>CM070706.1:13301640-13684481 GCA_036346265.1 Melocanna baccifera | reverse complement strand
ACGTCCTGGTTCGACCGCTGCGGAGGGAGAGGTGCGATATTGCTCGGTTCGACCGCACCGGTCCGGTCCGACCGCTGATGATAGTTGCGCAGCAGCGCCACCTACCCGCTTCTTACCGCCGAAGGCCACGAGACGCCTCGCAGGCCTCAAAGCACTCGCCCGCAAGAGATGGGGCGGCGATGGGAAAGGAGCGCTGCCCAACGCCAAAGGGGCGACCCTGGCAGAGCGATGGCGTAAGAGCTCACGCCGCAGTTCCTTCTCCGCTGGAGATCTCCATCATGGCGGATCCTCCGCCGGCTTGGAGGGCGCCATGGCGGGCGCCAGGGCTGCAGAGCCACCTAGTGGCCCCAGCGGTCCTGACAGGACGCGACCACTGGGGTCTCTGCTCCTCCTCGCGTCGGGCGAGTCGCCCGAGACACTGGGCGAGGGATGGGGGCCGCGGGCAAAGTCGGGACCGCCCGGCCGATGATGGTCGCGCCGGTGGAGACGGAGAGCGCATGACGGCGGGACTCCACCGCTTCGTTTACCGCCAAGACGAAGCCCATTCCCGACCTCCGTAAGACGCCGGAGCTACCCTCCCGAGCCGCACCGCCACCCGCCGCTTGGGACGGCGAGGACGCTTCCGCAACCGGGAGATGCGCGCCACACCGAGATTCGACCGCGACGGGGAGCTCCAACAGCAAAGGAAGCTCCAAAGACAGCAGAGAACGATGGCAAGGCCCATGCATCGAAGCAACGCGCTTGGCGACGCATAACCCGCAGTCGCCAGATGCGCACCGCCCGATGGATAAGTCATTGTGTTGTTGTTATGTTGTTGTTTCTTCTCTTTAGGACAAAGATCTCCTTTAAGGACAAAGATCTCCTTTAAGGACAAAGATCTTGACTCCTTTAAGGACAAAGATCTCCTTTAAGGACAAAGATCTTAGACTAGCTTTAGGACAGCTTTAGACTAGCATCTAGGACTAGCATCTTGGCATATGCTTGGCTGGTTAGCGGCCTATAAATTTGTATCCCCAACCCTCAAAGTTGGTGTGGCATTTGTGTGAGAAATAAACAAGAAAATTTGCCCCATTCCCAGAGTGTCATCCTCTCGATGAGAGTAAGGATCTTGCTATCACCAACAAAGAAGACTCAAATGAGTAACAAGTGGTATCGAGCCATACTATCCTCAGAGCCTGAGCATCTCCACTCATCTCCTTCTCCACCTCGCAGAGAAGACCACCAGAGCTTGCCAGCTAGCTCCATTGCCCCCGCCACTCCTCCCGAGACGGGCAGCGGCTCGTCGTATGCAGACCCTCCACGCAATGCCCCTAGTAGCGCGCCATGTCCGCAGGGCGCCTCTCGGCGCGCCGCCGAGCACGCGGGCGTCGAGACGATCGAGCTCGCCCAGCGGCAGCCCTAATGGCAGCGAAGAAGCGGCGGCAGACGCGCGCGAAAGGGCGCAAGGCTGGGTGGCGGCAGCGTCGGCGAGCTGAGCGAGGTGGAAGCGGCGCGGCGACAGATGCAGCACGCGGCGGCAGAGGCTGAGGTCAAGGTTTCCCAGCGGCAAAGAACGGCAGCCCATTCGCTGATGACAATGGCGACGAGGATCTTGAGCCGCTGAAGAGGGAGGCAGCGCGAGGGCGAGTGGCGCAGTGGGCAGCCGCGCACGCCCACGAGCGCGGCGGCAGCCGGCAGACAGCGCGGACGCTCGGGCGGGCTCCTCGAGGAGGCGCGCCGACGGTGGCGCGCGGGTTGACGGAGCGCGGCTTCACGAGCGACGCGTCTCTCCCGGCTCGCATCGTGGTCACCACGAGTACCGTGCCGCCGCCGTGGACGCCGCCCCGGCGGCGGTGGCCTACCTCACCAAGACCAACTACGCCGAGTGGGCGCAGTTGATGAGGGTAAAGCTCCGTGCGGCATATGTGGGATGCACCGACACGGCGACGCCGACCACGCACCAGATCGACGGCGCCGGATGCTCTCATCGCCAGCCCCGCCCGAGATGCGCTTCGCTACCAACAAGCGGATCGCCAAAGAGGCTTGGGACGCCATCGCCGCAGCACGCATCGGCAATGATCGCGCCCGCAAGTCTACATTGCGGGCACTACGCAAGGAGTGGGAGAACCCGCCTTCGCCGTGAGGACGTTGATGATTTTGCTCTCCGCCTCAACACTCTGCTGCGTGGTTAGTGCAGTTCGGCGACGACACTCTACGGCGCAGGAGAGTCGTGGAGAAGCTCTTCCGCTGCGGCCCCGAGAAGTACAAGCGCATGGCTCGCTCGACGAGTCTCTGCTGACCTCTCCGCGATGACGATCGAGGAGGCGCTGGTCGCCTCAAGTCGTTGACAACGATGAGCCACAAATCGTCTCTCGACCCGTCACCATTGGCGGAAGCTCCTCCTCACTCGGGAGCAATGGGGTCCACCAAGGTGACAGAAGAAGGGGAGCCTTCTTCCACGACAGCGGCCACAAGCGTGGCAAGCGCGGCAAGCCACGCAAAGACGCCCGTGCGAGGGCGCGAGGACGTGCGAGGGTGATGACCGTGGAGGCGCCCGTGGCGCGCTGGCGGCAAGCAAAGCGCGCACGGACGACTCTTGCCACAATCGCGCAAGCTTGGTCATTGGGCTGTGGATTGTCGACACCACGACGTGGCGAGCCCATGTCGCGCAGCGGAGGAGCAGCTGCTCTGCTCATTGCTCATGCGAGCACCGAACTATCTCGGCGGCACCGCCGCAGTGGCTCTCTCCACCTTGACGCAGCCAAAAGCACATGCCCTCCTCGCCACGGCCCGCAACGACAAGATCGACGGGTGGTGCTCGACACCGGTGCCACCCATCACATGATCGGCCGACGGAGCTCTTCGCCGAAGTTTGACTTCAGCGTCCGAGGCTCCGCTGTTTGGGGACGCCCAGCGTGGAAATCAAGGGCGCCGGCTCCGCCATCTTCACCACCGTGTCCGGTGAGCACAAAGCGCTCACCGGCGTCTACTACATCCCCGATTCGCGAACTCCATCATCGCTTGGGACAGCTGGATGAGAACGGCTCGCGGTCGAGATAGAGCACGGGTGCCGCGGATTTGGGATCTTCGCCGCTTTCTTGCCAAGGTAACCAGAGGCGCAAATCGACTTTACATTCTTCACGCAGTGTGGCACAACCCCTCTGTCTCGCCGCTCGTCGGACGACGAGGCGTGGCGATGGCACGAGCGCTTTGGGCACCTTCACTTCGAGGCCCCTGGCGCTCGGTGCTACGGAAATGGTGCGAGGCTTGCCGTGCCTTGACCATGTGGAGCAGTTCGCGACGTCTGCGTGTTGACGGCTGCAGGCGACTCCTTTCCTCACGCGAAGGTTTCGAGCCAAGGAGAGCTCGAGCTCGCGCACGAGGACTTGTGTGGCTCGGTGACACCGCCACACCGAGGACGACGCCATTTCTGCCGCTCGTCGACGACCTCTCCGCTACATGTGGTGATGGTCCTCGGCAGCAAGGGAGAGGTCGCGACGCCATCAGCGCACGCAGCCGCCGTGGAGGCGAGGCGCCGCAGCCGCACGTGCCGCGCACGGACAACGGCGGCGACCACGGCGGCCGAATTCGCGTCAATGCTGCATCACAACGATGAGGGCATTCAACGCCACTACTCGCTACCGCACAGCCCGCAGCAGAACGGCGTCTGCCGAGCAGCGCAACCGCACGGTTGTGGGGATGGCTCGCCTCCTCGCTGCAGGGGATGCCGCTATCTTCCGGGAGGCGGTGGTGACGGCCGCCTACATCCTCAACCGCCGCTTACCAAGGCGCCGACGGCAGGACGCCGCACGCAGGCTTGGCACGCGCGCAAGCTGGCGCGTCTCCCACTTGCGGGTCTTCGCTCCTCGCGCTCGCCAAGGAGCTTGGCCACATCGGTAAGCTCGACGGCAGTGAGCACCCGGGAGTGTTCATCGCCACGCGGAGGGCTCGAAGGCCTACCGCATCCTCGACCCTCGTCACACGCCACCCGCATCTCGCGCGACGCTGTGTTCGACGGGGCGCGGGCCGACGGGACAAGGCGGTGACGACGGCTCGACTTCAACTCTTAGGGACTTTGTTGTCGACTCACGCCCACTTCGAGAGCCGGGAGCTAGCACTCGCCTTCACCAAGCTCGCCACCTCGACACCTTGCTCGCCACCAGCCCCGGCGAGTGCTCCACCACCTTCGGCACCGCCACGCCCCACTCTCCCGCACCGGCCGCCACACCACCGGGATCAACCCTAACACCCGGTCCACGACGAGCAACGCATGGTGGAGTTCGCATCATCTGCCTCACGACGAGGACCGCCGACGCTACCACGACGGCGGCGAGCCTCTGCGCTTACATCATGCCGTGACGACCTTCTCGGCGAGCAAATGGCCCTCGAATCGGCGCAGCATACGACCATCGCGGCGAGCTGCACCGCGACAGACGACGGGGCGAGCCTCGCCTGCCGCCGAGGCGGAGAAAGACGCTGCATGGTGTGCCGCGATGCAGAGGAGATGGACGCCGCCAAGCGGAACCGCACGTGGAGCTGGCGGATCTTCCCGCCGGCCACCGCGCGATCACCCTTAAGTGGGTGTTCGCCGGGCGGATGAAGCCGGCGCCATCGCTGCACAAGGCTTCGGCTTGGTGGCACGAGGCTTCGTGCGCAGCAGAGGGGGTCGACTTCGATGATGCCTTCGCACCCGCCGCGCGCATGGAGTCCGCTCGCCTACTCCTCGCACTTGCAGCCCAGAGGATTGGCGCGCCCATCACATGGACGTTAAGTCCGCCTTCCTCAACGGCGACTTGAAGGAGGAGGCCTCCGTCTCGTCACCGGGATTCGCCATCCCCGCAAGGGCAAGGTTCTCCGCCACGCAAGGCCCTCTACGGCTTGCGGCGCAGCACCACGAGCCCGAACGCTGCCGACTCCACTCTCAAGCAAATGGGGTTCCAGCAGAGCGCACACGGCCGCGGTTCACCGGCGGGCAAAGGCGATAACGCCTGCTGGTGGGCGCCACGCCGACGACTGGTGATCACCGCTCCAAGGAGGCCGAGGTCGAGGCGTTCAAGGCGGAAATGAAGACCGCTCTTCCGCATGAGCGACTTGGGGCTCCTCTCCTTCTACCGGGATCGAGGTCCACCAGACAGCCTCCGATCTCCCTTCGCTCGCACCGCCACGCCAAGCGCACCGCCGAAGCCGGCGGGCTCACCGACTGCAACCCAGCCCACACTCCTATGGAGGAGAGGCTGAAGCTGAGTCGTGAGAGCACGGCGGAGGAGGTGGACGCGACGCAGTACCGGCGCATTGTGGGCAGCCTTCGCTACCTCGTCCACACGCGTCCAGATTTGGCGTTCGCTGTCGGCTACGTCAGTCGGTTCATGCAGCATCGACCGACGACGGAGCATCAGCAGGCCGTGAAGAGGATCCTCCGCCACGCTATGCGGGCACCTCCGACTACGGCTTGCACTACCCGAGGTGTCCGCCACGGCACACTTCATCGGCACAATGACAACGACCACGCAGGCGACATCGACACCAGCAAGAGCACAAGCGGGATTCTCTTCTTCCTCGGCAAGTGCCTCGTTAGCTGGCAGTCAGTCAAGCAGCAGGTGGTGGCCCTGTCCAGCTGTGAGGCCGAGTACATAGCGGCGTCCACCGCTTCGACTCAGGCGCTCTGGCTCGCTCGATCGCAGTGATCTCTCGGCAAAGACACTGAAGCGGTGGCGCTCAGGGTGGACAGCAAGTCCGCTCTGGCTCTGGCAAAGAACCCCGTTTTCCACGAACGGAGCAAGCACATCCGGGTGAAGTACCACTTCATCCGAGGCTGTTTGGATGAAGGCAGCATCAAGGCGAGCTACATCAACACCACGGATCAGCTTGCGGACCTGCTCACCAAGCCTCTTGGGAGGGTCAAATTCCTCGAGCTCTGCTCTAGGGTCGGGGTGGTTCAACTTTTCCACAAGACGACGCACAAGACTTAGGGGGAGAGTGATGGATAAGTCATTGTGTTGTTGTTGTGTTGTTGTTTCTTCTCTCTTTAGGACAGCATCTCCTTTAAGGACAGCATCTCCTTTAAGGACAGCATCTTGACTCCTTTAAGGACAGCATCTCCTTTAAGGACAGCATCTTAGACTAGCTTTAGGACAGCTTTAGACTAGCATCTAGGACTAGCATCTTGGCATATGCTTGGCTGGTTAGCGGCCTATAAATTTGTATCCCCAACCCCTCAGGTTGGTGTGGCATTTGTGTGAGAAATAAACAAGAAAATTTGCCCCATTCCCAGAGTGTCATCCTCTCGATGAGAGTAAGGATCTTGCTATCACCAACAGCAAGACTCCAGCGAGTAACACCGCCGATACCACGTTGGCCCACCCGGGAGAAGCCAGCACGACGTCGCGATAGGAAGGGAGCGAAGCAAGCCTGGAGTCAGCAGGGGAGGCGGGGGGAGATGCCTCCTTCCAGCGCTCCTGCTTCGAGCGTCCAACTGCGGTAGAGGATGGCGACTAGGGAATGGAAGGAGAGGCCGGAATGGGAGAGGTGGCCGGCGCATGGGGAGGCGCCGCCGAGAAGGTGGCCGCCGAGTCCAGAGTGGTCGTCGGCGTGCGGCTGAGAGGTAGCATGGAGAAGATCTGTTCACAATGTTCACAAGATAAATGATAATACTTATGTTATTGATCTTCCAAGTGAGATGGGCATATCTAAAACATTCAAAACTACTACTACTACTCTTCTTTCTTTCCTTCTTTGTTACTCCTTACTAATTAATACTCCATCACCAGCCAACATTAACTTTCGCTTCGCTTTGCAAATACCACCACTAAAACATGGAGTGCACTACTACGTACCGTTTTGCTTGGGAAAGAGAACTGGTCCAGGGTCTTGCTGTTCGCTGTCTGCTCCAACCCGATCACCGACTAGCCTTCCAGCCTCTTCTTCTCCAAGAACACTTTTATGCTGTCCTCTGGAACCTCCACCATGGGTAACCATTTCTCCGCTGTCACACTGCACGTGCCACAGCCAAGTGAGAAAACACACCTGTGTGTCAACTGCCACTACTCGCTACTAAAACAACTGTCGGTCGTATTAAGAGGCTGGGCTACATAACCTGATCAGTTGAAATTGCTTGTCCTGAACAATACTCTTGTCAGCAACAGCCAAACCAGCTGCTTTGAATATCTGTGACCAAAACACCCAGTAAAATACATGGAAATAAATGAACAAAAATATTAGTCAGGACGAATCAGCCATACAAATAGCCATGCCTCGCATGTTCTTGTCAGTCCAGCAAGATTAGGGATGCGGTCTACCAATGATGCCACTACAATTAATTCTTGCTGACTTTGCTTGATCCTTTCCACAGCATGATTTCTTGATTCCAGTGCTAAGTTGAACAGTTGGTCATCTTCCTCTATTTCTGCACCCCATAACACAAGAGGACACAAGACATGTGAGAAGAGGCAACAACATTAGGGTAGCATTAGCAGAAGCAAATTCAGTTCATAATAACAAAACATCTACAGCTTAGTTCTTACAAATGACAAATCCATCATACAACCTTGTTGCAACAAAATCTCAAGGGAAGCAGACAGATGTATGCGCACACAATATACAGGCTAGTAAAACTGTAAGGATGGCCTTACATACCAAAAAGTAATCTTGAAATATCATTATCGCCCACGATTGAATGACAATCGTTGTTCAATGGTTGCTCAGAGTCCCTATTGGGCACGATTTTCTTCTGGAAATTGAGTGCATCTTGACTAGGTTGTAACAACTCAGCAATATTCTCATCAGTTCTGTCCTCATTGTGATGTTTTCCCACTGCGAGATCCTCATTCTTGATTGTTACTGAATCCTTTGCTATAGAATGTCTCAAGTCCTCCCTCACATCCTGAAATAGCTAAATATTTAGCTTGCAGTTTCATGGAAGAAAAGATAGGCCACGTTGAAATGCTTACATTCAGGAAGTCAATTACTCGCTCCATCACTGACACTGGAACACATTCAAAGTCAGACGCCTACATGAACAACAGCATATTCACACTTTTATTAGAAGGCTCAAACATTTAGTGCCCACCAAAAAACATAATGGTCCTAAAATTTGCCCTAAACAAATAAGATGTCACAAAACCTGTCATCTTACTCAATTCCTGACAAGAGAAATAATGGTCCTAAAATTTGTTAGCAGAGAGGGAGAATATTATGAACCTGAGGGCGAGCACTAAATATTCCAGAAGGGGTCCCAGATGTGTTCGGATCAAAAACATCAAGGAAGCCTTCAATCGAAACTCTAAGCCTGAGATCAAGAGACATGAATGATACAGACATTAAAGAAGGAAAAGTTGAATGATACAGACATTAAAGAAGGAAAAGTTGAATGATACAGACATTAAAGAAGGAAAATTTAATAATTTAACACTATTTTTTAGTCTGGCAAAATTTGGAGTTGTAAAAAAACAAGACCTAGGTTTGGATCTTTTCCCCCCTCGCTAACTCCTTATGGTACATCGAGAGAAGCTTAATAGGGTGATTCCAGCATAGTCTAGCAAATAACGCAGGTAGAAAAGAAAACACAGTATGTGCATGTACCTCACACAATCGGTATTTTCTGCCAGATATTTTTTCAAATCTTGAAAGCACCTTCTCTCGAAGACTGGACCTTCTGAACTTTCGAGTTGCAAAATAGGCCACAACTTTGATAGCACACAGTGGACAAGTAGCTGCGATGCAAAATGGATCTTCAATTGACTAGAACAATATAACACTCCAGAAGAGTGCAGTTCAACAAGATATCAAATTACATGGTTTTACCTGAGTAAAACCACGTAGACTGTGGTGATGGGATGTCAAAAATGGAAGTATTGGAGGAAGCAGTTGATTCAGATGGTTTATCTGGGCAGCCAGCTCCCATGAATGTAGGATCACGTTTGATGCTATAAAAACATAAGATAGCGCCCGCAGGAAGGAGATAGATAAATAAACAAATCAAAGTGGAAAGACATCTGACTAAATGTTTACCTGCTGTCACATCCCATTGTCATGAAAAATAGGAATAAGATAAATTCGAATAGAAGGCTTCAAAGAAAGACGATGGGTGCCTTGCTTGAACTGGAACAAGATTCGGCGCTGAAGGATCTAGTAAAGGATTGGGATTTTTCTCCTGGTAAGAGGTTCCAAGCCGAAGTGCTGCATAGGTTCTCCTC
The DNA here is from genome assembly GCA_036346265.1 of Melocanna baccifera. Taxonomy (NCBI): domain Eukaryota; kingdom Viridiplantae; phylum Streptophyta; class Magnoliopsida; order Poales; family Poaceae; genus Melocanna; species Melocanna baccifera. Next base: position 13,675,311 of record CM070706.1, on the reverse strand, counting down.
TCCTGTTCACCACACTTCCTCTTCGCCGGGTGGTTCTTTCTTCTTGCTAGTGGTCTTCCGGAGATTTCTTTTTCGTCTGACTGAAGACTCAGTAGCCTTGGCCCTTCATTGCTGTCTGGGTGGCTCTCCTGCTGGGTTTCATGTGTCTTTTCTGAAAGAGCGCCACTTTCGTTTCTCTGTTGCCTCCAAGCATGTTGGTTTCTTTGTTCGAGCTCTTAAGAGGATCACTACAGATCATTTCGATGTTTACTTTCATTTGTGGCGGGACGGAGGTGCTGACTGGCATCGTGAATGGAGAAGATGGGTGAAGGAAGAAGAAGATAGTTGGACAACAAAATCCAGGAAAAAGCCTATCAAGCACAAGTTGTCTGGTAAGAAGGTATCTTTCAGCGGGAAGTTAGTGCAGGACTCTCCTGTGAGCAAATCATGCCCCAAGGAGCTTTCCTCAACAATTCAAGTTGGTGGTCTTTTTTGCCCAGTCCCAGTTTTGGCTCCTTCTCGTATGCTTTTTGGCTCCTATCCTTCTTCTTTGAGGAATATTGGATCATCTGATCTCTCCCTCTATCACGATCAAAGATTGGTTTCTAATTGTGAAGACGTCCCTGGCAGTCCTAATAGATCCGTGGTTCCTCTTGATTTTGCTGATGATCTTTCAAATGATCAAGTTCAAGGTGTTAGGGGAATTCAAGCTGCGCAAGTTTTCCATATTACTCAACCGGTTTTTGATGTTCATAATGTCCTTGATGTTCATCGGCAAAAGAATCTTTCAACCCCCCTGGTTTCTGATGTTAGATCCGTGGTTCCTCTTGATTTTGCTGGTGCTCTTTCAAGTGATCAAGTTCAAAGTGTTAGGGGAATGCAAGCTGCGCAAGATTTCCATTTTGCTCAACCGGTTCTTGATGTTCATAATGTTCATAATGCTATTGGTGTTCATCGGCAAAAGGATCCTTCAACTCCCCTGGTTTCTGATGTTTTTCGAACTCTTAAAAGTCATCTCGGCATTAACAGTCATATCTCCAAAGCCGCCAAATCCTCACAGCTAAGACAGAAGATTAATGACGAGCCTCTCTCCCAAGGTGATCGATTCAACTTCTTTCCCAGCACTAATGTTAGGCTCTGCTTTCGTTGCTTAAGCCCGCATCATTTAGTTAGGGAGTGCAAAGGAGAATTTAGGTGCATTTACTGCTTTTCCTTTGGTCACCGGGCTCGCTTTTGTGTTAAACGAAGAATCAGCCTCCAGTTTAAATGGGTTGCCAAGTCCAACAAGACTCCCTCGGGGGCAGTTTGCATTAACAAGCCTCCCTCGGGCGCAGTTTGCTTTACTGTTGGAATTCAAAAGTTTCCCGCCATCATCTCTTCAAGTACCTCTTTATCTCCTCATCTTTCTCATTCGGTGTCCCATTATTTCCCCCCCTCCCTTACGGGGGAACCTACTCGAGAGCAACTGCAACAACCTGTTCCTTCTCCTCCCTTTGCCCAAGCTCATAACTCTCATCACACAATGGCAAACTTTGCCATTGACCCAAGGCGTTTCTTCCCTAGTGCAATGCTCCTGGAAGATGGGGGGAATCTCAGGCGGGCTAGATGCACTGTCTGCATCTCAGGTGGCTTTCCCAAAAGACACGAAGATCATGCAATTGCCATCACTGAAGCCCAGCTTTCTTCGGCGCAACAGCTCCACCTCATGTATCTGACTAAAGATTACATCGAGGTCGAGGTTCGGAAAAATGTTCTATACTTCGCCCCACACCCGCATGGGATTGGTATCTTCCAGCTAGGCAACCCTTGCCAAAGAGACTCCCTAGTAGCCACAAACCCTCACTGGATAGGAGATTATGAAGTCCGTTTTGTGAGGCATGATGAGGCTCCAATGAACATGCGAAGGTCGCCTTTTCCTTCAAAGAGTTGGCTTTTATTACTTGGTTATCCACTTGATTTCAAAGACCCGCTGATTCTGAAGCAAGTCTGCAGCAGTTTTGGTCAGCTATTGTTCTGGAATTCTACCGACTGCTCTCGGTCTCGAGTGTTAATCAAGGTACTGATCAATAATCCTCTGGATGTCCCCCGACGTCTTGTAATCAAACATGGTAAAGAATTCAATGGAGCTGGTCGTTCCTGGACTGTTCCGGTATATATTTTCAACTCAGAATTTGCAGATTTTGAGCCAGCAGATGAAGAGGATCCGCCTGCTCATAATGGCAACCCCCATCCTTTTGAGGGTCCGGTGGTTCCTGGAGAAGTGGATAATGTTATTCAGATGGCTGATCAACTCATGGCACAATTATTTGAAGTCAATCAGAATCAAGGATTTATGGAGGAAGATCAGGGATCGGCAGTTGTGGGTGCTGCTGCCTCTTTTTCAACTGCGTCATCTCCCCTTCAGCTTGGGCAGGGTATAGTTAGAGAGGTAAATATTGATAACCAGAGGTCAGTGCAAGACTCCCAGTTGATCAACCAAGTCGAACCTTCTCAAAATCACTTGCAAATCACCCTAAATCAGACATCTTTTTTTGTCAACCTAGCAAGGCCTATCAGGCTCAATATCAGCAATATAAGTATGTCAGATAGCCAAGCAGCTATCAAGCAAAGAGAGGTTATCACAAATTTCATTGCTGATGGGTTGAGGCAGCTAATGATCATTAACGACGGCTCTAGTCCATCCAGAATTAGGGGAAGTTTCACCATCTCAGGTCCTCTCCTATCAATTGATCTTGCTGCTCTGGGAACCACATCCCCCAACGTTGCTGACAACACACCCGACCAGAACATTATGATTGGTCCCCCCTCTGACTCTAAGCTTCTGCTTCAACAGGCATCAGCTGATCAGCCTGACCTGATACTTCAAACACCAGTAGTTGCTCATCCCGAACATTACCTGCTGATGCCACCTGCTACCCTCCTAAACAAGCGTTCTCAAATCACCAAGGTGTATTACAGAAGAAAGTTCAAGAACAAGAGTGGTAGCTTTGAAAAGCAAACTGGGCAGATGAACCTCTCCTCGGAGAACCTTGGAAACTTTTTTGGAAGTACCCAGGAAATCATCCCCTCTGGTTCCCTGGTAGACAGCCCAAGTAAAGGTGAAAACTTTAAGTCACAAAAGAGGAAGAGCAATACGCCTATCACCACCAGAATGCTTAGAAGGAGCCCAAGATTCATAACAAAGTTGAATGGACATAAGTCTACCTCTGATAAAACTCCTACTGGAAACAAGATCAAAGACAAGAGGATCAAACCCCAGACTGAACTGCTGCTGGGTAATATCCTGCTTTCACCTGCTTGCCAAGCCTCTGAATTTCCTAGTCTTGCAACTATTGCCAAGCATTCTGCTATGGGTACTGTTTTCCCTCAAATACCTGTCATTGCTTTACAGAAGATGGCCACTGAAACTTGCTGCATTCCTCCTTCAGGGGTGACAGCCGATCTCCTCCTAAACCCCAGGCCTGAAGATGAAGCAGGCCAGCGTGGATGGGAGCCTGAAGTTAGTTTGTCTCAATGAATTGGTGTCTTTTTACTCCTTTCTTGGTCAGGGAATGCCCTGATCCTTTTTGCAGTTGTGATACTCATTTTGGTTGGTCTAGTTGGTCTCATTTTGTCAAGATGGGTTGCACTAAAACTCTCAGTAGTTGCTCTTTTCTCTTGCTGTCAATTGATTGGAGGCTCCCTCACATTGTGCCTGGTGTGCTTGTTACTATTTGGTGGTTGTTTTCAATCCTTTACTCTGTCCAAGTGCATACCCAAGCTGTCGTTGTTTTAATTGTTCTCGGACACAACTCAATGGGCCTCTTCTTAGTTCCCTCTGGGATAAGATGCTTTTGGTTAAGCTTTATTCTGTCTCTATGACTAACATCACTTTCAAAGAACAGATCGGGCAACAGTCCAACTAGAGAATGGAACATCCTTAATTGGAACATTAGAGGAATCAACTCGAAAGACAAATGTACATCTGTTAAAGCAAAGATTGAGGAAAGTGCTTGTGCTATCTTCTGTATCCAAGAAACAAAAAGGGATCACTTTGACCACTACTTCCTCAAAAAGTTGGCTCCCAAGCGCTTCAACAAATATGCTTTCTCTCCCTCCAATGGCAGCTCTGGAGGCATTCTCTTGGGATGGAACAGTTCCATCTTTAATGAAGTTATTGAAATCAACAAATTCTCCATTACGGTTAATTTCTCCTCCATTCACAACGGTCTTAGCTGGTTCTTAACCACAGTTTATGGCCCATGTCAAGGGCCTGAAAGAGAAGAATTTATCCAATGGCTCAATAATCTACAAATTGATGATAAGGTCAACTGGCTGCTGGTGGGTGATTTCAACTTCTATAGATCCCTTTCTGACAGGAATAAAAGTGGTGGAAACATAAATGATATTAAGATTTTTAATGAAGTCATCAGCAATTTGGGTCTTTTGGAAATTCCCCTCAAAGGGAGGAAATTCACATGGAGCAATATGCAGAATGATCCTCTCCTGGAACAACTTGATTGGGCCCTCACCTCTGCTAACTGGATTTCTGATTACCCAAGCACTTTCCTTCTCCCAATGTCCAGGCCAACTTCAGATCATATCCCTTGCAAGATTCAAATTGGCACCACAATACCTAAAGCCCATATTTTCAGATTTGAAAATTTCTGGGTAGATCACACAGGATTCATGGATCCGTCAAATCAATGTGGAATACAAATGTCGGTTTCAACAAAGGCTACTAGAATCATGGCTAAATTCAAACTTCTTAGGGCTGCCCTCAAAAAATGGAGTAGAAAGTTATCAAACCTTAACAGGCTTATCAGAATTTGTAACGACACTCTTGAAATCTTAGATGTCCTCGAGGAACAAAGATCTCTTTTTATACAAGAAAGCAACTTCAGAAGGATCCTAAAAGACCACATTCTCAGATTGCACAGCTATAAGAAAGCTTATTGGAAGAAGAGGTATACTGTGAGATGGACTAAATTAGGAGATGAGGGGACAAAATTCTTCCACGCTGCAGCTACGGAAAGATATAGAATTAACACCATCACTAGTCTAATCACTGATGAGGGATATCTTGTCTCGAGCATAATGAAAAAGCAGCTTCTTCTTGAAGATTTTAGAAAAGAATGGGTTGCTCTTCCAACCCAACAATGCAAGACAACCTCTCTCAACCGATCCAAGCAAGAGATGATTTAGATTCTCTCTCGAGACCCTTCTCCACCATTGACATTGATAATATCTTAAAACAAATGCCCTCGACAAAGCCCGTGACCGATGGCTTCAATGGATTCTTCCTGAAAAAATGTTGGGACATCATCAAAGAAGATATCTACACTCTTTGTTTTGACTTCTTCAATGGAACTTTGAACCTAGAAGCCATTAATGACTCATTCATCACACTGGTCCCCAAAGTTCATAATCCCACAAGTGTCGTTGATTTGCACCAATCTCTTTGTTGAATGGTATCCTCAAAATTATCACAAAACTCTGCAAATAGATCTGAGCAAGGATAATCCCCTTGATCCATACCAATCAAGATGGTTTTATAAAAAGCAGACAATTCAAGATTGTCCGCCACGGGCCTATGAGTACATCTATCAATGTCGGCATTCAAAAAGGAAATCATCATTCTAAAGTTGGATTTCACAAAAGCGTTTGATACAATTGAGCACACTGCAATTTTATTGATGATGAAGCACTTGGGTTTCTCTCACCAATGGATTAATTGGATAGAAAGAATTCTGGTTTCTGGCTCTTCCTCCATTTTGCTCAATGGTGTCCCAGGTAACCATTTTCATTGTCGCAGAGGGGTTAGACAAGGTGACCCTTTGTCCCCTCTTTTATTTGTGCTTGCTGCTGATCTACTCCAATGTATCATCAATAAAGCTTATAATCAAGGTCTCTTCGAGTTGCCAATACCCTCTTATGAGCAAGATCATTTCCCAATTGTTCAATATGCAGATGACACTCTTCTTGTTATGAAGGCTTCACAAAGAGAACTTTTCACGTTAAAAGGGCTGTTGGAATCATTTGCCCAGTCAACTGGACTTCGAGTTAATTATAAGAAATCATGCCTTGTTCCTCTAAACCTCTCTTTAGAAAAGGCTCATTCATTAGCTGGAGTTTTTGGCTGTAAGCTGGAATCCTTGCCATTTACCTACCTGGGACTACCATTGGGTACCACAAAGCCCAGGATTGAGCATTTTGGATCCATTATGAGTAAAACAGAACGGAAACTCACTTCCACCTCCAATTTCCTGACACATGCAGGTAGACTTCAATTGGTTAATTCGGTCCTATCTTCTTTGCCTACCTTTGCTATGTGTACCTTACAAATTCCAGCAGCAGTTCTAGATTATATTGACAGAGCAAGACGGCATTGCCTTTGGAGAGGATCCGAATCTAATGCCAAAATGAAGCCCTTAGTGGCCTGGAAAAAGTGCTCAAAACCCAAAAACAAAGGAGGGCTGGGAATCATCAATCTCAAAACTCAGAATAAAGCTCTTCTCCTTAAGCATCTGGATAAGTTCTACAACCAAAGGGATATCCCATGGGTCAAATTGATTTGGAATGCTCACTATCCACAGGGTCAAGTTCCCCACGCAACTACGATTAGAGGATCCTTTTGGTGGAGAGATGTTATGAAATTATGTGGACTCTTCAGGGGCATTGCTGAGTGCAGAATTGGGGCTGGCTCCACAGTTCTTTTTTGGTCTAATCTTTGGAATGATAATATTTTGCAAACTAGGTTTCCTCGACTTTTCTCCTTTGCAAGACACAAGAATATTTCTGTAGCCAAGTTCCTGGCAAATAATTCTCTGGAGACTCAATTCTACTTGCCTCTCTCTGAGCAAGCTTTTCAGGAGTTCCAAAGTCTGCAAGATTTCATCCAAGGCCTTCAGATCAATCACCATTCAAAAGACTCTTGGCATTACATCTGGGGAAATAAAGTTTATTCTTCCTCAAAGTTTTATAACTTCCCCTATAAGAATATAAGGCCTCCCGCACCCTTCCTATGGATTTGGAAGTCTAAATGTTGCAATAAACTCAGAGTCTTCTCTTGGCTGCTCTTCATGGATAGATTAAATACAAGAAATATCTTGAGAAGGAAAAAGCAAAAGATTGAAGGAAATAACTATAACTGTGTCCTCTGCAGCAACAATATTGAAGAAACTACTTTCCATCTTTTTTTCAGCTGTCCTTTTAGTCAAACCTGTTGGCAGCAACTTGGAATTCATTGGGATTTCACAAGAGAATTTTTCAAGATGATGCAGCAGGCTAAAACCCAATCTCAGAACCCTTTCTTCATGGAATTCTTCATCATTGCGGCATGGCAAATTTGGAAGCAACGCAACAACCTCATCTTTGATGGCAATCGTCAGTTTTTTTCTTCTTGGAAGAACTCCTTTGTGTAGAAGCTAGGCTTCGTGCCCATAGGTTAAATACTGTTAAGAGTTTAGAGTTTCTTTCCGCTTAGCTCCTCTAGCCTAATTCTTCCCCTTCCGGTCTTGCTTCTTGTGTAGTTTCTCTTTTTCCTCGGTTGTTTTTTCCTTTGTACAGTGTTTCTCGCTTTTGTTTTATTAAAATTCACAAAGGGGGCCCTACCTGCTGTTTACACTCTCAAAAATGAAAAATAGGAATAAGTCTGTTCTTCACCAGTAAATGATAATTATCGAAACACCAACGCATTCTGTAAGAAAAATTCTACGGCATCTAAAAAAGAGTGTATTGGTCACATAGGTCTACAAGCATGGCATGAAGGAGCTCTACCAATGTTGGAAATTTTAAATAAATAAGTATAGCAAATGTCTCCAAATCATCGCCAAACAGCAGTAGATTATTTTTCAGAAACATAAGTATGCTATTTGTAACTTGCACCAATGCAAGGGTAATGCATGGAAAAGAATTAATGTGTAATTGTTTGGACCCTTAAGAGTTTAAACTCAGAAAATTTTGTAAACAAATAGGGAAAAAGTATATTCAACTTGTTTGAAGCAACCTACATAAATCTCCATATATACAAGGGCATAAAATAAAAACATGAGATTAAGAATATTCTTACATAAAAACAGATGTGAACACTAGATGTCACTTCTTCAACTATATCATCCTCTACATAGTGTGACAAAAACACATATCATCTGCCACACACAAACTTTACGCCTATGTACTTGATAAATTGGAGATTTCATAAATATGGTGCAAAATACCAAAGTTCTCAATATTAATTAAGAAACCGCTAACTCAGATAGAAGTAGAACAAAAGGATTACACTGCTATATTTTTTGTAAAGTTCTTTTGAAAGATCCTTGTCATTCACCTGTCAAAAACAGAGCATATACCAAGTGTCAGAGCTCCCATAATTTAAGCAAGGCTTTGGAAGTAAACATGATCACCATGGTTGTCACGGCGGAGTCGGCGACCACGGCGAGCGAGGGGCGCCTAGACGCCTAGGCGACACCGCGTCGTCGCCCCGGCGACGCCTAGGCGATCCCGCGTCGCGCGTCAAAGCCCAGATCCAAAGCGCGACCAAGTCTCGGCGGATTCGCTTCCGCCGACCCTCCCGCGTACAAAGTACAAGTTGGAAAGAAGTTTAGAATACACAATAGGCATATTGCCCAGCTTTATTAGAAAGCCACCAGAGAAACGAAAGAAGATAATAAACATATAGAAATTAGTAGAAAAGTGATTGAATAACATACCAGATCCATATAATGATAATAGCTTCAATTCCTCCATGTAAAATCTAAGAGTTTTTGGTACATCAACCATAGACCACTCAAGTGCAAAGCTGCTAGGCGAATAGTTCGAGGACTCTTTGAGCCTTCATTAAGAAGATTCTCGATAAACTGAAAACAAACAAATGAGTTGCAGTGCTACATCATGTCTTATCACATGCAAACAGCAGTGCTAAAAAAGAATAACTTTGTAATTCGTTGATGAATTACATTGATACAATGGGTCAATAAATGAACATCAAGAAGCGAAATAAGTTAAATAAAGGAAAGGTTTGCCTTATTTAGTTGATATTTTTCACATTAGCTATCCAAATGATGCAGGATGTGAAATTGAAGTGACAAAATATTATTGACTATATATTATGAATCTTAGTTCATAGGGGGTAAACACCGCCAAGAGGATGTCTGAGCGGTGTCGGCGTAGAGTGAGGAGAGACTATAGATGATAATGACTTTGTTATTTCTTGCTTGGTTCCAATAGCATGCGGTAACCCCCTTATATAGATGGGCTCAAGGTTAGAAATCCCGGCACGGGCAAATCCCGCCACGGGCGGTACAATAACGGCCGTTACGCCCAGAACCGAAATCCCGATAAAACCGGATGAATTTTGGCAATTGAATTTTGAATGCGGTGCGGGAGGAGACCGGTGAATCGGTCGGTTATCGAAAAACCGTGAAAAACCGGTGAAACCGCCGCCGCTGGCCGCTGGACCGGGCCGCCTTGTTGCCGTTGCTCGGGCTTGCCGGCCGCTGCTTCTTGGGCTGCTTCTTGCTGGCCGGCCGCTCGCCGCCGCCGCTCTGCATTCTTCTTTCTTGCTGCCGCCATTGCTTGTGTTTCTACATTCTGCTGCTTCTGCTTCTCCGGTTTTTGGCGGTTTTTCTTCCGCCACCGCCGGATTTCAGAATCATGCGGTTACATGGCCAGAATCGCAGGATTTCTATCCCTGGATGGGCTACCCTCTTAACAGATAGAATCTAATCTTATCATATCTCTAATAGATAGACACGATAGACACTAATCTCTAATTCAAAAAGAAACTAATCTCTACTTTCTAATAATGAACCGGATGGGCCTAAGGCTCACACCCATGGCATTACACCCCTCACGGACATGTAGCTCGTAGGCGTTAGACATGGTTGCAGTCCTAGTAGATCCTGTTTGATGACAGGGCTCGCGCCTGACTTATTTTGTTGCTCCAACACGCCTGCAGGTAGACCCCCATCCAAGGTCGCATAAGGAAAGGAGGGAACTTGGAGTTAGCTTAAAGATCAAATCCAATTTTTTTCCACAAAAGCCAATGCATACAACCAAAATTTCTTTCCCACAACCGTGATGATCCTATCCGATCCGCCTCCATGATATTCCTTTCAAACTTGCTTTATCCCTACTTTTCTTCGTAGCCGCCTTCCTCCTCCCTCCTCTCGACCTTTCCCGCCCACCACCGGCAGCATGGGTATGGGTGATGAGCCTCCTGCTCGCCTGGTCAGCCTCTACCACTCTACTAACACCTTCCGCCGTAGCAGGTCGTAGAGCACCACGCTCCCGGCCCTCCTCACCGCCACCGCCATCCTCAAATCTCAGCAGCAGATCGGGCGCACATCACTAGGCAAGGCGCACACATGCTCGCTCGCGCTGGTCTGGTTGCGATGTTGTTGCTTTGCGGGATCAGCGAGGGGCCCCATCACATAGGGCGCGTGGCTATAGACGTGTGTTGGATTGGTGGTGGCGGGGGTTAGCCGCCACTCCAAGCAGCGCCTCCATAATCACAGGGTGTAGTTTGTAGCTGGTGCGTCGACCTTGGAAGATGTCACGTCGGCGTCGCTTGAAGACGCTGCGTTGGCCCTGCCGGATGAAGAAGCAGCAGTAGAAGCATCGTTGCCGTGTCACGGCCACCATTGCTCCTGCCCCTTTTGCCGCCGCAAATTGTGCAAAGAATAATTGCTTGTGCCTTCTCTTTGTCGCCATCATCTTCTTCAAGATGTTGCCTATATTCTTGAGTCTAACAATGATTTCTTTATAGCCAGCGAAAATCTTGTCACCAGTTAACTCGGCAGCAGAAGCCATGATGTTGGCTCTGATACCAAGTTGTTATAAACCTTAGTTCATAGGGGGTAAACACCGCCAAGAGGATGGCAGGGCGGCGTCGACATAGAGGGAGAGGAGAGACTATAGATAATAGCGAGAATCATATGAAGAGAAGGCTTGTCAGCGGATAATAACTGTATGCCTCTACCGAAAGTACACAATGCAGACTACACATCAATAACAAAGACCACCTTAGCTGAACAGACAAACGCATGCACGCACAACAAGAAGAACTAGGCATTTACTTTTGTAATCGCCAATTTTTTTAAAAAGAAGAATGTGTTACATAAAAAACAGTAAAATAATGAGGAAAATGCGTGAGAATCGACCCATTTCAAAGGTCCTCGCCCTTTTTCATTTGTCCGTGCATTTCCAAATTAGGAAAGATTGATGGGTGCAATATTGCGACAATGGTGCAAAGAATTGGTGCAACTCTCCGCTTATTGCAGCTAGGTGCAAGACACAGAAGACTTTACTAATTGCATCATCATCTCGCAAATAGACATGAAACATCAATGCCCAATGAATGTCAACAAAAACAAGTGAAGTTCAATATAATAATTTATAAAAACAACTACACAAATTCTTCAGGAACAAACAACTAAGCCAAGAACAAGGCATAAACCCAATGCAAATATAAATATTTGGATACCTTACAATGTTAGCAGCTACATTTTGGGCATTAAATAGCCAGAGTGGCGCACACACACAAAAAAAAGAAAATAAAAGGCACCACACCATGAATAGTACCTCATAACTGATGCCCAAAGAGGACAAATTTATGTGGCTCATATTGAAGTGTAAAAGCCCCAAAACAAACCTCACACATCTAAGGATGGATAAGACAGAATTCTCACCAGCATTTTCAAGACTGCAGAGATTAAAAAAAATATAACTGAGATAAGACAAAAAGGATACATCACTGACTACCAAGTGTCTAAATTGAAGTATTCACAGCAAAACAAGACAAGCAAAGAAAAAATAACAGTGTTTAAACATAACACCAATATTTATTAAAAAAATGCCAATAGAATGCTTTTAGTTACTCCTTTAGACAACCTTGGTATTGAGTTGACATAGGAAATGATGCACAGCTCTTCTGCGCGTTCGAAAAAAAAAAGTTGACATAGGAAAGCTATGAATTTTCAGTCACACTAGGCCACTAGGGAAACAAGTTGTGAAAAAGTTACAACTTTCAACCATGCTAGGATCCCTCAAATACACAGGTAAAGTAATGAATTGTGATTGAACATTATCTCAGACAATACTCTCATGATTTGGTTTATCCATTGTGATATAAATAAAAGAAACTACAAAGTAAACTTCTAGTCATGTCATACTCACCTATCAATAATATCAAGAAAAATGGTTTGGAGGGTTGAATCTGAAAATAAAGGATCTAATCTCTTTAGCTGAGATTCATTCTCACCACAGCTGCAAGAGATGGATAGCAGGGAGTCTACGCAAAGCCACTAAATCAAAATATATAATTAGGAGCTGTTCAAATAAGTAACTTATTTATGTACAAAACTGAGCCATGCGCAGTAAGAAAGGAAGCGAGATGTTATTCTCACCTTCCAACATATTAAAACAGCTCCTCTGCTTCGTGTCAGAACTCCATTTGTAAGGAGATTGTTGATGTTGTCAAGAAAAGCGGTGACCAGAAGATCCAATGAAAATTTGCTGGCTTGATTTATTTGCTTTGGTTCCACAAAATCCACAAACTGAGAAATGCGAGCAGTAGATAGAGCTGATAGAACATAGGATAGAGCTTCATAGGCTGCCAAGTGAAGCTCACCTCCAGTCTTATCCAGAGGGGAAAAAAGAGTTAAGGTGGCATAAAAATTTACATGAAGACACTGCAAACCACTGAAGAAGAAATATTCAATAAAATTAAGAAAAGCAACCAACCTGTGTGGCATAAGTACAATGTTGAATAACTTTCCAACAAAACTCCCAGAGGAATGAAAATGCTGAATGAAGAGAAACAACAGAGCTGTAATGGTTACACCATGAGACAACAGAACTTATGCACCTCATTGACCAAATCTGTGATATAAAATATTACAATGGAAAGCTATCAAGTTATGTAATTACATGGTGAGAGGCACTTTAAAGCGAAGGTAAAGTATGCTCCCTTATTATAAAAGATCCTCATACGCAATCAATACAACTAGACAAACACATTATGATAGATGGGTTGACAGTGGAAAAACCAGCTTGTAACATCCAAAACTACATTATTTTCTCCAGAATTTGCGCAAAAGTTAAGGAATGCTGTAGTTTTATAAAATGATAAAAAGAGAAACCAAAATTCTGATTAACTGCAGAGTACACACCACAGTTGCAACTACATTAACTTTTAACAACATTAGCATGGTTCAAAATGAAGAGAAAGGACAGTAGACCAAAAAAATTGTAGTTGGATTAGCACGGCAAACATAGGGTGAGTTCTTTTGGGCTGTAGCTTATAACTTTTAAATTCTGACTGTTCGCGAGTGAGAGAGAGAGTACAAAGAGAGATAATCGTATGCGATTTTAGCCGGTATAGCTAAAGTCGGTACAGTGTGTACTACAATCGACTTGTAGAGTCCGCCTTAAAAAAACGCACTGTTTAAAAGACAGTTATTGTAGCAAAGGACAAAAGACAGAAGCAGCAAGCCGATTCGAACCCAGCCATAGTCATCCTCTATCCAATCAACCAGTTCTAATATATCCCTGGAGAACACTTTCCTTATCTTACGTGTTGCTTAATCAAGATAACAGTGTCTCTGAAGGGTAACATGAAACACGATAAATGGGACCATTTTCAAGCAAGAATACAACCCACTAGATGGCTAGATTCTATAATGTGAACTAAAGTATCGTGAAGGGACGTACACACCGCAACACCAAGAGGTTATAGAGGTAGCCAAACGACGCCGACTCGGGCCTCCAAGCTTTCCTTTAATGTAACATGGTAAATCCATGTCAGATGTATTTTTAACCGTAAAATCGAGCAAGATGGCTTGTCAAGACCATCGTATTTTCCTAAAATAAGGCATAAGCAATACAATATTTAAAAGGCTATTAGAGAAAAGAGTCACCAGTAACAATTTGAAGAAAAAGTGGGTTACCAAAACTAGAAGCAATGATTTCGCAAGCTTCTCATTGAGAGCATGGTGCTCCAATCCATTTGTGCTACCAGAACCTCCATTGGAGATGGTATTATTTTGGTGAACAAGCTTTTTCTGTTTCACTTCAAGTTCCTCAATCAAGCTTAAAACGATGATAAAAAACTTCACTGGAATGCATTCTGTAACGGGACGTTGTTTAGAAAGATTGTTACCATATTTCTCCAGAAACTGCAAAAAAAAGACCTTTTAAAGCAAAGTTGATTTTAAACAAACAAGAGAAAAAAGTATAGCTTCAATGCAGGTGTAAGTACCATGGCCTACTGAAAGAAGAGAGGCCAACTATAAGTTTAGATTACAGACCTGAGCACAATATAGATATCTAATAGCAAGGAAAAAAGTGCCTTACTCGCAACAATATCCAAAGAGCTCCTATTTACTCAATAGCAATGTGAATGCTTTTTAGAGACTTAAAAGCAGGAGCCAAGCAAAACAAACCATAAATATTTGCTTGAAATGTTGCTCCTCTAAGGTTACAAGAAGGGTCCTTGCCCACCTCCGTGCTTCAGCTTCCCATGCACCCACATCCTCGTCATCAAACAAATACGACCCATCTACCTCTGTGTGCTTCACGTAGATAGTAGGGAAATCAATAAGCTTCTCCAATAAAGTGTTGCCCGCAGAACATTCTTTCTTCCGAGCAAACCATTCTGAATTATAACTTTCAAAGTGGTCCTACAAGGATATACAACAAAGAAAGCAAAGCAAAGGATAAGATGATAATGGAAGCAAAAATAACTTGTATAGTTATCCTCAATGAATGATAATATTAAAGTAGATGTCAAGACAAAAATTTATCCATCTCTCATGTACATACCAAAATAATCAAGCATTCCCGAGGTATTGTAGAAATGAAATGCAAAAGTCGATTAAGAGGAACTTCACCGCACTTATCAACGATGTCGCAGCTTTGATTACCTGTTCACAAACCGCATTTGACTTCAAGTTAACAAGTTGATTATGCATTACTTAATATTTGATCAAAATTTGTGTCCGAAATAGAGATGTCCAACCTTTCGATAATACTTAGGATTAAAGTGTTGTTTACTCCTCTCACTAAGAATCCATAAGACATCCAATAAATCTGCAGATTAATCGACGAGATGCATCTCCATCGCACTTTGCTGCTTCTTCCCAAAGCAAAAGCACATGGTAGATCATGTGTATCGATCGACGTGCGCATGAAGCAACAAAAATGCAAGTCTCATTAATCCCGCCGCGGCCAAATGAATCTGTTTAGCAAAGATGCCAAACTCCAAACCAGATGTAAACGGTCATCGAAAAGGACAATATATGGGGAAAAATGGTTTTAGAAGAGCACTAAAAGGCACCAATGGAGCTATTGAAAACAAACTAAACTAAGGTTATGCATAGCATTTTGGTGGCCAAACAACATAAATAGTTCCATTTGAAATAAGTTGTGCCTCTAGCATTTTAAGCTCTGTCTAGTTATATTTTGTACAATATATATTGCAATGTATGCAAAATAAGTACACAAGAACCTTCTTTAGACAAAAAAATACACAGCAATCATTTAGTTAATTCTCTTTGTGATACATGCACATCCTTTAATCAATGCAAAACTAATAAATGGTAAGTAATGAAAGTGTATTGCTTTTGAACATCTGAAACCCATTTCCAGAGTCCAAATTATCAACTCTTATATATTTAAGAAAGTGCAACAACACTAAAATGACAAACAGGAACAAAAGGCAGTAGTTGCCCCAAAAGCAATACCGTGTCGTCAATTTCTGGGTGTAATTGCTGAAAACTTCACTGCACCTTTTATGGTTTTCAAATTATAAACACCACCGACGCCTAAAAATAATTTACATGGACAGATCAGTATTTAAAAGATAATGAACTGTTGAACAGTATGCCATAAAAGAACAGGAAAGAATAAAGCAAATATGCCATGAAAGAACTAGAAGATAAGGAAACAATAAAAAAAGAAAAGACAAATCTAATGAGCGATAGGAATCAGTAAACAAGAGCAAATGGGCTGTATTAAACAAAGTCATTCGATGCATTCTACTGTCTTAAATAACAAACGCCAGAGTGAAATGTAAAATATTTGCCCAAGGATAAAATCAATAATATAGGAGGGACTAGTAAGAGCAAAAATAATGCCATTAACTATCAAGTTTCACACCACATCCAAGTTCAGGATGAAATGCTAACACAACTTTATTTCATATTTGCAGCAAAGGAAAACATCAATGCAGTGATGCTTCTTCATCATTTTATCCATTTGGTTCACGAGTGGTATGCCGCTTTAGATATCCATATGTATATTTACAAAGAAACAAGAATCGTGGTAACATGGTACTCCTGAAAGGCTTTTTGAGACAGAAGAATATTTCTATAACTATGGAGGTTCCCAAAAATTACCAAAAGGAAATTATCAGCCATAAAGCACAAAGAAAGGAACATATTTGATAATAAAACAAAATAACTTTGTATTTCTCGAATGTAACCACTCATGTTCTATAGAATTAAGTGTAAAATGAATAAACTAACCAAAATCCTTGTGATGAACTATATCATTCAAACCACGATCGAGGACCAAGCATAAAGCTTCTAGGATCATCGAGTGCAACCTTTGTAGCGCTCCCATGCAATATCCAAAAGGATTGCATAACCAGCACCGCACCGCAAAAGGCATTCATAAAGGCTGATTATAGGACTACATTCTAAACATATATGTTCTGTACATATCAAGATCGACCTTGAGGATTATCATCAAGAAACCCACGCTTCCACAAGATCGCCATCCAAAGGAAAATTCCTTCCAAAGATTCCATCCGAGAATGAAAAGCTCTATAGGATATCCGATTCGAATAGTCACTCTGTGGTGTATACTCAAACAAAGAAGACTACACGAACATAATTATTAAATAGTATCAGCCCAATACAAGCCAAAAAATGCATGTTCTGTCAAATACTTCATCGCTGTGCTATCCCTAGCAGAAACCAAATCCCGCCACGGTAAATCCCGCCGCGGGGTGGAGGTACGGTTACCACAGAACTAAAAACCAAATTATAACCGAAACAAACTGGTCGAATTTCACGCGTCAAAATTTGAATTTCAAATCGGTAACCGGAAAAACGGCCAGTTACCACCCAAAAACCGAGAAAACCGATTTTTCAAATTTGAAATTGAAAATTCCTAATTCATTCATGGCAAAAAGCATGAAGTCAAGCACGGAAAGTGCATGCGTCTTCCTAATACATTCTATTAGAGCTACACAATGTAAACATCATTAGGAAAACTAATTTTTATATTCAAAAGTTTAAATTTGAATTAAATAAAAAACCAATGGTTTTTTGCCCCGGTCGGCACCAGTAAAACCGGTTACCACCGGGATTTGGAACCTTGATCCCTAGTGTTGAGTGGAAATTTAGCTATTTAGTCCCATAAAATGCTAAATCAACAATTACTGCAAACGAACATATTTTGATCAGGACAGTTTGATAAGAGAAACACGCAGGAACCAACTAACCTCGTGTGTCCAGCCGCCTCAACTAAATGTGTGCCATACTCCGAGCATCTCATAGAGTAACATGAAGACCTTCCACCGGTCTTGACCACTTGAACAAAGTGTTTAGCTAATTGGCTGATTTCTTCAATGCCTAGGACTTGGCCTCTTTGTTAGCCCACCTTTCTCGCTTTGCCACAGCGGTATTTGATTTGTCTTGACCAAGCAGCAGCAGCTGAGCTCACCGAGCATTGTCGATCGCCATCATTTCCATAAGAAATTCTGCTCCAAATTTGCAGATTAATACTTTTTCGAATTTAGAGTATCATGAGTCCAAAAATTCAAGCCGATAACATAGCTTCAAAAGAACAAGTTGACTGATATAATCAATAGACAAACCTCTGCACTTCCACTCATTTCTAACAAAGGCAATCTCCAAATCAGCAGAACATCTCAAGCAATAAAGACATACCACTAAGCGCTTCGATCACATGTATGACATCGAACAAAATCAAAGGACTATTGAAGGAATCACAAGTCATAATCGAGAAAGAAGCCTTAAAAGATACGAACCATCAATAATGCAAAGAAAATGATGTGCTACTACATGTACCACATGTACCAATTGCACTTAGAATCGCTCAAGTTCAAGCACAAAAATCTATCAAATAAATCAACAAAAGTGCATGTTCAAAATCATACAAACAAAGCAGTAACCCATGTTTCGCAATCGCACGCACAGTGGCCAAAACCCCACGATTGACTATTGAAATGAACCCAACAAGCAAGGACCATTAATGGATGCAATGATGCACAAGCGCACAAAAGAATATGAAACAACAATACTAAGAGCGCAAGAATATTTAAAAGAAACGCCGTTATTCAGATCGGTCATGGATCCAAACAGAGTAATCCAAATTTTTAAATTTGCCAACTCAAAGATCTTTGCATGCCGTCCAATAGAGAAACACAAAGAAATTTCAAGTTACACCACCAACTGTAAGAGAAAACTCGAATTAAAACCCCATTTGAGCTAACAATTGAAGATTGTTTTGCAAGATGGCACAGCTTTCCAAACCACTACACCAAACCAACGATATATACACGATGTAATCCAAACAAGAACGACGCTTTACAACCGCTGCATCAAGCACAACGCCAAGAATCGCACGACGGAATCCTTCCTCAAGAAGCCCAAACCAAGTCCAAAACCTCATCTACAATTTCAAAAGATCCGCCTAGTCCAACAGAGAAGCACAAAAATTTTGGCAAGTCGAGACTCCAACCAAAACCCACTTGAGGAAATAACTCAAGAATTTTGAGACGGCCAACCTCATCTAATCCCAAACAAAGACGAACACGCCTTAATTAACTACCGAGGGCCTGATGCACGGCAACGCCAAGAACCGCACGACGGCGCGGAATCGCCGCCGAATACCCCGCCACGAATCAAGAAAAGCTCAAACCCAAGAAGAACCTGTGGAGATAGAAAGATTGATGGGTGTACCGCGGCGCCACTCGCGATGCGCCCGCATCCAGCTAATCCGCGCCGCCGCTCGTGATCGACAAAACCCTAGAAACAGAGAGATCGAGATCGAAACCGGCGGTTAGAAGATGAGACCTATGGGCGGAATGCATAAGAACGCGGGCATGAGAAGGAAGAGGAAACCGGCGGCGAGGCATTGCAAACCGGAGGCGAGGCTCGCATCCTTCCGCCGCCGTCCCGCGCGTGAGAGATGGAAGATTGGGGAAATGGAAACGCACGGGAATGAGAGGACGCGTGAGAAATCGATGATGGATGGATGGATGCATTGGACAGTGCAACGGCTATATTGACGAAGAGCTGAGGCGGTTGGGGACGCTGGGTGGTGGAGCCATGGCGCTGGTTGGGACCAACAAATATGTGTTTTGTTGCCCGGACGGTCTTAGGGGGTGATCAGAATAGCGATAGCTTTTGTCTTTTGGCTGAAAAAACACTGTAGCTGGCTGAAAAAACACTGTAGCTGAGTTAGTGGATAGTGTAGTGAATAGTGAAAAAAAGCTGAAGCTAGAAGCTGAAGCCGAAAAAAAGCCAAACCGATCACCCCCTTAGTTATGCTATGCGATGTAGAAATATCTGGCAAAAAAAAGTTTTTTAAAGATATTGTTTTGATTACAATAGTTAATGGGTTTAAAATTAAAATAAATTTATTTCGAATGAATAAAGATTAACGAGACTTAGCTCGATAGTGACTCATTAGCTTAAATTTAAAATAACATCTTAAACGATAAATAAAATGATTTTATGTCGAATTATGACAATTTTGTAAAAAAAAAAAGCTCGATAGCCAGTACTACTTAGAATCTTATCTCTACTACTTTAAAATACGAGTTGGTAATAATTCTTTCTCCCTCCGCTCTCCGTAGTCATCTGATTTGACTGTGAGATAAGATCTGGGCTATCTATCTCACGCGCCCTCCCTACCACTTAAAATTAAAGATAATTACCTATGAAATACCATCCATCTACCCCTATCATCCGTCCAAGGCTCCTCTAGAATACACGAGCACCATTGGATGGCTGGCTACTCTCGAAATTCATCGGACTCTCTCCCACGATCTCTGAAGTAAAACCAAAAGAAAAAATCGCGGAACATCGCCCATGGTTACCTCTTTCCTAATCTTGGGCTACTTCGAACCGCTACCTTATTCCTCTCTCTCCTCACTAACAATGGCGATCCAGTCTAGGAAAAGAAGGAACATTGGTACTATATTAACATGTCAGGGTCTTAGGGGCTAAGTAGTGGGTGTCGGCTACAAATCCATACAACGACGATGGCTCAGTGATGCTGTTTGGGTTCAACGACATGGTTTTGCAATAGGAGCAAGTAAACAAATTTGCAGTGCCCAGCCGGCCACGTCGAACAGTGAGTTTCAGCCTTCTAGGTGCCGCGACGACCTGCCAATGTGGTTGCATTGCTTGGTCGCATGCATCCTGCTCGCCTTGCCTCAAGTCGTGGAACCTACTCCCTTGACTTGCAGGCACAACCCTCATTGCAGAAGTCACAAACCGTGTCCACCTGCTCGAGCAGTGCATCCTCGACATGCTCACCTCCATCCCCATCATCTTTGTCGCATCGTCCTCCACCTTTCTCTGCAACGCTTGCCGTAGTAACTGTGTTTGAGTGTTGTTGTTTTGGCGGTATGGATGCACACTAGCGAGGAGACGTCGGTGGGTACCACAATGGTGCACTATGGGTGGAGGACGACTTCGAATGACCCGCCGGTGCTACCGCGCGGGACACGTGTTAACTTGCGGTGGGTGCGTCGTGCGATGCTTGACGTCTTCGTGCGTTCCCAAGGTAGTGTCAAGAGAGCCACGTGGCCTTAAAGGTCCGATGAACTACAGCCACGACGCTCCACTTACTACTCCCTTTCTTGGTGCTTGCATTCCCATTGTCGCCTATCCTCGCGTGACTCGTAGTCTCCATCCCCACCGCTTCTTCCACCCCTTCGCCGGGCGCCCCTTCCCGCCATTGCCAGCAAGGCGTCTCCTCCACCAATATACCCGTGCTATTTTTGCGCCGCCTTTGCTAGTATAGTGATGGCCTAAGACAGCGACTGCTCCCAACGTACCACTGACGGCACTTCATCTAGCCGCGACGATGCTTCCTCCAGCTACGGTGGCTCCTCTGGGCGTGGGGGCTCGTTAGCGACGGAGATGGAGTACAAGTTGGTGGAGCGTGACTCGTCCACGACCAACAAGCATTGGAATGTGGTGAGGAAGGTGAGGGCATTGCACCAACGTGTTGGGGGTGAGTCTAGCCACTGAAGATTTGATTCAGGGCCTAATGCACGATGGAAAGTTTTTTGGCAGGGAAGTAGTCCGGCTACCCTCCACAGCGAGACAGAGCCCCCATCTGGCAGAGTTAGAGACTGTCGTCTTCGCCACGTACTTCGACGTGGGTCTTCGATTCCCCATGACGTGGGTCTTCGCCGCGTACTTCGACGTGGCCGTAGTACAGCCGAGCGACGCACCGACCCCGGACGCAATCGTTCGGCTAGCTGCATCACGGGCGTCGTGGAGACATCGTGGCCAAGTCCTATGCTGTTCACCTTCCTACACGACTCCAGTGCTAGCCGAAGAAGCTTGCGGAGGGTGAGTATTCCAACTTCGGAAGCGTCAACTTTGTGCCCTGCTCACATTGCAAAAAGTTATTTTCGGTGAATACGACACGGACGAAATGGGAATCCAATTAGATGCGATGGTGGTTCTACCACCGGCTAGAAGGCGGTAATACTCTAAGATGGTCGGGTTGCGTGATGGATTTCAACATGTCTCCGTCGGTGACTCTCGACCATGACAACGAGCAACAGGCATGAAGGCTTGTTGGGGTGGCCCTTCGATTTAACATGCGGGACTTGGCGGAGGAGTACCTCATGTTCGGGGTTTCTCTGCTGATGCATCAGTGGCATGACCAGGCTAGACCCACCCAGGAAAATGATGTCCGGCCTACTGTTGCTTCGTTACCAAGGCCGACAGACCCTAGTAGTGCCCCGACAAACCACGCCATTACCTTTGGTACCCGATAATTACTTATTGTAATTTGTACCTCTACAGGACTCATGCTTGAGGATGCAAAGCGCGCTGTGGCCATCTTCCTTGGGCCCTATATCGCCAAGAAGCATAGCATGTAGGAGTTTATGACGATGAACCTTGGGTTGATCAACTGGGTGTGTGAAGCCCCTGGCATCCCCGTGCCGCAGCGCCCTCCATCGAGCACGGTGCAGGCACTCAACCATGAGGGCAGTGGGACGGAAGCCTCCACCTCACGACGACGGGGTTGTTCTCTCGCCGCGACGCCGCCGGCGCCTTCCTCCTCTCCCGGATGAATCAAGGGAGATGGAGTCGGAGTCCACACATTATGCAAACTCCGATCTCAAGTTGGATATGGATGATGTGTTGAACACCTAAGGGGCTCGTCGTGATGTGACTTACACCACTGAAGCTAGCAGTGCCAAGGTTGGTGCTAATGTGGATGCATTCGACGCCCCTGAGGTCAACAGTCCCACATCACTGACTCGCCCGCATGTCCCGATACTAAAACAACAAAGTGCCACCGGGAGGACACGACTTCCCCCTCCAACGATCACACGGTGGACCCAGAGGCTACGACTGCCAAGCGCGTCTGCCCAGGGTCTCCTGTACCCGCAGGTAGGGACACTACCCCTGCCATCGTCGGTAACATGGGGTTTTGTGTGGCGTTGACAGCGTTGATGGATGATTCAGACTCCGACGCGGACCTCACCGCTCCCAGAGTAGGGAGCGGAGGTAAGGCGGACGAAGGAGCTGTCACAAGGGTGCATACGGAGTCTGTAGGTGTTAGCAATTCCCTACCGATGTCCCCTAGTCAGGCTACAGGTACGATCAACTCTCTTTTGTCCCTTGACTTTGTGTGGTTCTCGCCCATCTGCTCCTTGGCACTGTCCCCGGCATCAGTGAGCCCTTGGAGGTAGAGGTCGAGTCCACTCGTCGTTCTACCAAAGAGGCGGTTGCCACCGCGGCAGCACAGGATGAGCGGATCTGCTTCCTCAAGGTAGAGTGCATGAAGGCAATCGTCGATGTGTGCGCCTTGGTGGAGCAGACTTAACAGGAAGCTGTTGAGGAATGCGCAGGGCTGCTATGATAGATCCCTGAACTAGAAACGAAGAGGAGCCGACTAGCTTCCGAAGTGGAGGCCATGGGGCGCACACTGGGCGACGTCTCCCTGCTGACCTAGAAGTCGCTAGAGTCACTGGAGAGTACTCTTGTTGACTTGGACGTGGAGGTCCCTCCCCGATTGCACAATCCCGATGATGTTTTATGTAGTCTCCGAAGGATCGGGGAGGCGTCGTTACTAGCGCTGAATGCCGCGTGCGTGTACGACAACCATTGCTCTCTCACGACAAGCCAGATGCTCCTTGGCCTGCTCCATCTCTGGGGGTGTCTGCACGTTGGCGAACTGGAGAATCCCCGCTTGGACCTGCCAGAGGGGAGTGGCACCATGTCGGGGGCACTTCATACTGTGCAGAGGTCCGTCCATGCCTACCACCACCGGATCTGGGACTACATCAGCGAGGCAGCGATGAAGGTAGCTATGAAGCGTACTCTTGGCACGACTGTGGACCTCGAGAGTTGGCTCGGCGAGGTACCTTGGCGAGCTGAAGGGGAGGAAGCTGCTATGGACGTGGCCGCCGACTGGCAGGTGTGATGGTGAGGTCCCTTGTTCCTGTGTAACGTGGCCCTCTGCCTTCATGTGTGTGGCACCCTGTCCACTCGATGTAACAATATTTTTGTAATGAAAAGGAACGCGGCGCTGTCCGGGTATCCTTATTGAATGTTTATGTGATGATCAGGTACTTGATGAGGATCCGCTCCTCATTCCGGACCGCCATGTGTGTCGTTGGCTGCGACATTGGGGATGGACAGAGGACTCGCTGCAATTCTGGGCAGGAAGGCGCTATGAAGGTGAGCCCGTCCGAGAGTATATAAAATTAGAGTCCTCAAAAGAGTAGCTTATCTGAGGCACACCACATTTGTCATAGTGAGATATTATATTACTGTAATAATTAATAAACGATTTGAACATCACGCCGCCCCAATCATTCTAGCGAACTCTTACGCCTCCAGTCATGAAACGAAGTGTAGAGCCACTCGCGTGCTTCGTTCCGCACTTTTAGGATAGACATCAATGGAGCTGGTAGTGAGATGAGGCCCGCAAGCACGCGCTCCGTTCCCCACCTCTCAAGCGGGCGTCGATGGAGTCAATAGCAAGACGAGGCCTGCAAGCACGCGCTCCGTCCCCCACCTCTCGGGCTGGTGTCGATAGAGTCAGCGGTGAGATGAGGCCTACGAGTGTGCGCTCCATCCCCCATCCCTCGGACGGACGTCAACAGAGTCGGTGGCGAGACGAGGCCAATGATCATACGCTCCATCCCCCACCCCTCGAGCGGGCGTCGACGGAGTCGGCGGCAAGATGAGGCTTATGAGCGTGCGCTTCGGCGTTTCCTAGTGTGTAGAGTGCGCGCGGAGGCTAGGATCTCTACATGTCTTTTTTCTACTCCATAGAGTGCACGCGGAGGCCAGGGTCTCCGTGCGTCTTTTTTATACTCTATAGAGTGCGCGCGGAGGTTAGAGTCTCCACGTGTCCTTTTTGTACCCAGTAGAGTGTGCACAGAGGCCATGGTCTCCATGCATCCTTTTTATACTCCGTAGAGTACACGCGGAGGCCAGGGTCTCTGTGCATCCTTTCTATGCTATATAGAGTGCACACAGAGGCCAGTGTCTCTGCACGTCTTTTTTATACTCTACAGAGTGTACGCGGAGGCCAGAGTCTTCACACATCTTTTTTATACTCCTTAGAGTTGCCAGGACGACTAAGTTTCCGGCGCTTTATACTCCATAGAGTACGCCGAGTACGCAACGCTGCACTATGTGATTTTTTTTATACTCCATAGAGTTGTCCGGGATGGCTAAATTCCTGGCGCTTTATACTCTGCAGAGTACAGCTATACCATGCTATTTTTTATACTCCATAGAGTTGCCCGGGATGACTAAGTTTCCGACGCTTTATACTCCGCAGAGTACATCGAGCGCACAACGCTGCATTGTTCGATTTTTTTATACTCCGTAGAGTTGCCTGGGATAGCTATGTTCCTAACACTTTATACTCCATAGAGTACGTTGGGCGTGCAATGCTACACCGTGTGAATTTTCTTATACTCTGTAGAGTTTCCTGGGATGGCTTAGTTCCTGACGCTTCATACTCTGTAGAGTACGCCGGTTGTGCAACACTGCACCATGCTATTTTTTTTATACTCCGTAGAGTTGCTCGGGACGGCTAAGTTCCCTGCGCTTTATACTCCACAGAGTACGTCGGGTGCGCAACGCTGCACCATGCAATTGTTTTATACTCCGTACAGTGCGCATAGAGGGCAGGGTCTCTACGCGTCTTTTTTATACTCCGTAGAGTGCGCGCGGAGGACAGGGTATCCGCGCGTCTTTTTTATACTCCATAGAGTGCACTATTACGGACAGGGTGCGCCTGAATGTGAAGCTTTATTGACATGTACCCGTTTGCATGGGTGAGCTTTTATAAGTGCATGGGTCGTAGGACGTCCACACCATGGCCTCCCTATGCGTAATATTGTTGCAGTCGATTCGCATTCCATGTATGATTGAGGAGGTGTCCTTCAAGGGTGGCTAGGTGATATGCCCCCTACTTGAGTGCTTCCCACATGATGTATGGGCCTTCCCACTTGGAGTCGAGCTTTCCAACCATCATAGCATGTAGCACCTTGCACAAGACGAGGTCCCCTACCTCGAAGTCATGTTGGTGGACGAGCTTGTTGTAGGACTGGGTTGTCGCTCGCATGTACTTGGAGATATGCTCAGCTGCGCTGATCCAGACACCATCGAGGAGATCAAGAGAGACCACTCGCTCATTAGCTGGAGCCAGAGCGAGAACTCTCCTTGATCCTGCTTGTATTTCCTTTGGCGTGTCCACCTCATCGCCGAAGAGGAGCTTAAACGACATGAATCCCGTAGGGCACGTTGCCATTGTACGAATAGACCAGAGTACGCTCGGCAGTTGTAGCGACCAGGTGCCCTTCGGGAGGTTGACGAGGCACCTCTTGACGCCCGTCGAGAATGTGCCATTAGCTCGCTCCACCGCCCAACTGGACTATGGGTGTCTAATAGAGGCATAGCAGAGCTTCATACCCATTCGTAGGAACCTTGAAGCGGTAAATAACATTCTGCCATAAGAAGCGCTTCATCGCTGTCGAGGTGACCTTTGATAGAGCGACTGCCTCAGGCCACTTGGAGAAGTATTCATAGGCGACGACTACGAATCGTAGATCTCTTGGTGAACATGGCAGGGGGCCAACAATGTCAACCCCCCACCGGGCAAGCGGCCAAACCAGTGGGATGGGCTGAAGCTGCCTAGGCGGTTTGTGGACCATTCACGCCATCCACTGGCATCATTTGCACTTCTTGACAATGTCCTGTGCGTCTGACACCGCGGTGGGCCAGATGAGGGCCCTTGGGGCAATGTGGGAGCCGCGGTGTTTGGCATGAATCTTGGTGAGGTGACGCTAGTCTTTGGGGCGTGAGAGGCATCGGAGGAGGAGGGCATAGACCCCACGCTTGTAGAGTATGCCCTCGACGATCTCGAATACTCGTTCCCTTTGCTACAGCCACTTGAGTTGGAGAGAGTCGTCGGGCTCCCGCATCCCTCGCAAGAACGCGTAGATTGGCTCCTTCTAGTCGTCTGTAGGCACGATCTGGTGGATGTGGCCGGCGGCGTGGTCGATCTGCTGGATGGCTAGGACGGTGAGGGTCTCGAAGAACACCCCCACCAATGACTGATATCATAGGCTCTCGCCATGGCGAGGGCGTCGGCGTCCTCGTTGTCCGCCCTCGGGATGACCCTAACCATAAAGCCCAAAAAGTGATGCTCGCATGCGCGAACAGTAGCTAGATACCAAGCAAGGTTGTCGTCTTTAACTTGGTAGGACTTGTCGACATGTCCTACAAGTATTCATGAGTCAGTGTGCGCCAGGACCTTTCGGGCCCCAAGAGCCTTGAGTTTGCCGAGGCCGAACAAGAGGGCTTCGTACTCAACCACGTTGTTCATCACGGGGAATTCCTGGTGCACAGAATGGAAGAGGCGGCGACCCTCGGGTGTAGTGATGACCATGTCGGTGCCTGTCCCCAAAGCATTGTAGGCTCCATCGGTATGGAGAGTCCACATCGGCTCTGCAGGTTAGGAAATCTATGGTTGGGCTGGCGACGTCCACTCCGCGATGAAGTCTATGAGGATTTGCGACTTGATCGTCGTGCGGGAGGTGTAGGTTAGGGAGAAGGGCACCAGCTCGGCCGCTCACTTGCCGATACGACCTGACATCTCCTTGTTTTACAACATCTCCGCTAGGGGAATGACAAGAGCACCATGATGGGATGTGCTAGGAAGTATTGCCGTAGCTTACGTGAAGCCATTAGGAGCACATAGAAGCTAGCTTCTCCAACTCGGTGTATCGTGTTTTGGCTCCTTGGAGAGCTTCTGATACAAGGCATACCGGGCGCTGAATGGCTCCTTCCTCCTGGACGAGGACTACGCTAACTGCTGCGGGGGCTGCCACCACATACAGTAGGAGCGAAGCCTCTAGTAGTGGGGAGACCAAGGTTGGAAGCTCGGCGAGGTGTTTCTTGAGTTCGCCAAAGGCCGCAGTGCATACACTGTTCCAATGAGACCCATCACATCCACAAAGTATCTTGAAGAATGGGAATCCTCACTCATCCTCTTTGGACAAGAAATGAGTGAGAGCGGCGAGATGGTCCGCGAGCCTCTAGACCCTCTCGTCATCTTGGGCGGCTCCATTGAAAGGACCGCATCGACCTTCTCCAAGTTTGCTTGAATTCCTTTACCAGACACCAAGAAGTTGAGGAGGTTGTTGGCTTGTTCCTCGAAGATGCATTTGTCCGGGTTGAGCTTGAAGCCGGCTCGCCGCAGGTTGTTGAAAGTCTCCTAGAGGTCCTCGGCATGGGACCTAGCCTGTTTACTCTTAACCACCACGTCGTGGATGTAAGCATCGATATTTTTGCCTAGCTGAGCGGTGAGAGCGAGTGCTACGAGCTGGGTGAATGTGGCTCCCGTGTTTTTGAGGCCAAACGGCATCCAAATAAAGCAATACGTGCCCCCCGAAATTGTGAAGCTTGTCTTGGCCTCGTCCTTAAGCACCATGTAGATTTGGTGATAACCTGAGTATGCATCAAGAAAGCTCATGAGCTCACAGCCCGCCATAGCATCGGCCAACTGGTTGATTCATGGAAGTGGGTAGTTGTCATTCGGGCACGCTTTATTGAGATTGGTGAAGTCAACACACATGCACCATGTGTCGTTGGGATTCTTCATCAAAACTGGATTGGTAAGCCACTCCGGGTGATGTACCTCACGGATGACGCCAGATTGCAATAACTTTGTAGCCTCGGTCTTGGCAACCTGTTGACTTTCAAGTGACATGTGCATGAGTTTTTGCCTGGCTGGCTTGGCATCGGGGTGCACAGGGAGGCGATGCTCGATGATGGATCGATCGACTCCCATAATGTCATCTGACAACCTTGCCAAGATATCAGCATTGGCGTGGAGGACTCAGAGAAGTTCCTGTTCAGCTTCTGGGTCGAGGCCTTCGCCGATAGAGACTTAGTAGGATGTATCCGAGTCACAGAGGGGAACCCTCTTGACCTCGCCATATGGTTTGGGCTTGGGCATCCACCCCGGGGTTGACGATGATGCAAGTGTAGGCATGGCAAGGGCCTCACTCACCGCATGCACCTTGCGAAGAGGACCTCGGGCGCCCAGATCTATTCGGTGGGTGAGGTCTTGATCTCTGTACACGGTGATGATCCCGCGTGGACATGGCAGCTTCATTCACAAGAAATAATGGTGCGTGACCACCCCAAAAGCGTTGAGCGTAGGGCTTCAAAGGATGGCATTGTAAAGGTATGGAAGGTCGACGAGCCTTCTAAGGATGGCATTGTAAGGGTGTGGAAGGTCTACGACATCGAAGGTGACATCTTCACTTCTCTCTTGGTCGCCTTGCCCAAGGACACTTGGAGTTGAATCTGGCCAATGGCATGCAAGGGTTGACCCCCGAAGCCCTAGAGTAGGATCCCCAGGGGCTGTAGTCTTCTTCGGGGGATGCCCATCTGATCAAAAGCTCCAGCAAATAGGACATCCGCAGAGATATCGCCATCTAGCAAAACATGCTTGACATCGCACATGGCGTTGGTTGTTTGCACTACCAGGGGGTCCTGGTGTCAGAAGTCAATGCCCTTTGCACTGGCTACCGTGAATGTGATGTCGTTGTTCGCCCAAGTCGGGGGTGCCTATGCGGGGAATGCGGCAACATGATGAAGCCGACGGGCATAGGCATTCTGTTGCCTCTCAGACAAGAATTCCATTGATGACTCTCTTTGTAATGACATTGATGACCTGACGTTGCCCACCATCGGGAGCCTGTATGCGGAGAGTGGTAGGGGTAGGTTGAAGTAGCTGGATTTCCGGAGGCTGCACGTGTGCCACCACCTATGCTAGCACCTCGAGAGCCCTGTCCCTGGCGACACTCTCTCGGAGCGTCGCAATGGAGGGGCAATGCCAAGTGAGATGGTTGCCACGTCCATGCACTTCGCACCACAGTCCATGTTGCTGCTGGTCGTAGTGCTGTTGTTCGTGGTAGTGTTGGTCGTGGTGGCTACAACCACCGCGGAAACCCTGGCCTCTCCCACGACCTCAACCTTTATAGCCTCGCTCTTGGTCGACGGAGGTGTTGTCGTTTGTACTGTCGTTGTGTCGGACCCCGGAGTAACAACTCCTGGATCCTCTGTGTAAATCGCACTAGTCCAGGATCAAGCTAGTGCACACAGTGGATAACAAAGATTCATATCATATACAATGGCATTTATTCATTAACTAAATATGGGCTTGATGGCCAAAGGTTACATCAATAGTTCATAAACCAAAATTAAATATAAGTAGCGAAAGAAAACCAATAAAGTAGCAGCCCATCCTGCCTGCCCACAGGCAAATGATTGTAAGACGTGATCTACTCACCGTTATTCTCACCGAAGTTGATGAAGTCCTTATCTGAAAATGGTGAATAAAGCAACATGAGTACGTAAAGTACTCCACAAGTTACACCAGGAGGTTTAACAAAGTTCATGCATGCATAAGAATTGACAATGGAAGACACAGTAGGTTATTTGCGCGTAAAGGCAGAATTAAAGTAAATACAGTAAATAGCTTCAAAAGCTAAATTTGATACAATAGATAGAAAGAGTAATTTAGCAAAATAATATCGTTAGTGCAAGTTCCGACAAAACACTAACCTATTCACATGTATCCCACCTGGTCCGTCTTTTCCAAAAGATCTTATACGGATTCCATCCATCCATATGCTTTTTAATCTCCCATGGATTCCATCCATCCATAGACCTTTTCAAAAATCATTTTTAAAAACCAAAGTCTAATCTATGAAAAACTTTACTCAGCTTGCCCATAACCGTGAGCATGGCTATCCAGGATAGATTATACACTCTGCAGAGGTTGTACAGTTTTACCCACAAGATATGATTATCTCATATTGTCGGCTATTGCACGCTTCCGTAGGCGTGTGACTGAGAAATCATAACAAGATGTTTACAATGCTAAGTCTTCAACCTAGTCACGCCGCCACTAAGATTTCACCACAACTTGAATTCACAAGTTGGAACCCCATCTTGTGCCGTATGAGACTTCTCATGGCCTACGCCACGCTCACATTCAACCTATAACGAGACCAAAGTTGAAACTTTACAAATTAATTAGCCAGGACTGTCCCATACCAGTCTTGTGGTAGTACGATATGGCTTTGTAGCAGTAGCTCACAAACCGGTCCTTAACTTGACTTAGGCTCAATCCACACACCCCTTGTGCCTGATAATCAATATTGTGTTACCGAACAACAATGCATGCTAGCACCCACCACCTAACCATTAGCCTAGGTCCAAATCAAGTTGTATATTTTATTTTGAAATATTTCATGCACCTTCTTGACTCGCCGAAGTCAAGAATACATTTTAGAAAATCATCATTCTGAAGTGAAACCAATATTCCCACTAAAATCATTTTAAGCATAGCTAAGCAATTCTATAAAATTTCTAGTCAATACTATTGTACTAACTAGGTTTTCATCTAAGGTGACAAGACATAAGGAAGTTCAATGTCAAATTTGGCCATACACAAAGGATTTGGGTATAACTAGAATTTAAATCGAATTTAAACTAGATTTGAATAAAAGTACGCATGCATAATAATTTAAAAAGAACATAAATAATTTAAATTACTAGGAGCAACATGATCAAAGGTGCAACTTGCCTTGCTTCGAAATTTGCTGAGATTCCTCGAAGTTATACTCTCCGGAATAGTCGTAGTCTACACGTGAAAAGTCAGAACAAACTAAACTCAAATAAAATTCAAATAAAATCTAAAAATTATAAAATATATACTGAGGGATAGATTTAGAATTTAGATGAATTTAGAAACTTGAATCACTTGATTCGGAGTTCGGACGGAGGAGAATGAGCGATTGAAAATTTTGGCGGATCAGAAAATTCTGAAAAAAGAAAAATCAGGAATATTCCCAAGGAATATTCCTGCGCAAAACTAACAAAAAGTAGTTTTTGGTCGTGACGCCGGTGTAAA
This sequence comes from Melocanna baccifera, assembly GCA_036346265.1. Lineage (NCBI taxonomy): Eukaryota > Viridiplantae > Streptophyta > Magnoliopsida > Poales > Poaceae > Melocanna > Melocanna baccifera. The sequence goes on along the minus strand of CM070706.1, from coordinate 13,643,607 downwards.
AAGACACAGAAGGTGAATTCAACTAGCAAGATGGGTTGCTAATGACCCGGACACATGTAGGAAGTGACGGCACGTCAAACGGAGCACAGTGACAACGCCAACAACAAATACAAGAAAAAATAAATATAAATAAAATTATAAAAATATAAAATATACATCTGGAGAAAGGTTATGATTTTAGATGAATTTAGAAATTTATATCATTGGATTTGGAGTTCATGTGAGGGAGAACGAGTAATTGGAAATTCGTCAGACGAAATAAATAAAAAGTGCACTTTGGAGTTTCAACGGCTTGGCTGGAGCAAGATATGCTGACTTGAGGGGCCACCTTGTCATAGACGCAAGGCAAGCACTAGAATGGAAAGAGACAATAAAGAGAGTTTCTTACTGAGAGCAGCATGCATACCCCAACACACATGGAGATGACCTGGCCGTGGTGGCTCGTCGGCGAAGGGAAGACTTGGTGGCATGGCGAGAGGGCAAAATGGAACCACGGAAGCCTGGGGAGGAGATGACCTGAGGCAACACTCGCCAGTTGTGGCTGCTGTGCAAAATAAAATGACGACGACGGTGGCTTTGGTTGAACTACACACAAGGCCGTGGAGGCACGAGGAGTAGAATGTAGGAATTGGCTCCTATTTATAGCTTCACGGGAGAGAAGAATTTTGATGAACCATATGACATTGATGTCAACGGTTTCAGTTGGAGGACAGTTTGCATTGGAGGCTTTACTGTGGATGCAAATGGCCAAGAACTGACGAGAAAATTGATTGCTAGTAGTGGAGGAAGGTGTTTCTTACTACCCTTAATTCCTTTAGTGGGAAGGAATTGATTCTTGATTGCATGGCTTAAGTGACTCAGTTGAAGAAAGAAATAGGAGAGAGACAAGCAGCACACAGTTCAAACCAGTTGGAAGATGAACAGGAAGCAGATTGATGAGGGAATAAAAGAAAGGGAGGGAGAAAGAGAATCAGGAAAGAAAGAGAGAACCGTTGGCTGCACGGTTGGAAAAACTATTGAGTTAAGTGTGCTAGGAGTGGAGTAATTCTTGAATGGGTGACCCTTCGGGAACCCTATTTTCTTTTCTTCTTTTTTTTTGAAAAAGAGAGAAGTGCCAAAATATTTAGACTCAGAAAAATAGAGTGAATATTTTTATGGAGATTTTGAATTTTTGCAAGATTTGAATTTGAATTTTTGGATGTGACTGAAAATTTGGAAAGGAATTGAGGTTAAAAAATGAACTGGGAATTATAATTTAAAATTTAAATCTTGGGATTACCAAATAATATTGAAAACAAAAATCCAATAAAATTCAAAAATTCAAAAGGAGTCTAGAAATGGATAGTTCATGATTTTAGAAAAATTTAGAAATTTGAACGGGTCAATTTGGAGTTAAAATGAAGAAGTTATGGCCTTCTAAAGATTAAATTCAAAGAAAAAGAAAAAGACCAATTTCTGAAATTATTTTTAAATCGAAAAGTATTTATGATGTCAGTAGGAAATTTTACCGATTTAATTTTCTAAAGGAAAATAGACGTTACGATGTCAGCAATGATTTCAAAATTATTACATAATTAAAAGGTGATGACGTGGCCAGGGGAGCTGACGTGGCTTGTGACGTGGTGCCACGTGGCTGCCTCGTGGCTGCCACGTCACTGCGCTGTGCCGACGTGGCCGACTTGCGCGGCGTGACAGACGGGCGCCTGTCGGACCCCGGAGCAACGACTCCTGGATCCTCTGTGTAAATCGCACTAGTCCAGGATCAAGCTAGTGCACACAGTGGATAACAAAGATTCATATCATGCACAATGACATTTATTCATTAACTAAATATGGGCCTGATGGCCAAAGGTTACATCCATGGTTCATAAACCAAAAATAAATATAAACAGCGAAAGGAAACTAATGAAGCAAAGAGCCCATCCCGCCGCCCACAGCGAATGATCGAAGACACGGCCTAGTCGCCACCATCCTCACCGGTTGTTGACGCTATCCTCCGCAACAGATTTTAGCAAGGTGAGTACATAAATTACTCCCAAGGTAAGCACATAAAGTACTTACGCAAGTTACACCAAGAGTTTTAACAGAGTGAATGCATGCATAGGGATAACAAAGGAAGGCTTAATAAGGTTATTTGTGCGAAAACAGTATTGAATTTAAATACAATAGCATAAGTGCAAAAGCTGAATTGTTAATACAGTAGATAGAAATAATAATTTAACAAAATAATATCGTTAGTGCAGGCTCCAACCAAACACTAACCTAGTCACAGGTATCCCACCTGGTCCATCTTTTCAAAAGTTTTCACATGGATTCTATCTATCCATATGCTTTTCAAAATCTCTTATGGATTCATTTTGTTAGTGCAGGCTCCGACCATACACCAACTTATGCATAGGTATCCCACCTGGTCATGGATTCCATCCATCTATCCATAAGCTTTTTCAGAAATCATTTTAAAAACCAAAGTCTAATCCATGAAAAACTTTACCCAGCTTGCCCATAACCGTGGGCACAGCTATCCAGGATAGGTTATACACTCTGCAGAGGTTGTACAGCTTTACCCACAAGACACGATCATCCCACATTGCCACTAGATTAACACACTTCCTTTGGTGTGCGGCGAGGAGATCATGACAAGGCCGTTACAATGATCCATAGCCAAAACAGTCACGCCGCCACTAAGGTTTCACCACAACTCGAATCCACGAGTTGGAGCCCCCTCTTGTGCCATGTGAGACTTCCCACAGCCTACGCCGCGCTCACATTCAGCCTATAGCGAAACTATATTTTGGAACTTCACAAATTACTTAGCCAGGTCCGTCCCATACCGGACTTGTGGTAGTACGATGTGGCTTTGTAACAGTAGGTCACAGACCGGTCCTTAATTTGACTTAGGCTCAATCCACATACCCACATGCACGACAATCAATCAGGTGTCACCAAACACGAGGCATGCTGGCACCCACCACCTATCCATTAGCCTAGGTCCAAACCAAGTTTTTATATTTTTCTTTGAAACATTCATATTCATTCTTGACTCACCGAAGTCAAGAATAGATTTTAGGAACTTATCATTTTCTAGTGAAACAAATATTCCCACTTAAATCATTCTAATCATGGCTAAGCAATTCTATAAAATTTCTAGTCAATACTATTGTACTAACTAGGTTTTCATCTAAGGTGACAAGGCATAAGTAAGTTCAATGTCAAATTTGGCCATACACAAAGGATTTGGGTATAACTAGAATTTAAATCAATTTTAAATTAAATTTGAATAAAAGTACGCATGCATAATAATGTTAAAAATAACATAAATAATTTAAATTACTAGGAGCAACATGATCAAAGTTGTAACTTGCCTTTCTTTGAAGTTTGCCGAGGTTCGCTGAAGTTATACGCTCCGAAATAGTCGTAGTCTACACGCGAAAAGTAAGAACAAAATAAACTCAAATAAAATCCAAATAAAATCCAAATTTTATAAAATAAATGCCAGGAGATAGAATATGAATTTTGGAATTTGAATTGGTCCAAAAGGAGTTAGGGCGAAGGAGGACGACTTCTGAAAGTTTGAATTCCAAACAAATGAATAAAAGGAATTCTTGGAATTCTTTTCTTTGTGAAGGAAAAGTGGTTGGAAGCTAAAATATTTGTGTAGGGTCGAAGTCATGATCGAAGGTGTAGTCGAAGACATGGTCAAACTATAGTCGAATCAATGGTTGAAAATACGGAGGTCTAAGTTGAAGACAAGGACTCCAAGTATGGGTGCAGTCGAATTCGAAGATTAAGATTCGGTTGAAGACTTACTCGAAATTGTATAGTGGTCGAAGAACACTATAACAGTCGAGAACAAATGGTAATCGGAGTCGAGTGGTCGGGACGACAATGAACGTCGGTGGTGGAAAGCGAAGGTACTCAGAGTCGGCTACGACTTCGACTACCGAGTATTCTTCCAACTACTCCTTGCTGAAAAAGCGAAGGTACTCGGAGACTTAGAGCGAAGAGTGACAGTGGTCGGAAGCGACTATGGTCGGAGGTAGACGGAGATGACAATGGTTGGGAGTGACTGTAGTCGGAAAAACAATTGTGGTCGAAAGGATTGGAGTTTATGCAGAGTGATCGAAAGAATCGAATGGGTTGGAGGGTACGGAGGTTAAAATGGTCAAACAACCATGGAGGGTTTGAAGACAGAGGTCGAAGTCGAAGGCTCCGAGATTGAAGACCGAAGTCTAAGTCATCGGGGTCGAAGGTCGAAGGCTGGAGTCGATGTCTCCGAAGGTTAGTCGAAGGCTCCGAGCAATCGGATTCTAAGAAGCCTCCGAACAGCGGAGTCTAAAGAACCTCTGGACGACGAAGTCTAAAGAGCCTCCGGACATCGGAGTCTTATGAGCCTCCGAATGTCGGAGTCTAAGAATCGGATGGCTGAGAGACGTCAGATGGCTTCACGTGACGAGATTCGAGTGATCCAACGGCAGCGAAGACCGGGGAGGTGTACAAAAGAGGGAGAAGAGTATGAGTCCCGATTTACTTTGGCGCACGGTTCGGGCTGCACAAAGTTGGCTGGCGGCGAGGGTGTAGCGAAGGCAAGACACGATTATCGACGGCGGAGACTCTCCGACGACAGCTTGCTCGGAGAAGGGGCGTCGAAGGTTCGCGTGGGCCTGAGGAAGGTGACCGGTGGTAGGGTACTCCGGTCATGCTTTGGCTCGGGAAAAAGGGTGAAGGAGGTGCGCACGGTCCCATCGAAGATTTGGCGGTGGTGGCGTCGGCGTCGGCGGAAGAGACACTCCGGCGGGGATTGCTTGGCGGAGGAGTGGCAAGGTGAAGAAAAAAGAGAAGGGATTGCGAGGAGTGCATTGGTGCTCTCGTGCAATACCAGAAGTGGTTGGAAGGTGGTCGGTGGCGAGTTGGAGTGATGGCGTAACTCGGGCGGCGGTGGCGGCAGTATTCCGGCGGTGAGGAGACTCAACCAAGGACGGTCGAGAAAATCTAAAAATTATGAAATATATACTGAAAAATAGATTATGAATTTAGATGAATTTAGAAACTTGAATCACCTGATTCGGAGTTCGGACGAAGGAGAACGAGCGATTGGAAGATTGGCGGATCAGAAAATTCTGGAAAAAGAAAAATCAGGAATATTCCAAAGGAATATTCCCGCATGAACAGTAATGGGCAGCAGCCCTGTTCACTGTTTTTGGCCGTGTTGTCAGCGAGGAAAGGCACGGAAGGTGAAGCCAATGGGTTGCTAATGACCCGAGGCACATGTAGGAATTGGCGGCACGTCAAACGGAGCACGATGACGACGTGTACGGCGAAAATGACATAGGGTGTGGAGAGAAGAATAATTTTCGGGAATAGAACATAGAGAAGCAAGATAACCACGGCGTAGAACGCGGTAAGGCGAGTCTAGAAAAAAATATCGGCTAAGCCGAAACTCACTGGTGGCGACGCAATCGTCGTTTGAATGACGTCGGTACAGAAACACTAAAAATTCAATATCTTCGCGCTCGGTGTGGCGAATCCAAAACCATTTGAAACGTAGCCTCCTGGGATGGTTTGGCACGTTTTGACGCGAATGGATCGTTGAAAGCATTCCCGGACAGGCGGGGACGCGAAGTGCAATTTGCGGCTATGGCGAGGTGTCGGTGCAAATAGTTATGGATAGTTTTTGGACAAACGGAGGGGAGCACGGCGTAGAACGTGTCGAGACGAACTCAACGCCGCAGACGGCTCGGCCAACGGACTAACGGAATGCGGTGGACAAGACATTAAGCAGCCTACAGACTGACATCCACGTTCCGGGCAAACGGAGAGGAATTAATATGCGAGAGTTGCGGCGAATCGAAGAGGAGAGTGTGGGGATCGTGATGCTCACCTTGGTTTTGGTCGGGCATGCACGGTCGGCCGGTGGCGACGCGAAGAACGGCGACCCGTTTTGGCCCACGGTGGCGATAGTGCTCGGCGGTTCGCGCGGCGAGGTGAGCACCGCGTAGAACGCGGCGAGGCGAAGCCAACGGTGTGGTCAAACGCGGCGGCGCTCCACCGGACGAGGCACAAAAGGCCGAAGAACACCGCTTGAACTACAAAAGTAAAATTTCGATTACGGCTAATAGAGAGGGAGTTGAGACTTGAGATTTTCGGGGTTGAGTGAGGATGAGGAGAGGCTCACGGGGCTCCCTTTTATAGGGGCGGGTGGACCGAGGAGGGAGATCAATGGGGCATGTCTTTGAATGGCATGGTTTAAATCCCGCGAAAATAGCTCATGAATGAGGGGGAAACGGTGGGGGAATGAAAGAGCTTGATGAGGGGAGTTCAATGCAATTTATTTCACTAAAAACCGTTGAGTAAATCACGAGTTATGAGGTTTTGAAAAAGCTTCAACGTTTTTTCATGGTGTTGTCCCCTGCGCACGCACGGGTGCTCCACTAGAGAAGAAAGGTAGGAGAGAGAAAGAGAAAAGAAAAAGAAAAAAAGAAAAAGAAAATTCAGAAAAATTCCAGAAAAAATATTTTTAGAATCCTTGGAACCTGAAAAGAATAAAGAAAATATTTTCAGAATTTTTTGACGTTTATTTTAATTTTTAAAAATGTTTTTCTATTTCTAGCTTTAAATAATATAATAAATAACAAATAAAGCTTAAAAATCTTAGAAAAATTTATGGAGGTTTATTAGGCTATTTGAAACTTATAAAAATATTTCCAACTAAAATTTGAATATTTTTCTTTATAAAATATTTTTTTGTTTAGCAGAAAGGCGCTTTTCTTCTTTTCTTTAAAGCAGAAAATTAAGTTAGCCAAAAATTTTAAAATTTCAAGAAACTAAATAACTTTGATTTTTTATTTTAAACTAACTTATTTAATACCTTATTTATTTATTATTATTTTGTTTTTATTTTTTTTCTCAAATCACTTTTTCATAACCTTTTTTAAGCCAAAAATCAGGCAATTAAATTTTTTTCTTTTTGAGAAAGAAACTTAAGAAACCAAAATTAATTATTTTATTTTAAATTTAATCCAATATTTTGAAATAAACAGCTGGGCTGTTACAGCGCCCGTGTGGCCGAAGCGTGGCGTCCACTCGACGGCCACCTGGCTACCATGCAGCCACCACATGCGCATAGCCTGCTGACGTGGCACGGTCACCGGAGGGGGGCGCAAGACCCGACGGTCATCGGTGCTCTAGCGAGTGGCGACGCCGGCCGATGCGCGCAAAGGCAAGCGGGAGGTGAGAGGAGCTCAGTCATATCGGCTAGGAGTCCCGAGGATGACCGGAGCGGCCGCACGGCGGTGAAGGGTGGCGGTCGGGAAAGGTTGTCAGTGGTGGGGGCGCCTCGGCGGCAGAGGAGCTCGGGGAAGCAGTGGTCGAGATGCGCACGGTCCTGGCGAAGCTGGGGAAGGTGGCGACGTGGCACGAGGCGGTCCGAGGCATTGGCGATCGCTCGCCGGAGCTCCGCCGGCGAAGAAAGCGAAGGCCGCACGGTGCGACGACGCTAGGGAGCGAAACACGGGTAGCTTGAGGGTGGGAGGGGTGGATCTGTGCTCATGGTCGGCGAGGAGGCCCTTTTGTAGGGGAGGGAAGGGGTAACGGTCGAGCAATTGCGCATTTGCTCGGGCGAAAATGACGGAAGAAACCGAAAATTGAAAGCTCCGGTTATGGCTATTAATGGCGGCAGCGGCGGCTCGGGAAGGAAGAAACAGGCGGGGAAAACGGGTCTGATAGGCGGGATCCACCGGTCAGTGAGAGAAAACAAGAGGAAATGGGAGGGCGACGGTCGGATTTGTGACATGTGGCAAAGACAAGGGATCTGAGCCGTTACATCAGGGGTGAACCGGTAAGTGAATAAGGATGGGTGAGATTCAATCCGACAACAGGGGTTTAATCGGGGCCGTCCAAGAGAGGGGCGAAGGGGTAAGTGGTGGTGAGCGGATGAGATTTGGTATGGCAACGGGAAACGGTTCGGATCGAGCCACTTGTCGATCGGAGGGAATAGGAGAGCGATGGAGAGGTAAGTGAGCGGGTGCGACTAAGATTAGTTTGGGCGGAGGGGAAGGTTGGTCCGATGCGCGACATGCGTCGGCCAGAGGGAGCAGGAAGGCCGGGTGAAGAGGTAAGTGAGAATGGGTGGTCGAGATTAGGTCCGGCGACGGGGAAGGGCTCCGATGCCTGACATGTGGCAGCCAGAGAGGGTTTGTGGATTTATTTTCTTTTAAGGATTTCAATAAATGATTTAGAGGCTTTAAAATACTCAGAAAAATACCAGATAAATTTTGAAAATTTCAGAAAAATTCATAGAATCATCTGGAACTATTTTAGACTTGATAAAAATATTTTCAACTCAAATTAATAATTAGATTTTGTAAAAACACAATCTTGTCTTTAAAAGGAGAGTTTTAAATCTTTATAAATTCCTAAAAATTATTATAATTACAGATTTGACTTAGAAAAATGAAATGCATTTGTTTTGACCTTTGTAAAATGAAATACTTTAATTTTTCACAACCAGGCTTGGAATAAAATCCAGAAAATACAAATTAAACTCCAAATGAGATCAAATAATTAATTTGAATTAGTTTTATACAGAAATTCAAAATTTCCTTTACTTAATATTTTTTGAAATAAACAGCTGGGCTGTTACACGTTGCCTCCGCTGTCGATGTCAAAGATGTATTTGGGCTTTTGGCCCATACACTACTTGCGGCTGGAGCCCTACGCAGTGTCTAATGCTTGCTTAGGGTCAGGGATGTCTCCTTGATGTCGTTGCGCATCCTCCTTTGCCCTTGTGTACTCCTCCATCTTGTCGAAGAGTTTGGACACTGATTTTATAGGTTTGCAGGTGTTGTATTCAGCCAGTGGCCTCGGGCGAAGGCCTCGCACCACTGCATGGATGATCGTGGTTTCGTTCACGTCTTTGACTTGGCAACGCACTTTGGCAAATTGCGTAATGTGTTGATGGAGCTTCGCGGTGGGCCTCTACTTGATGGCGAAGAGTTGGCTCACGTCTACTCGCTCAGAGTAGTTCCCCTAGAAGTAGGGCTGTAAAAAAGCTCAAGACTCATGTGCTATTCAATCTTGGCTCATTGTAGGATCGATTCGAGCTCGGTTCAAATCGTTAACGAGCCGAGCTCGAGCCTCGGAATAAGCCCGCGAGCCTGATCGAGCCGAGCTCGAATAGTTCTAATAGGCTTGGCTCAACAGGTCACGGCTCGAATAGTTGGGGTCCCTCAGTCCCTACTTCACGCCTCGGTCCCCACTCCTCAGTTCGTCCGTCCCTACTTCATGCCTCCGACCCGCCGGCCACCTCCGCCCTGATCCGCTGCTCGTGGCCCCTCCTCTCCCCTACCGCCACCCCTCCTCACCCCCACCACCGCCCCTCCTCAACACTCCTCGCCCCCCACTACCCCTCCTCGCCCCGCCGCCGACAGCCCCAGATTTGAGATCCCTTAGCTAGTTAGCCTCTCCTCCTTTGCTGCCTTTAGCCTCCTCCTCTGTTGTCGAGCACCGAGTAGGCGAGCACATGGTTGAACACGGCAACGCATAGAGCGTCGACCCGTCGGCGTCCTGGTGCCTCTCCTCCTTTGGTACTGAGCTTGGAGCCTCGGACCCCGTGTTCCTCCTCCTTAAGTGCCCATTGGCCACCGCCACCCTGACATCAAGGCCTACCGCAGATAGAGTATGAATCTTGCTTCTGATTTGTGATTCAAAACTATAAATCTTGCTTGTGTTGATTTTGTATATAGATTCAAAACTATATGCAGATAGTTCTTCTGATGTATATAGATGATACTATATGAACATGTGTTTTCTTGCAATGAACAACGAGCCTACAATCAACTTGTGCTATCTGGGGACATGACTAAGTTGCTCAGACTTGTAGACAATATACTCAAACTTCCAATGAAAAACTTGTGCTAAGTCAACTGTTTTCCTTGAACTATGACTAATCTAATGTATATAGTTTTGAATCTTGCTTCTAACTGCACTATCCGCCTTAACGAGCCTCGACGAGCTTTGTCGAGCTGAGCTCGAGCCCAGCTCAAAGCTTGACTTGCATCTCGGGCTCGCTCGAGCTCGGCTCGAGCTTCTATCAAGCTCCAGCCTGGCAGGCCGAGCTCGCTCAGCTCGGCCCGTTTATAGCCCTACATAGAAGTTGTTGTACATGCGATTCCAAATTTGCTCCCACAAGCACACGGAGTTCAGCTCGATATGAAGAATCAGGAGAGCGCTTTCCCCTGAAGAGTGAGCGGCAGCCCCTTCGCCTTCATGTAGTTGTTGCCCCCCGTTGCTTCAATGGTAGTCTCGTAGACACGCACAAACTCCTGGGGATCCGTATCACCCTTGTACAGTTCGATCGTGAGCATTTTGAAATCCTTTGACCAAGTGTTCTGCTGCAGGTCAGCGGAGAGGGGGGACTCTAGATCTACTTGCCAAGGTGCACTACGGGTGGCGACTGAGACTTCGCGGCTCTCCGCCCTCTCAATGGCAACCTCCACGGTCGTTGCCGTAGGCACTTGGTGGCTCCGAGCCTCTTGCATCTCCCGCATGGCGCCTTGAAGATCTGTTAGTTCCCACTGTAATGCTCCAAGGGCCACCAGTAGGGTGCCCTCCATCGCCAACCCTGTGGCTCCTACCGACATAGGCATGTACGCCGCGAGGTGGCCAGCAACGATGGCATGGTCGCTAGAGCTGCTAAACACGTGGGAGCGGTAGGCGTCGTGGTTGGCGACGGGACTTGCCGAAGCGTCGAGACCACTAACTGCTCCAGTGCTACCTCCCAAGCCAGTCGAAGTGCCGGTGGCGGTGTGCATGTTGGATGTTTGGCCACTTGTTCGGTCGTCGCGGTCCAGGGTGGCGCCAGTGTGGACCTTGTTGCTAATGTCGACAGTCGTGTCGACGCTGACATCTAGATCGGCTCTTTGTGCTGACGCCAACTGTTTGCCCGTCGTGACCCTAACTTGGGTGGCTGCCACCATCGTGCTTCGCTTCCTCTTCATTGTCGTCGTTGCCTTCTTAGGCACCATTGTCTTAGGTTCGTGACTCTCTTGTCTAGTCTACATGGACGACGCTAACTGTTGTGGCTCTTGACCAAACAGTAAATGAGGGGACTAGTATGTTGTGTGTGAAATGGAGAAAAATCCTCCCCCTTGTTCATCCAACGGGCAATTTATACATGGCCGTAAGGCCAGCTGATCAAGGATTATAACCTTGGGATTCATTACCATCCAGGCAAGGTCAGTGTTGTAGCAGATTAGATGCATTGAGCAGAAAGTCATACGCAAACTACACTTTGGCAGAAGAGGTTCAGACATTTAGTGAGGATGAACATAGAACCGTCTAGTTCGAGAATTGTATCTATGTGCCTAATAATAATAAAAAAAATCAAGAATATGATTCTACGAGAAGCCCATGACACTCCCAACTCTATTCACCCAAGTTGTACCAAGATGTACCATGACCTTAGGGAAAGGTATTGGCAGGTTAGCACAAAGAGAGAAATCGCTAGATACATTAATGCTTGTTACACTTATCAAAAGGTCAAGGCAGAGCACCACAGACCCGCTGGGCTTTTGCAGCCTTTGCCAATTAATGATTGGAAGTAGGAAGAAATTGGCATGGACTTCATCACTAGACTACTTAGGACTTAGTCGAGTTATGATCTATTTGGGTGGTGATAGATCATGTAACCAAGGTAGCACACTTTATACCAGTCAGTACTACCTATTCTGGAGGGAAATTAACAGAGCTATACATGTCCAGAATTGTATACCTGCATGGAGTCCCGAAGAAGATCATATCATATCGAGAGAGCCAGTTCGCCTCCCAGTTCTGGCAGAAACTTCATGAAGAGTTAGGAAGTAAGCTCAACTTCAACACCGCTTTCTACCGTTAAACCGATGGTTAGCCGAGCGAGTCAAGAAGTGCTAGAAGACATGTTGAAAGCTTGTGCGCTGGACTTTGGAAATAGTTGGGATCGTACCCTATCCTATGCTCAGTTCTCCTATAACAACAGCTATAAAGCTAGTCTCTAGATGGCACCTTTTAAAACCCTTTTATGGAAGAAAGTGTGGAACATCGTTATTGTGGGATTGACCAAAAGAATCCCAAGACCCAGACCCAATCTGCTCCAAGACACTAAAGAGAAGGTTAGGAAGATCGAGGACAGACTAAACATAGCTCAGTCCAGACAAAAGAGCTATGCTGACAATAGCCATCGAGACCTAACTTTCGAAGTGGGTGACTTTGTTTACCTTAGGGTATCCCCACTTAGAGGAGTCAAGAGGTTTCAAACCAAAGTGAAGCTTTCTTCGAGGTTTGTGGGACCATTCAAGATCTTGAATCACAAAGGAAAGGTCGCATACCAATTGGAGTTGCCACCAACCATGATTGGAGTACACGACGTCTTCCACGAATCCCAGCTAAAGAAGTGTCTTCAGTAACTACAGAGCAGGCATCACTCGAGACCCTCAATCTTCAAGAAGAGCTCACATACCAGGAGCAACCAATCAAAATCTTTGATATGGTAGAACTTCAGACTATTTGTTTCTACAAAGTGGAATGGAGCAACCATTTAGAAGATAAAGCCACTTGGGAAAAAGACAACGATCTGAAAGCCAACCATCCTCACCTCTTTTGCTAGCCCATCCAAATCTCAAGGTCAAGATTTTCTTAAGGAGGATAGGTTTGTAACATCTCAAAAAAGTATTTTAATTTATTTGGAATTTATTGGATTTTTCTAGAATTTATCTTCCCTTTTTCTAATTTTCCCTAAGTAAAGTCTAATAAAGATTATGTGTATTTGTGGTCAAATTAAGTTTATTTTATTTTTTGAGTTCCTTGTATTTTCTAGAATTTTTAGGATTTTTTGGGATTTATTTGGAGTTTCCTATTATTTTTCTAGGCTTTTCTTTTGTTTTTGGGATTTCTAGAAAATTAAAATAAAAAAATCTAATTTTAAAACTCCTACCCATGCTCTTGGGCCAACGCGTGAATAACCCAAATCATGCCACACCCCATGTCGGCCCATCCCCGTCGCCTACCTCTCTCCCTCTCTTCCTCTCTCCGCCCGGTCCCACCCATCAGCCACCGCCTCCCTCTCTCCTCCTTTCCCCTCGTCTCCTTCTTCCCGCCTCCCCCTTCTCTCTCCCGCACACTTTCTCCACCACCCCGGTCATTGTGCCACCCTTGCCCTTTCCGCCGCTCCCTCTCTCCGGACGGCCGCCGCCTTATCCCTTTCCCCTTTCACACGGTTCGCACTCGCTTGCCCCTTCTCAACCCTGTCACCATCCTTATCCCCTCCGCGCCGCTACTGGCTTCTCATGTTTCTGGCGAGGAATTCTATCAGCCCTCCCCCTCCTCACCCCTATAAAACTTCCCTCTAGCTCCGGCTCACCCCGTACTCCACCTCCGGAACCCTGAGTAGTCATCGTGCCATTCTTCCCCTCCTGTACGTTGGTGAGCACAACCTCGTCCTTGGCTTCACTGCATCATTCCCAACCTCCCTCGCCCCTCGGTCGTACCCCAGCCCCACCGAAACGCTATCGACACCGTCGCCCGAGCTCCATCGCAAGCCGTCTCTGTTGCTCCTCAGACTTTGCGGGAGGTATTGTCAGAGTCCCCTCATCCCCTCTCACACACCATTCGTCGGCCACTACCATGCACTGAAGCACCAATGGGCCATCGGGGGCCCGAGCTACTTTGCCATCGGTCGCCATGTCAGCACGCTGGTAGACATGGCCACCACATGGCGCCGCGTTAATGCCACATCAGCACCCAGGGGCCACGAAAGTGCCATGCGACCCATCTGCCATCCCGGTAGGGAAAATGGTCCATGGACCTGGTCCATGAAGACTGGGCAGACATGTTGGTCTTGGGCCAAAATTGAAAAACCCCATCTAACATCATCCTTGCGTCATAAATCATATTTCCTTTAGAAAATTAACTCAGCCAAAAATGAAAGTCCATGATGATGTCATAATTCCTATTTCCCTTTAGAAAAATAATTCTAGAAATCTAATTTATTCAATTTCTTTAGTATTCAAACTTCCAAAAGCCCATTCTCCTTCATCCTAGATCTGATTGAGCCCATTCAAATTTCTAAATTCATCTAAAATCATGATCTATCCAAATCTATTATGTTTTCTAATTTTTAGAGTTTATTTAAATTTATTTGAATTTTATTTATATTTAGTGAGTTATTTTCACGTGTAGCCTACGACGATTCAGAGGAATTCTTCTATGACGATTCACACTAGTCAGCGGAGCATGGCAAGTTACACATATTGACTATGTTGATCCCAGTTTGTGAATAAAATTATATTTTTTAAATTATATTGCATTGCTTAGTTTTATTCACAGTATTTCAATTCCTATTTTACTTTAGTTAATACCCATTCACTATGACACCTTTGGCTTTAAGAATTCCTATACCTTGTCACCTTAAAAGAAAACTCTAGTTAGTACACTAGTATGGCTAGAGAATTTTGTCATAAATGCTTAGACCTACATAGATATAGCTTTAGGCTTGGGATGACATTTTTCATATAAAATGATGAGTTTTTAAAATGTATTCTTGACTTCGATGAGTCAAGAAGGTCTATGGAATATTTTAAAATAAAATATAAAATCTGGTTTAGACTTAGACAAATGGTTATATAGTGGGTGCTTGCTAGCATATGTTGTTGCTCGGTGGCTCAACGTGAATGTTAGGCATGTGGGGTATGTGGGAAGTTCCTAAGTCATTTAAGGACTGGTCTATGAGGTGCTGCTACAAAATCCTATCATATATCGGATCTCGGAGCAATAACTCCTTGATTCTCTGTGTAAATCGCACTAGTCCAGGATCAGGTAGTGCATACAGTGGTAACAGGGATACATATCAACTACAATGACAAACTTTATTAGTTAAATGAGTACGGCCTTATGGCCAAAGAATATATCCACGACCCATAGGCCAAATTTAAATAATAGCTACAGAAGAAGCCCAACATGCCTGTCCATAGACAAACGACAGTAAGACGCGGCCTATTCATCCTGATCGTCACCAAAGTCAAAGCAATAGGATAAGCAAGGGTGAGCATATAGAAATATACTTTGCAAGTTACATGGGAAAATACAATGATAATGCAAGGCTAACAAGTGAAGGCGTATAGGGTTAGTTGAGCATAAAACAATATTTTAAAGAAATACAGGAAATAGATTAGAAATTACTGAATTTAATATTATAAATAAAATAGCATTGTAATCAAAATAGATACTATTAGTGTAAGTCCATCCCTCACACTAATCTATCCAAGTGCATCCCCACCCGGACCATCTTTTCCAAAAGATTTCATATGGATTCCATCCATCCATAAGCATTTTATAAGCCATTTTTGAAAACAAAGTTTAATCCATGAAAAACTTTACTAAGTTTGCTCATAACCGTGGGTATGGCTATCTAGGATATATTATATACTCTACAGAGGTTATGCAACTTTACCCACAAGATCTGATTATCTCATAATGTCGGCTATTACATGCTTCCATAGGCATGCAACTGCAACTTAGAAAATCATAACAAGACTTTTACAATGCAAAGACATCAACCTAGCCACGCCTCCATTATGGTTTCACCATAATATAAATCCAGAAGTTAGGGCCCATTTTGTGCCGTGTGAGACTTTTTATGGCTTACATGTAACATCCTAATTTTTAGAGCTTTTTTGAAGCTTTTAAAATAAAATTTATAATTTAGATTTTTTAGAATTAATTAAAGCTTAAAAATAAAATTTTCTAATTAAAAGGATTTAATATGATTAAAAATAAACATTAACATGTGCTAAAAATATTTTGTTTGGATTCCTTGTGTCTCAAGGAATTTTCTAAGAATTTTTTGGGTTTATTTGTTATTTTCTAGAGATCTTTTTATTTTATTTGAATTTCTAAAAAAGAAAACCCTTAAAAATCCATAAACAATACTGGGTCAACCCATTACTATTCACCTCGGCCTAATCTCTTTCAACCGCCTGATCCCTCCTTGCCACGTGTCAAAAATCCAAACAGTGTGGTACTTTTCATCCGTACGGTTTGCTACTGACCTTTTGTTCTCCTCAAGTTGCCACGTGTCGTCGATCCGCGAGCCCGGTTATTGTTCTTCGTTTCGGACTCTACCACCACCATACGCTTCGCTCGTGTCTCAACGTGCATGCTCGACCATTTTTCTCTGTCGTCTCCAAGCCGGACTCCCTCGGAGTCCATGCATAAAACCCCACCGCTGCCTCCGTCTTTCACATCCCAGACCCATCACCGAGCTTCGCCGTGTGCCTCACGGTTCTTGTCGCTCGTGACGTTCGCCAAAGTTCGTCGTCGATCTCGCGTCGCCGTCAGTTTTTCATTTTCAGAGCGGTCGTTTGCGTCGCCGTTCTTGAAGCACACCGCTCCGTTTGTCGCTGCCGATGAGTCCAAACCACTATTCTGCCTTGCCACTGCACGTCCCTGTTCAGCTGAACACCGCTGCTGTCGTCACTGGCTGCACCGTCACACGCTACGCCGCCTCGGTCCTCACGCTCGCCGCGACCGTTCGCTCGCCGAAGGGTCACCTGGTGTCGGACCCGGATTTGGAAATTCCAGAATGCTCTGTGATTCCACCGCACTATTCTCTGGATCTGTAAATAGTGCTCATAGTACATTGCTGTTATCATCTGATACATCATAAGATATTCATAATACCATAATTATTTACATCAAAGTTTAAAATATAACACGTCGGGCGACTGTTTTACAGAATGGGCCTCCCAGGCCAAATACTTACAGTCAAAATACGGCAGTGGAGGATAAAAACATCAACAGAAGCATAGGCCACAGGCAGGCGATTGGGGGTAAATGGGCATAGCTATATTACCTAACCCTAGATAATATGGGAGCACACCCTTACAACAAACCAACTTGCCTAGGACTAAGCATTTTAAAATCCGCCTTAGTTGCCATCGTCGGCTCCTTAATTTGGTGCATCCTCATAGGCATAATGGTCTTGTCCTCTTGCTTCTGGATGTGATTATACAAGAGTGAGCATACTAACCACCGTGCTCCGTGAGCCAATACACAGAATGCAATTATATGACATGAATGGCTTGACAAATGATAGGCTCAAGATATTTTGTTTGCCAAAAATTTGCTTTTTAAAAGACGTAAGATATTTACATAAAAACTCCTATAACCTAGCCATTTGGACTAAAAATTATAGTATTTGTAAAAGACATGTGATGATACTATTGGTACATATTACATCCATCTTTACATGCCACCTACACCATATATTAGCCTTTTAGCGTTATAGCCGCTTACATTATCACTAGGGCGACCCCTAGGACTACACAAACAAGGACAGTCTATCGTCCTCCATTTTTTCTTCCCAAGTCCCAGCTATAAAAATTGTTTTCGAAATAGAACTATATCTTAATTAAGTTCCCATGTCCGCTCTTGACTATGGGCACAACTATTTGAATAGTTTTGACTATGTAGAGTTTGTACACTTTCACTACAAAAGATAATCCGCTTGTTGCCCCATATGATTCCTTAGTCATGCAGTTGAGTAGACCGTCACAGTAACCTTTTAAAACTACCTTTTAATCACTATTACTAGCACCTCCAGGCTCTACTCCCCATAGCACTAGTAAGACTGTGAAACAAATCACCCTTCACCTGGTGTCCCTCTAGCCACAACAAGCCCTGGCATTACCACACTTCTCCCCTCCCTACCTGTGAGATGAATCCGAGGTTCGCTAGATTTACTCTACCAAGTTGCACTTTACAGACTTGTGGCTGTACTGTTTTACAATGGGAGGTCATGACCCGATTCGATCCTCATGTTATCTGGGCGGTTCTATCACAACCACCAACTCGTGCACACCAATGCACCATACCCCCGAGCCATCCACCCAGATGTATAAGCAATTGGGGATATTTGGGGCATAAAATAATGATTATTTCAAAAATGCATGACTATTTCCATCTATAACTTTTCCCAAAGTCATTCTTGTAATTGCATATGTTGTTAGGGGTATTTAAGCACCCCCCGGTATTCTAGGCAGTGCTAAGCCTTAAGCGTAATCGTGAATTTATTTTTGAAAGATTATCAATGTATCTTTTCCTAGGGATATATCAAGATTCACTGTTCAATGTACCGAAAAGGTATATTATTGACATGTAAATAAAAGGGGCAACTAACTAAGTATTAAAAGCAAACATACAATTTCACATAAAATAACAGCATGTATTTGATACTTTAAATGTAAATAATTTGCAACACGGGAAGTCAAAATGATCAAAATATTAACTCACCTGTTTCGCAATTGTCCTGGTCTTGCTGATCTTGACTTGCGTCTGCCTTGGACTCTTGCTCTTGTGCCTCATATGCTAATTTTGTGATAAACGTAAACTTTAAAATCAATTAAAAGAACCAACATAGCCAAATAAATTTTCATCAAAAATTTATGATTTTGATTCCATTGGAAAGAGGGTGAATTTAGATGAATTTAAAAAATTTTCTCACTTTATTTGGAGTTAAAATGAATTAGTTATGAATTTTGAAGTTCTCAGTTCAATTTATTCAAAAGGAAATTCATAAATAATTTAAATAACCCTAGGAGAGAGAGGATGTGAGATTGACAGGTGGGGTCCACTGGTTATTTTATTTTTCTTCTGCTTATACTAACAGGTGGGATCCATTGGAATTTATTTATTTCTTACTGCACCAGTGACTAACACGTGGGACCCACTGGTGGTATTAACTCCTCTGACTGCCAGGCTCTGACACGTGAGGCCCACAGGGGTTATCAACTTTTCCTCGGTTTCACTGACATGTAGGGCCACGGGGTTAATTATTTTGGTCTGACACTGACAGGTGGGGACAGGAGAGCGTTTTATTTAAACCGGGCCCACTGTCCACAGGCTAATTATACTAATGACTGTCATTACCGTTAATTAATCGCAAGAATAATCGAACGGTTGAGATGAACAGTGCCTTCGTCTTCCTCCCGACGACGGCGAGGCTCGTCACCGGCGAAGGAGGCGGCGGCCACTCGTTAACATAAGAAAAATGGAACCTTCGTGCTTACGCCTACCTCTGTGCTCGGTCTCACCGGCCAATTTGGCCGGAGGATTGGCCGGCGGCGAGCTTGAGCGGCGGCGGAACAGGGCAGTGGGGCCTACGACGATCTACGGCGCTAGAGTTCAATTAACTATTGTTGGAGCATCAGGGAGGCGTCATGAGGCTACCTTAGGAGTCAACGGAGCTCAGGTGTAGCTGTGGTGGGCTGCCGACGTGCAGCGGTGGTGCCTCAAGGAAGGCTCACGGCGAGAGAGTGACTCGAGCGCGGTGAGCTTTGGCCAATGAAGGGGATGTCTTCGCTGGGTGCTTTAGATGTTCCTGGCCGATTGGACTACGGTGGAGTAAATCGGCGGCGAGCTCCTTGGCCGGAGTTGGAGGGGAAGACAACACCAGCGAGCTATAGGGCACAAAACCTCAATTGCTTTTGGTAGGGGGTGAAGGAGAATGTGGGGAGTCCGCCGAGAGGCTTGGCGGGCTTCTATAGTCATTACAGCGAGCTGTCCGCGGGGAGGGGTATGGGGGCCACGACGGCTGATGATGGAAGCGGTGTGGCCACGGTGCAATGGAGGGACGGGCGTCATCGGCATGGAACGGTGCTACGGTTACGGGAAGGGATGGCGTGGCGGCGTGGGGCTCTCCCGCTTGGTCGCACTCAGAGGGAATGGGGGAGTAGGCGGCGGTACCACGGACGACAGGCGGCAGTATGGAGTGAAGACCGGGGAAAGGGGGAAGCCGGGGTGGGGTCGTGCTCGCGGAAATCCCGGGAGAGGAACGAGCCGTGCGGGCGCTAGTGTGTGCGCGCGCGAGCGAGAGAGAGGCAGGGAGATGGGGTTGCGAATGGGGAGAAGGAGAAGGGGGCAAGGCTGTCGGCTCCCCTCACTTCCCATTTTTTTATTTTATTTCTTTTTCAATTTTGTTTTGATTTTTACTATTTATTTTGGGCATATGTATGTATATATTTTCACACATAAAATTTCAGATAATGTGAGAGACCATGTGGAGGTATCCTCATGTTTGTGATGAGTAATTGATGGTTGGTTTAGTGATTTTGAGTTTGTTTTGGGTATTTTAGGGTTGAGTACCTTTACTTATGCTAATATTGTTTTATGCTGTTTCGTGCGGTGTTATGTGATGGTTTCTTGTCTGTGATGGCTGCAGGACTCTGAGGCAAGGTCGTGGTGAGGCATGGATGGCCGGACTAGGCACGGGCGGTGCTGAGGTCAAAGCGGTCGGGAGATGCTGAAGACGGCGAGGACTCGAAGTGGTTGCGAGGCGTTGACAGCGAGGACAGGAAGCTTCCAGGAAATTGCGGCAGGGGCATTTTGTTAAAATGCGCGAGGCTGCAAAACGGAAGCAGATTCGGTTGAAGACAACGGGTTGGAGACCCGTTAGTGGATGACAGTAGATTAGTTAGGGTTTAGAGTGAAATAGCTGGTTTTCCCTCCATTTCTTATGTTGATTTTGACCTTGCCTCTTGTGTGTATGGAGTAATGGAGTGGGAAGAGCATGCCACTTCTTGATTTGCTAATTGAGGATGTGAGCTGCTCAGTAGCAGGTCTGGAGTTGTGTACGGAGTAGTAGTGTAAGCAGTAGTATTCTTGAGAGTGTTCTGCTTGTGTTCTCGAGCTGTAGTTGCTCTTCTTGAACCATGTGGTAAGAAAAAGGGTTTGAGAGGGCTGTGGTTAAACACTGTGTAATCATTCCTCTTTTATAAAAGCTTTCATGGTTCTGAATCATTTCGGTGTGCTTGAGCTTCCCCTCTGTAGCTTTCTGTTCTTAACTGCTTGAAATGGGTTGTTAACGATTCCTTGCTCAGGAAGCTGATTCCCTCTTGCTCTAAGGTGGGAAATCCCCAAGGCTATTTGTACACCTTATTTCCCATTAGCAAAAATTTAGTTGCAGTTCTTCTCTCAAGAAGTTTGGATTTCTCAATTTCCCTTGTTTCAATAAATTCTAGGGTTTACAATGTGAGGAGGCAGAGCATTTTCGTTCCTTTGATTTTCTTGGTGAGATTTTAAGTAATGTTTGTGGTTCTTTAATCTGAGATTATTTTCTTGGCATTTTCAAAGGTTTTCTGTTTAAAGATCTCAAGAATCTCAAGTTTCTGATTGTCTTGTCTCCTCTGCTGTGTTCTTCTCGGCAGTTTTAGGTATTAGTTCAGAGTCAAAACCGCTGGCTATTGCTTTGTCCTCTGTCTTTGCCGAAATTTGTTTCTCACTTTTTAGGGGTGGCTGGCTATGTTTTGAAAAGTAGTAGATCGGAAGAGCAGCAAGCCACTTGATGTGTCTCTTCGGCTGCTTTCAGGGTTCCTCTGTGCCAGCCGATAGTTGTCAGCTGTTTTTCGGTTCTCCTCAATCTTCCTGACTGCTGCTTCTTTCTCAGTTCCTTGCGCCTCTGAGATTTTCCTCAGCCGATTTGACTTTGTCAGCTTGTTCTTGCTCCTGAGGTCCCTCAGTTGTTTGGGTTAAATTTCCGCTCAGATGAACAGAAAAGATCAAACAATCCCTTGGAAATTCCCTTGTTTCTTGGCTGTCTACAGTAATCACTGTTTTGACAATTTTCAGTCTGCATTCAGAGTACCTTCTCTCGGCTAGCAGTTTCTGCAGTGTTGCTGCAACTATTTTCTATTTTTTGCAAGGAAATTTCTGAACCGGCTGCTCATCAGGTTTCGGCTGAACGTCTGGAAATTGGTTTCGGCTGAGAGCAGCTTTGCAGTCCCTGCTCTTTTGGTTTCTTGCAGTCGGCAGCAACTGTACTCTACTTTCAGTTTTTTTTTAAGTCTGTGCTGCCGAACTGCTCTTCTCTGCAGTTTTCATTTACAAACCGATTGCACAAGAAGGCATTCATTTCGGTACTGCAACTCTCTGTTTCAGTTTTCAGTTTTCTGCAGAATTTAGATTTCAGTTTCAGCAGTACCTCTAATCTGAAATTTCAACAGTTTGTGCACCTTCTTTGTTCAGTTTTCTGATTTCCTTCTGTGTTCTTTTTGTGCTCCTTCCGGTTAACTGTGGTTTGCAAAATTTATGAGTCCTTCTCCTTTTCAGTTCATTTCCTCGCTGCAGTTGTCACCTCGGCCAAAGATATTTTTTTGGTTAATTTTCTTTGCTTTAGTCTTTCGGGTCTTGTCCAGTTCTTCAGTTCCGGCAAAACTGTCTTTGTCTTCTAATTAGCTTTCATTGGCTTTCTTCATAACTCTCATAGCTATCGGAGAAAAAGTAAGTGGATACTTCAGGGGTAATTTTTTAAAACGCACCATTCACCCCCCTCTGTTGCTGGTTCTGATCCTACATAATGTTTCTCAAGAATTTATGCTTTTATTTTAAATTTTGGGAAGGCTCCTCTTTAATTCTAGGTGACCTTTGGAAATTTGGAATTTTTAAATGATTCTCACCTATAGTACTTATTCCTTTTTGTGAATTTTTGGACACTTACTTGGATCATCTTTTCAGATTCGTCTATTTGAATTCAAAATTTTCTTTTATAAATATCTTTTTTCTTTTTGGAACCTCAAACCAAAATCCAATAAAATTCCAGAGACTTAAAATGTCAAAAAATGCCAAAAATTCATCCCACCTCGAGTCCCACATCGTGCTTAGATCTGCACTGATGGCTGAGATCATTCCATGTGGCATACTCCTCGTCGTCGGATCGTGCTGACGTCACACCACACCCGTCCGCTGTGTTGGTTCACCTTCTCCGTGGACAGCGTCTTCCGTGAGCCGAGCCAATGCCAACCGACCCCACCTGTTAGCCGCCACTATTCCGTAGACCCGTGATCCAGATCCACTTGAGTCAGAAGCCACACCAGTGCCACATCAGCCCTAAGTGCCACATGTCATCATGTGTTAGTGCCACATCATCGCCACGTCAGCACCCGACCCATCCCAGGTGCCACATCGGATGCCACATCATCATGCCATGTCTTAGCCACGTCAACCTGTTATGTCAGCTGCCACATCAGCCCTAGCGCCATCTGTTAGCCACGTGTCAGCCCCATCAGCTGCCACATCAGCCCTAGCCGCCGCGTTAGCATCCCGGTCACCCATACACTAACTCCGTGCACCAAGTCCACAGCGCAACAACTTTTCAATTTTCCAATATTTTCTTGTAGATTAATTTTTCAAGAGTCTGTTCTCCTCCGTCCTAACTCCGATTGACTCTGTTCTTTTTTCTAAATTCATCTAAAATTAAGCTCTATCTTTTGGTTCTAGTTTTAAGATTTTTGGAGTTCATTTGAATTTTATTTTAATTTATTTTTGTGCCTTAGTTATTTTCTCTCTCGTTAGATCGTGTCTTCGAAAGAGTTAGAGCACCACTAGAAGATCAGGAGTTCCTAGCTGAGCAAGGCTAAGACAAGTCGTGCTCTTTGATCATGTAGATCCCAATTTTCAATCTATTAATTATCTATTTTGTTTCAAATTACCATTCATTGCTATTTTATTACAAATCTTCGTGTGTCGTAGTTTTTATTCTACTTGATTAAACCCTCACTAGATAATTTGAATACCATGATACCGTTATCATAATAAGATAGAAAATTATTTAGTGATACAATACTAGTGTCGCATGGGTGGTACGGTTAATATGCTTAACAATGCTTATTGTTCGGTAGATTCGTCATCGCATATGATCAATTAATTAAATTAACTTAATGAGATATTGAATCGTGGCTGGAGCCAAAATGAATCACAGTTGGAGCCACAATGATAAAATTTATGTATCATGACATTAGTGTTAGTTATACAAAATTAGTTTTCACTTGAATGATTGATTATGCAGGAAAGGGGAAGTATGAATTTACTTCATGGGTTGTGGAAGTCTCGCCTGATTAATGTTAAGGATTTAACTTTGTGCGCTATTGATTGGAGCCTTACTGTGCAAACCACATGTCTAGTATGGGATAGACTTGCCTAATTAATTTGGGATATTTCAATTTCAATCTCGTCATTGTGATGAACGTGGTTGCTGATTTTTACGAGGCATAAGGGGGTTGTGTTGCGAAACCCTAGCGAGCGAGATTGAGTTGAGGTTGAACTTTGTAAAGACTTTATTTTGATTTCTTTAACGTGAGGATAATTACATTGTGTGGGTACAGTTGTGCAACCTCTGTAGAGTGTAAAACTATTTAAATAGCCATGTCCCTGGTTATAGATAATGCTCGGTGATTTCACACAAGGGGTAGAGTTTTCATAAAAACTTGGTCGGTTATATTTGGAAAGTGAATAGTTAGTTCACTAGTAGTTTAGCTTATGAATGGGTAGTTCACAAGTGGTATATTCAATTCCATTGATTAATTACTTATTATCATTTCCTCTTAAAGTTCGTTTTCAATCTATTTACCGTATTTATTTAAAATTATTGCTTTCTGAAAATTAACCTTTCAACTATCTATTGGTAAGCTTTGCATATTATATTTCATTCATTTGTTATAAACAGCTTGCTTAGTACCAATGTACTCACGATTTTATACCCACTGTTGCTTAGTTGAGGAGAGGGAGCTATGTCAACAGAAGGTACAAGAAGGAGGATATTTTGACGACTTCACGGATTAGGCCTTTGCTTTCCAATCGATTGCTTGCGGGTATATCAAATGGGTTCTACGCTTATTTCTATTTTCTACTACTAGATTTTAAGCCCTTTAGATTAGTAAGTCATACTTTGATAATTATTAGTATTTGAGGCTTTCTATTTATTTTATCGTGTATATGGTCGATACTTCATCTATGTTAAATTGTGTCCACTAACGTGATCCTGGACTAGTGTAGTATACATAGAGAGTCCGAATTTGCATATTCGGGTCTCGAGAGAGGTGGTATCATAGCCATATCGACTGTAGGATTAAGTCCTAGTTAGAGTGGTCAT
This sequence comes from Melocanna baccifera, assembly GCA_036346265.1. NCBI lineage: Eukaryota > Viridiplantae > Streptophyta > Magnoliopsida > Poales > Poaceae > Melocanna > Melocanna baccifera. The sequence continues at coordinate 13,618,658 of CM070706.1, read as the reverse complement.
CTTAGCCCAATTTCAAAACTTATTTTCTAAATCAAACCAACCAAATTGGATATTTAATAATATCTCTATTCCCTTACCTCTTTCTTAAGGTTCTCATTCTTCGCCTCATCCCCAAAAAATTGTTTTTCTCAATTCCTTAAACTGATCTTCTTTCCTTTATAATGCCCTAGATGTCTCAAACTTCTTACAGCCAGTCTGGAGGATGACGAGGACTTCTTCGAGTTTTGTTGCGGAGCCTTGGATTAAATAGATCCCAGTTTACTTCACCAAGGATGAGAAGGCAAAAATCAAACACATTGGATATATCACTTGATGCGGACACGCACGTGTCTTATACTTTTCAGTTAAATATATTATTCAACTGGAAAGAATTATTGAGCCGCATGAAACATTGTCAGGTGAACTCATTCCAAACTAAATATAATGTTATTATTCATAAGAATGGAATACTACCTCATGTTATCAAATGATGCATTCTTTGGTTTGTCAATGTCAAAGCAATGGAGAGGCAAAAGGAAGAGGATAATCACATTAGGTGCCAAAGACATGAAGGAGGAAAGCCCATGCAGTGGGAGAGCAAAAGGGAGAAGCCCAAGGACTTAAACTATAAGTTTTGGATAAGATTTTCAAACCCAATTTGTACCTCCCACAAGGCCAATTGGATTCAAACTCGGATTCAACTCAGAATTCAATTCGGATTCGGTTCGGGACAGCCTGACAGGCAGTCACTAAAAAGGTCATAACTTTCACAAATGGAGTCCTATTCAGGTGTTCTTGTACTCGTTGGAAACATAATTTTAAGGGCTACGCAATGGATCTAGTCCCAGCATCAAATACATCTCGGATCAAAAGTTATGATTGAAATAATATGACGACTGTGAAATCTAGTTTCTTTTTTTTTGTGAGAGTTCGTATCTAAAACCATATAGGGTTGAGTTGTACTTGGTTTGTGGGCTCTATGGACGTCCCAAGGGGCTATATAAGCCATGTATTGGCAGCCTAAGGGCTCAGACCACCTTTGAGAATAATCAATCTACTAAAATTTATTCGAGTTTATCATTGCTGCCGAAATTCCATGAGGGAATTAGGAGTGTTCTTCAATTAAGATCGTTCAGCCTTTCCGCTGGGAATTGGGTGCACGATAGATCTTTGCTTGGTGGTCGGCGAAATCGACGCGAGTGTGTTTTGGCGGATTAAAGAGTGTTCGTCCCTTGCGTTGGCATTGGAGGATAGCTACGATTCATCAAGACTCCCGCGAGTATCCATCCTACGTCGAGAAGATCGGACGACCCCGTATCATCACTAGGTTGTACTTCACCACCAGCATTAGCAACCAAATTCTACACTATAGCTTCAAGAGCACCAGCGCTTTAGAGAGTGGTCCATGCATGAAGCCGCGCACAAGGCCATACGATATCTTTGCAAGTTACACAAGATCAGCATGCCCAAGCTCATTCGAAGGTTCAAGGAGCAATATATAGCTACCCCTAGCATAGTAGCGCAAGCCATGGAGGAACCTCAACCGCAGCTGCTAGTGCATCTACCCTCGCCTATGTCGCCAAGCCTGGAGGGGAGACGATGCATAGCAGGCAACCATCAAGAGTACCTTCGGCACTTCATTCTAATTATAGCCGTGGAGTAGTCGCTGTGAGTTCGCAACTTGTGGGTGGTTTATAGTGACTCAAAGGAGGAGTTTAGTGAGCCCTACTTGTCAGGATCCAAGTAGGAGCCCTTAGATTAGATCTTTAGTTAGAGAGCGCGAGTAGAGCGTTGGTTTTTATTTGCAGTTGTGTATGATGTGAGCTGTAAATTTTGTAGCTAAAAGCATTATATTGCAATCATATCAAATCCTTATTGGAGTTATTTGCTCAGTATTATTGTTATCCTCTTGGCTAAGTATTTGGTTAGTCTAGATTTGCCATTAGAAATCCCCTTGGACGACTCTACCCCTTATCTGTGCTTTTCCCTCTCACCTTTGGTGCTTTTTTGAGTCAGTAGTTGTTTCCCTTTTCAGAGCAGCAAAAAAATGATTACACCTGGAACTTAGCTGGTCGTAATCAGGTGAATTAGGATCCATGAAATAGCGCCACCAACCCGTCAGCTCAGGTAGCCCCAATGGGATTGGATCCAGCCCTCAGTTAGTTCTTGGTAGCCCAGACGCAGATGATGCACACCATGATGCAGAACATGATTGCCATGATGCATCGGTAGAATCAGGATGCAGTTGCACCTTAGCCAGCTTGCCAGCAGTCCAAGTTCGCTGAGTTCACAAGGATGAGACCACCCACCTATTCTCAGTCTTCAGAGCCCTTGGAGGTGGACGACTGGATTCATTCAGTTGATATGAGACTGAACTTGGCTTAGTGCACAGACCGAGAGAAGGTACTATACACCACTCACCAGCTAGAGGGAGCTGTAACAGTCCAGCTGTTTATTTTAAAATATTCGATTTAATTTAAAATAAAACATTTACTATTGGTTTCTTTAAGTTATTAAAAAAAATTAATTGCCTGATTTTCGGCAAAAAAAAGGTTATGAAAAGGAGATTTAAGAAAAAAATAAAAACAAATAAATAAATAAATAAATAAGGTATTAAATAATTTAGTTTACGAAAGGTTGTAGTAGTTTACGAAAGGATGTCTGAACAAGATCACAGCTCAAGCCATGCAGAGTAAGATCCATACCCATTTCTTTGCTAGTCGTGCGAATCTCGGGGACGAGATTCTCTTTAAGGGGGGAAGTTTGTAACAGCCCAGCTGTTTATTTTAAAATATTTGATTTAATTTAAAATAAAACATTTACTATTGGTTTCTTTAAGTTATTAAAAAAATTAATTGCCTGATTTTTGGCAAAAAAAGGTTATGAAAAGGAGATTTAAGAAAAAATAAAAACAAATAAATAAATAAATAAATAAGGTATTAAATAATTTAGTTTAAAGCAAAAATCAAAGTTATTTGGTTTCTTGAAATTTTAAAATTTTTAGCTAGCTTAATTTTCTGCTAAAAAGAAAAGAGCCTATCTGTTAAACAAAAAATATTTTATAAAGAAAAATTTGAAAATTTGAGTTGAAATTTTTTTTATAAGTTCTAAATAGCCTTAGAAACTTCTTTGAATTTTTCTAATATTTTTAAGCTTTATTTGCTATTTATTGTATTATTTAAAGCTAGAAAAAGAAAAACATTTTTACAAATTAAAATAAACGTCAAAAAATTCCAAAAATATTTTATTTATTCTTTTTAGGTTCCAAGGATTCTAAAAATATTTTTTCTGAAATTTTTCCGTATTTTCTTTTTCTTTTTCTTTTTTCTCTTTTTCTCTCTCCTCCTTTTTCCTTCTTCTTCCCATCGTGCGTGAACTCACAGAGCAGCAGCCATGGATGCGTTTCTGTGAAGCTTCTTCAAATATTCATATCTCGTGATTTACTCGATGGTTTTCAATGAAATAAATTGCATTTAACTCCCCTCATCAAGCTCTTTCATTTCCCCACCGTTTCCCCTCCCATTGATGCCCATTTTCGCGGGAATTAAACCATACCATTCAAAGACATGCCCCGTCGATCTCCCTCCTCGGTCCACCTCCACCCCTATAAAAGGGAGCCCCATGAGCCTCTCCTCATCCTCACTCAACCCCGAAAATCTCAAGTCCCCACTCCCTCTTGTTTGGTCGCAATCGGAGTTTTATTTTTGTGTACCAAGCGTCGTTCTCCGGCCTTTTGTGCCTCGTCCGGTGGAGCGCCGCCGCGTTTGACCACATCGTTGGCTTCGCCTCGTCGCGTTCTACGCGGTGCTCACCTTGCCTTCGCCGGAACTTCGCCGGAGCACCGTCGCCACCGTGGGCCAAATCGGGTCCGTGTTCGTCGCGTCGCTACCGGCCGACCATGCATGCCCGACCAAAACCAAGGTGAGCATCACGATCCCCACGCTCTACTCTTCGATTCGCCTCAAGTCTCGCATGTTAATTCCTCTCCGTTTGCCCGGAACGCCGATGTCAGCCTGTAGGCTGCATAAAGTCTTGTCCACCGTGTTTCGCTAGTCCGTTGGCCAAGCCGTCTGCGGCGTTGAGTTCGTCTCGACGCGTTCTACGCCGTGCTCCCCTCCGTTTGTCCAAAAACTATCCACAACTATTTGCGCCCGACACCTCGCCATTGCCGCAAATGGCACTGCGCGTCCCCGCCATCCCAGGAGGCTACGTTTCAGACGGTTTTGGATTCGCCTGACCGAGCGCGAAGATATTGAATTTTTCGTGTTTCGATACCGACGTCGTTGAAACGACGATTGCGTCGCCTCCGGTGAGTTTCGGCTTAACCGATATTTTTATCTAGACTCGCCTTACCGCGTTCTACGCCGTGGTTACCTTGCTTCTCCATGTTCTATTCCTGAAAATTATTTTTCTCTCCACACCCTATGTCATTGTCACCGTAGACGTCGTCATCGTGCTCCGTTTGACGTGCCGTCAATTCCTACATGTGCCTCGGGTCATTAGCAACCCATTACCTTCACCTCCCTTGCCTTTTCTCGCCGACGACACGGCCAAAAACAGTGAACAACGCTGCTGTCCGATACTGTTCACGCGGAATATTCCTGATTTTTCTTTTTCTAGAATTTTCTGATTCGACAATCTTCCAATCGCTCGTTCTCCTCCGTCCGAACTCCGAATCAGGTGATTCAAGTTTCTAAATTCATCTAAATTCATGATCTATTTTTCAGTATATATTTCATAATTTTTGGATTTTCTCGACCACCCTTGGTTGAGTCTCCTCACCGTCGGAACACCGTCGGCACCACTGCCCAAGTTGTGCCACCGCTTCACCTCGTCGCCAACCACCTTCCAGCCACTTCCAGTAATGCACAAGAATACCAATGCACTCCTCGCAATCCCCTCTCTCTTTTCTTCACCTCGCCACCCCTCCGCCAAGCAATCCCGCCGCCGGAGTGCCTCTTTCGCCGACACCGACGCCACCACCGCCAAATCTTCGACAGGACCGCGCGCACCTCCTTCACCATTTTCCCGAGCTAGAGCATGACCGGAGTAACCCGTCGCCGGTAACCTTCCTCAGGCTCGCGCGAACCTTAGACGCTCCTTATCCGAGCAAGTCGTCGTTGGAGAATCTCCGCCGTCGATAATTGTACGTTGTCTCCGCTACGCCCTCGCCGCCAGCCAGTTCTGCGCAGCCCGAACCTTGCGCAGGTGAAACCAGACTTATACTCTTCTCCCTCTTTTGTACATCTCACCGGTCTTCGCCGCCATTGGATCACTCGGATCTTATCACGCGAAGCCGTCCGACTTCTCCCAGCCATCCGATTCTAAGACCCCGCTATCCGGAGGCTCGTTAGACTCTACCATCCGGAGGCTCTTAGACTCCGCCATCCAGAAGCACTTTAGACTCCATTGTTGGAGGCTTCCTGAGACTCCGACTACTCGGAGCCTTCAACTTCGACTTTGATCTTCATCCCCAGAGACTTTGACCTTCGAAGACTTCGACTCTAGCCTTTGACCTTCGACCTCGAAGACTTAGACTTCAATCTTCAATCTCGGAACCTTCGACTTCCACCTCTGCCTTCAAACCGACCATGGTTGTTTGACCATTTTAACCTCCGTACCCTCCGACCTCTCTGAACCCTTCGATCTCTCCGCCCACTCGAAGCCGTCCGATCTCTCTAACCCATTCGATTCTTTCCATCACTCTGCATAAACTCCAATCTTTTCGACCACAATTGTTTTTGCGACTACAGTCGCTCCCAACCACTGTCGTCTCCGTCTAACTTCGACCATAGTTGCTTCCGACCACTGTCACTCTTCACTCTAAGTCTCCGAGTACCTTCGCTTTTTCAGCGAGGAGTAGTTGGAAGAATACTCGGTAGTCGAAGTCATAGCCGACTCTGAGTACCTTCGCTTTCCACCACTGGCGTTCATTGTCGTCCCGACTACTCGACTCCGACTACCATTTATTCTCGATTGCTATAGTGTTCTTCGACCACTGTACAGTTTTGACAAGGTCTACAACTGAATCTTCGACTACACCTTCGATTATGGCTTCGACCCTACAAAAATATTGTAGCTTCCAACCACTTTTCCTTCATAAAGAAAAGAATTCCAAGAATTCCTTTTATTATTTCTTTGGAATTCAAACTATCAGAGGTCCTTCTTCTTCGCTTTAACTCCGATTGGACCCATCCAAATTTCTAAATTCATATTCTATCTCCCGGCATTTATTTTATAAAATTTGGATTTTATTTGGATTTTATTTGAGTTTAGTTGTTCTTGCTTTTCGCGTGTAGACTACGACTAATCCGGAGAGTATAAATTCGACGACCTCAGCAAACTTTGAAGCAAGGCAAGTTACACCTTTGACCAAGTTGAAGGCTTAGCATTGTAAAGGCCTTGTTATGATTTTCTCAGTCGCACGCCTACGGAAGCGTGTAATGGCCAACAATATGGGATGATCGTGTCTTGTGGGTAAAGCTGTACACCTGTGCAGAGTTTAAATCTATCCTGGATAGCCGTGTCCATGGTCATGGACATGCTGAGTAGAGTTGTCGCAGATTAGACTTTGGTTTTTAAAATGGTTTATGAAAAAGCTTATGGATGGATGGATGGAATCCATGACCAGGTGGGATACCTGTGAATAAGTTGGTATTTGGTCGGAGCCTGCACTAACAAAATGAATCCCTAAGAGATTTTGAAAAGCATATGGATAGATGGAATCCATGTGAAATCTTTTGAAAAGATGGACCAGGTGGGATACCTGTGACTAGGTTAGTGTTTGGTTGGAGCCTGCACTAACGATATTATTTTGTTAAATCGTTATTTCTATCTACTGTATCAAATTCAGCTTTTGAATCTATTTAATGTATTTACCTTATCTTTTTTCGCACAAATAAACTTATAAGCCTTCCTTTGTTACCCTTATGCATGCATTCACTCTGTTAAAACTCCTGGTGTAACTTGTGTAAGTACTTTATGTGCTTACCTTGGGAGTACTTTATGTGCTCACCTTGCTAAAATCTGTTGCCAGAGGATGGCGTCAACAACCGGTGAGGATGGTGACGACTAGGCGCGTCTTCTGATCATTCGCTGTGTGGGGCGGCGGGATGTCTTCTTTGCTTCATTGGTTTTCTTCCGCTGTTTATATTTATTTTTGGTTTATGAACCATTGATGTAACCTTTGGCCATCAGGCCCATATTTAGTTAATGAATAAATGTCATTGTGCATGATATGAATCTTTGTTATCCACTGTGTGCACTAGCTTGATCCTGGACTAGTGCGATTTACACAGAGGGACTCGGAGTCTTTGTTCCGGGTTCCGACAGAGATGGTATCAGAGCTATAATGACCCTAAGACGTGACCGTAGATAGAATAGAATGGTTTGACCTTAAGGACTTAACTCAAATAATAAAAATATTTTCAAAAAGCTTTGCTTATCCTCATCTCTCAGTCTGTGCTTACTCTTATCTCTCAAATCTCTCTCATCTTTGTGTCATTACATGAAAAAATATTTTTATCTCTCATCTTGTTCAAACCACTATAGATGGACGTTTATTAAAATGCACCGAATGATGGATAGAGTGTAGGCCTTCATCGACTACTCCGTCGTTTGGAATTCCATTGTCGAGCTATCTACAAGCACCGGAGAAAACAGTCATGGAAATCAGATGATGAGACACCGCTTTACTTTACTCATCACCAAGCGAACTGAACAAGGAAGTCTTCGCTACCGCTTTAAAAGAAGCAGTCACTCATGTGAAAGAGCCAAGCAAGAAGCCGCTCGTGAAGCAGTTCTTCGCCTCTGCCATCATTTCAAACTTCGCACCGAAGGATCGCGCTTTGTACCCAGAGAGCCACGAAGGATCACACCAAGGCAACCTTTGCCCCTTTAGGATAATTTGTGAGGTAGTTATTAGACGATGTTATGAGCTATCAAGTTTTCTTTTTTGTCGATAGCCGTAACTGTTACCTGAATTATCTTAATAAAGGTTTTTGCTAGTTGGTATTATGTTGGATGTGCAAAACAACCCCTACTCCTCCTCTTGTCTTAAAGTCTCTTCTTCCCTAATTCTTGAAAGCATCAAGCTGAAACACCGATAGTCAATACCCTTCAAGCAACAAACAGAAGGTTGTAGTAGTTTACGAAAGGATGTCTGAACAAGATCACAGCTCAAGCCATGCAGAGTAAGATCCATACCCATTTCTTTGCTAGCCGTGCGAATCTCGGGGACGAGATTCTCTTTAAGGGGGGAAGTTTGTAACAGCCCAGCTGTTTATTTTAAAATATTTGATTTAATTTAAAATAAAACATTTACTATTGGTTTCTTTAAGTTATTAAAAAAAATTAATTGCCTGATTTTTGGCAAAAAAAAGGTTATGAAAAGGAGATTTAAGAAAAAATAAAAACAAATAAATAAATAAATAAATAAGGTATTAAATAATTTAGTTTAAAGCAAAAATCAAAGTTATTTGGTTTCTTGAAATTTTAAAATTTTTAGCTAGCTTAATTTTCTGCTAAAAAGAAAAGAGAAGAAAAGAGCCTATCTGTTAAACAAAAAATATTTTATAAAGAAAATTTTGAAAATTTGAGTTGAAATTTTTTTTATAAGTTCTAAATAGCCTTAGAAACTTCTTTGAATTTTTCTAATATTTTTAAGCTTTATTTGCTATTTATTGTATTATTTAAAGCTAGAAAAAGAAAAACATTTTTACAAATTAAAATAAACGTCAAAAAATTCCAAAACTATTTTATTTATTCTTTTTAGGTTCCAAGGATTCTAAAAATATTTTTTCTGAAATTTTTCCGTATTTTCTTTTTCTTTTTTCTCTTTTTCTCTCTCCTCCTTTTTCCTTCTTCTTCCCATCGTGCGTGAACTCACAGAGCAGCAGCCATGGATGCGTTTCTGTGAAGCTTCTTCAAATATTCATATCTCGTGATTTACTCGACGGTTTTCAAAGAAATAAATTGCATTTAACTCCCCTCATCAAGCTCTTTCATTTCCCCACCGTTTCCCCTCCCATTGATGCCCATTTTCGCGGGAATTAAACCATACCATTCAAAGACATGCCCCGTCGATCTCCCTCCTCGGTCCACCTCCACCCCTATAAAAGGGAGCCCCATGAGCCTCTCCTCATCCTCACTCAACCCCGAAAATCTCAAGTCCCCACTCCCTCTTGTTTGGTCGCAATCGGAGTTTTATTTTTGTGTACCAAGCGTCGTTCTCCGGCCTTTTGTGCCTCGTCCGGTGGAGCGCCGCCGCGTTTGACCACATCGTTGGCTTCGCCTCGTCGCGTTCTACGCGGTGCTCACCTCGCCGCGCGAACTTCGCCGAGCACCGCCGCCACCGTGGGCCAAATCGGTCCGTGTTCGTCGGCGTCGCTACCGGCCGACCATGCATGCCCGACCAAAACCAAGGTGAGCATCACGATCCCCACGCTCTACTCTTCGATTCGCCTCAAGTCTCGCATGTTAATTCCTCTCCGTTTGCCCGGAACGCCGATGTCAGCCTGTAGGCTGCATAAAGTCTTGTCCACCGTGTCTTGTGGGTAAAGCTGTACACCTCTGCAGAGTTTAAATCTATCCTGGATAGCCGTGTCCATGGTCATGGACATGCTGAGTAGAGTTGTCACAGATTAGACTTTGGTTTTTAAAATGGTTTATGAAAAAGCTTATGGATGGATGGATGGAATCCATGACCAGGTGGGATACCTGTGAATAAGTTGGTATTTGGTCGGAGCCTGCACTAACAAAATGAATCCCTAAGAGATTTTGAAAAACATATGGATAGATGGAATCCATGTGAAATCTTTTGAAAAGATGGACCGTGGGATACACAGAACTAGGTTAGTGTTTGGTTGGAGCCTGCACTAACGATATTATTTTGTTAAATCGTTATTTCTATCTACTGTATCAAATTCAGCTTTTGAATCTATTTAATGTATTTACCTTAATACTGCTTTTCGCACAAATAAACTTATAAGCCTTCCTTTGTTACCCCTATGTATGCATTCACTCTGTTAAAACTCCTGGTGTAACTTGCGTAAGTACTTTATGTGCTTACCTTGGGAGTACTTTATGTGCTCACCTTGCTAAAATCTGTTGCGGAGGATGGCGTCAACAACCGGTGAGGATGGTGACGACTAGGCGCGTCTTCTGATCATTCGCTCGTGAGCGAGCGGGATGGGCTCTTTGCTTCATTGGTTTTCTTCCGCTGTTTATATTTATTTTTGGTTTATGAACCATTGATGTAACCTTTGGCCATCAGGCCCATATTTAGTTAATGAATAAATGTCATTGTGCATGATATGAATCTTTGTTATCCACTGTGTGCACTAGCTTGATCCTGGACTAGTGCGATTTACACAGAGGGACTCGAAGTCGTTGTTCCGGGTTCCGACAGAGCTGCTGCAGAGTGGTGGGAGAACTACTGCACCGCTCATGAGGATTAGGACAACATCTCTTGGGCAAAGTTCACTGCCATATTTTGTCATGGCCATATCTTAGATGGGGTGATTGAAATGAAGAAGGAGAAATTTTGTGAGTTGCAACAGAGAAACATGTCAGTGAGCGAGTATCTCAACAAGTTTATCCAGCTAGCTCGCTATGCCCCTGATGATGTAGCCACTGACAATGCTCATTAGAAGAGATTTAAGAAAGGATTGAACCCAGGGTTGAAGGTTCTGGTCATGGGCAACGATTATACCAGCTTTCAGAACATGGTGGATAGGGCAATGTTTATTGAGGAAAAACACCTTGAGCTAGAGGAGTCTCGTAAGAGGAAGGTGATGCAACAAGGATCCCAGATGCATCAAACTTAGAAAGGCTCATTTCGGCACATATCGGCTTGCTCGTGTGCCGCAGCAGCCAGCTTTTAGGACGCTAGCCCCAGTGCCGTGCTAGTTTCAGTCGGGACCACATCCCATTGGATCAAGTAGCCTACAGTAGAGGAGTGCCATGAGTCAGGATACTATGCCAGCAAGTGCCCTCAAAGGCAAACTCCGACGCCAGTCCGTTTCATTCTAGGAGCCACACCAGATCGGACCCTTGCCTCAGGAGCAGGACATGGAGCACCCTAGGTGCCAGGCTAGGCCGGCCAAGTGCCACCATCAGTAGTGCGAGGATAGGTGAACCATGTCACCACAGAGGAGGCCTAAGCAGCACCAGAGGTTGTGATTGGTAAATTCCTAGTCAACTCAGTTTCTGCTACAATTTTGTTTGATTCTGGAGCTTCACATTCATTTATTTCTCGGAGTTTTGCTTTAAAGTAATGGTTGAAAACTGTTATTTTTGGATCTGTTCTTTTGATTCAATCCCCGGGCTCCGAGTTGAGTACAAACCTAGGCTGTCCAAGAGTCAAGATAGCCATTCAAGGAGTGGAGTTTGTCACTGACCTTATCACGTTGGATTTCTAGTTTTTAGATGTGATTTTGGGAATGTATTGGCTTAAAAAGTACCAAGCAGTGTTGAATTGTAGAAGTAGAGTGGTCACCCTGACTAGTTCAGATGGAAGAAAAGCAAAATTTATAGCCAACATGGATCAGCCAGAGAAGGTCATGGTTTGCCAGAGCAAAGGGATCATGATAGAAGTTGTGGCAGTTATCAGAGAGTATCCTGATGTGTTTTCGGATAATCTCCGCAGAATGCCACCAGATAGAGAGGTTGAGTTTCTGATTGAGCTAGTACCCGGTACCTCTCCGATATCCAAGAGATCATATCGGATGCCTGCTAATGAGTTAGCAGAATTGAAGAAGCACATTAAAGAGCTTTTGGACAAAAGTTATGTCATATTGAATTTATCTCTATGGGGAGCGCTAGTGTTGTTTGTCAAAAAAAAAATTCTAAATGGTTATTTTTATTTTAAAAGCTTTAAAAATATTCTAAAAATCAAGATGTTACACGAGTTCACCATAGACCCTCTTTTCAGTGCACCAAGTCCACAGCGTAGTAATGTTTTTGATTTTCCAGTATTTTCTTATAGATGAATTTTTTTAAGAACCTGTTCTCCACCGTCCTAACTTTGATTGACTCTGTTCTTTTTATAAATTCATCAAAAATTGAGCTCTATCTTTTGGTTCTGATTTTGAGATTTTTAGAGTTTATTTGAATTTTATTTGATTTTATTTTTGTGCCTTGGTTATTTCTCTATCGTTAGATCGCGTCTTCGAAGGAGCAGCAACACCACTAGAAGATCAAGAGTTCCTAGCTAAGCAAGGCCAAGCAAGTCATGGCCTTTGATCATGTTGAACCTATTTTTCAATCTATTAATTATCTATTATTTTTTAAATTACCATGCATCACTATTTTATTACAAACATTCGTATGTGGTAGTTATTGTCCTATTCGATTAATCTCTCACTTGATAATTGTAATACCATGATGCCATTATTATCATAGGATGTGAAATTATTTAGTGATACTATACTAAATGTCACATGAGTGGTATGGTTAATATGCTTAACCATGCTTATAGTTCGGTGGGTTCATCATCGCATGTGATCAACTAATTAATTTGACTTAATAAGATGTTGAATTGTGGTTGGAGCCACAATGAATCATGGTTGGAGTCACAATGATAAAATTTGTGTGCCATAATATTGGCGTGTCATTGGTATTAGTTATACAAAATTAGTTTTCACTTGGGTAAGTGGTCATAAAGTAAAAGGAGAAGTGTGGATTCTTTTCATGGGATGTCGAAGTCTCGCCTGAGTAGTGTTAAGGACTTAACTTTGTGCGCTATTCATCCGAGTCTTACCATGCAAACTACATGTTTAGTATGGGATAGACCTAACTGATTAATTTGGGATATTTCAATTTCTATCTCGCCATTGTCATGAATATGGTTGTTGATTTCCATGAGGCGCAAGGGGGGTGTGATGCGAAACCCTAGTGGACGGGATTAAGTTAAAGTTGAACATTGTAAAGACCTTATTGTGATTTCCTTTGATCGAGGCTAATCACATTGTGTGGGTACAGTTGTACAACTTCTGAAGAGTGTAAAATATTCAAATAGCCGTGTCCCCGGTTATGGCAATGCTCGATGATTTCACACGAGGGATAGAGTTTTACCACTGGAAAGTGAATGGTTAGTTCGCTCGTGGTTTAGCTTGTGGATGGGAAATTCACAAGTGTCTTATTCAATCTCGTTTAATTATTTATTAATGTTTTCTTTAAAGTTCGCTTTCAATCTATTTATTATATTTACTTCGAAATATCGCTTTATACAAATTAATCGTTTCAGCCACTCATTAGTAAGCCTTGCACGTTATATTACATTTATTTATTACAAACGACTTACTGAGTACCAATATATTCACGGCTTTATACCCGCTGTTGCTCAGTTGAGGAGGAGGAGTTATACCAGCAGGAGGTACCAGATGGAGCATACTTCGGCGACTTTACGGATTAGGACTTCGCTCCCTAGTCGATTGCCTATAGGCATGTCGAATGGCTACTACGTTTACTTTGTTTCTTTCCACTGCTAGATTTTGAGCCTTCGGGCTAGTGAGATTGTAAGCTTGGTCATAAGGTTGTACCTTTGATAATTATTAATATTTGAGTTCTCCCTTATTTTCGCGTGTATATGGTTGATATTTCATCTATGTTTAACTGTGTGCACTAGCGTGATCCTGGACTAGTGCAGTATGCACAAAGAGTCCGGATTTGCATATTCAGGTCTTGACAGTTCGGCTGATGGTCAGAGCTGAGTGCATGGTCGATGGTCAGAGCTACAATGCACGGCTGATGATCGTAGCTACAATGATTGGTCGAAAGTCAAAGTCTATAATGTGGTCGGAGGTCGAAGTCTATAGAGTGATCAAAGTGATCGAGGTCTATAGAGTGGTCAGAGCGATCTAAGTCTAAAGAGTGGTTAGAACGGGTAAAAGCTATAAAGTGGTCAGGGTGGTCAGAAGTTATCAAGTGGTTGGGGTGGTGGAAGCCCAGTTATAACTCACGCGGTGCTCAGGAGAGCATGAGGCCTGCCAACAACGAGGAAGGTGGTAGAGGCATCTTGGCTTTGGTGTGGTGGCGTTTCGGTGGCGAGGAGACTCGGCCGACAGGTGGACGAGATCAGCGGAGGTGCAATGAGGCTGGAGGAGTGGTCAGTGGGGTGTGAAGGTACCAGGGTGGCCGAAAATTTTTGTCGGTTGAGATCATTGTCACGGAGGAGGGAGTGCACGGTGTTGGGAGAACTCAGGCACAGAGGAGAAGAATGGAGCATGGGAGGAAATTGAGTAACGAGTGTGGGTGCTCGGGGTGGTATTTCTTGGGCTCAGGGGAGGGGGATGGTCGAGAGGCGGCTCACCAAATTAATGGCCGGTGTAGTGGCGCTTAAAAGCGAGGATTAATGGGGTTTAAAGAGGGAAGAGGCGGCGAGATGTATTCGGGTGGTTTAGTGGCCACTAATGGCATCAAATGCCCGAGCTAATGGGAATATATGGAAGCTTTAATGAGCTCGGGCGGGGACGGCAATGGTGGTGGAGGAAGAAGAAAGATAGGAAGGAGGAACGCCTGACAGGCGGGCCCTAGCAAGCGATGAGAGATGAGGGGAGAAGAGAGAGCGGCGACAGCTGATGAGTGGGCCCGAGAGGTGGAGAGAGGACAGAGAGGCGCTGGAGCAGGGAAATGGTGACATGTGGCAACAAGGTTGGATCCAGACTGACTAGGTGTCCGCCTAGGAGGAGTTAGGGGATTTTAAATCAATTTGGCTTTCACAAACTCCCAAAAAATAAATAAGAGATTAGAAAATAGTAAATAAAGTCCAACAATTCAGAAACATTTGAACAAATTCCTAAATTTGGTTTGGAATTAGGAAAAATATTTGCAACATAAATATAATTTTTATTTTTTTAAAAAATAGTTTTAGCTTTGAAATTGACATTTAAAATTCCAAAAAATTCACAAAAATCCAAGAAAAGCCAAATGCTTTCAAATAATTAATTTGAAAGAGGAGTTTTATAGAAACTCAAAATACCCTTTATTTAATAATATTTTCGTGTTTTTAATTAAATTACTTTGAAGAAAAAACGCTTTTTAAAGCTGAAATCAGGCAAATAAAATCTCCAAAATTCAAGCAACCAAAGAACACTTGTTTTTATTTTAAATTAAATTAATTTAGTTTTTCCACTTAAAATTTTGAAATAAACTGATGGGCTGTTACTTCGTTGTAACACCTCAAGACCCATATTACCCTGGGATGTCACTAAACCACTCCATAACTAACCAATTTACAAGATAAATAAACTGGCAACAATTGCTAGAACATAATAAGCTAAGCAGAAGCATAACAGAACAAAAGGTATTGGTAAATATTAAATAGGAATTACCACTAATAATTTTAACCAATTAAAGCGAACCACAGTCTAGCATTATCAATTAAAAAAGATTAACAATGAGGAACAAAGATGAATAACTAGAGACTCCACATATTTATTACAGCATAAATCATGAAATGGTGTGTGATAGTGTTGTGCCGCTCTACCCTTCCCATGCATGCTCAAGGATCACCTGGAAAAAGGGGAAACAAGAATGAGATAAAAATCTTAGTAAGCAAACTGTTTAACAACCTAATTAAACTACAATAGTTTAAGTTTCAACAATTATTTTCCATATTGACCACAATTATAGCCTTAACCACCATTACTACCAACAACCACAAATCATTAGCAAATAAATCTTATTTGACTTTTTCATATCCTCAACCACTACTACTACCAATTTCAGTATAACATTAACATATTTTACCTCACTAACTTTACCATATCCCACAACAGTTACCACAAGAGGAAAACCTCAGGCCACAACCACAACCCCTACCATACCACAAGGGGTGAACCCTACTCCACGACCACAGCCACATTCCTTATACCACAAGTGACTCTCATGAGCCAAATCCACATAAAAGCTAAGAAGTTGCATTTGTTTGCAAATAATTTAACCACAATTCATTGCATAAGTATGCATACGATCTATCCACAATGTAAATGCATATGATCCACTGCACGCTTATCTAACAAGGTAGGAGTGTGCATCGTACTACGGCAATGTACGATGCTGTACCGGTACGGTCGCGACGATATCCATATTGCAAAATAACATGTCATGCTATGAATGATTTGATGAACATGATTTATAGGAATTTAACCACAAAGATCAACAACATATTCATCATGAATATTACCTCTTAATCCACTTATGACTCAATAAAAACATCACCACATAATCTACATTCAGTTCACCAAGGTCAAAATCAATATATTCAAAGGAAACACTACCACATAAACTACAAAATATTCATTAAGAATACTACTACTATGACAACAGTATATTCACTAAGAGTACTACCACCTAGGTCTCAATATGTTCAATAAGGATACTACCACTAGGACCACAATGTGTTCAGTAAGAATACCACCACTAAGACACAATTTCCTCATAGGAATATTACCCCACAATCATTTTTGTCTCATTAAGAACTATACCATATAATCACAATTAAGTCGTCAAGGCATAACCAACTGATTACTAAATTGCTACCACATAAACCACATTAAGGAAATATGTCAATAATGGTATAGCATCTCAAATTAAGAGGATTAACTAGTGTGAATGAGAATGATTAACAAGTTAAACAGTAACATATCCGCTACGTTTACTTACCTCTACCGGCGAAGCGAAGCAATCACGCGCGATCAGCAGCGTAGCCATCTGTCCAAAAGTCACTCTCAGCACATGACTACAGCAAGATAATTGCAACTTGAGAAAATATAAACGCCGCTAAGACCCCAAAACCGACAATCCTCATTCCGCTCGACAATCCTACGCACTACCTACTGCAGCGATGCTGCTTGTTATTTTTGTATCTTTAAAACTTTAGGCCTATCACAGCAAATGAAATATTTCTGGAATCTACACTTAAATACCTTCACTTTTCAAGAATATCACTTATTTTTATTTTACTACTAACAAGGTGTAATTTAACGTGCAAAACAGAGGATGTACTCTGTTCTGGCAACCTGGACAGCCAGCTTCTAACGCACCCCAACTATAGTAAAAAGCTCTAAAAATTATGATTTTTTATAGGATCTAGATCTTCAGATTCCCTACAACTTTTGTTATTTGGAGTAAAAATATAAAAATCATCTTCTCTCGAATCTACATCCGAACAGCAATCTATCTCGGATTCCACCTCTGTCAGACAGCAGTCTTCCTGCCCCTTCTGCGCCCAAACTCCGTGGTCAAAAAATCTAAAAAAAAATATAAGACATAGATCTCGACGTCCTCTACAATTTTTCTTTCGGTCAGACCTGTAGGAAAAATCGTTTCGTAAGTCTAATCTGCACAAACAGCCGCGCTGCATAAAATTGGACTACGCGCAGACAGTAGGAATTCCCTAATTGGAGAAATAATTTGCTAATCTCCATCAATTCTCGTGCTAAGAATTCTAATTACAGCAAAAACAGAAGGGTTTGGGATGGGGGAAAGTTACCTAGGGGATCCCTTGGGATCTCCCTTCTTCCCTTCTCCTCTTCTTCTTTTTCTTCTTATTCTTCTTCTTGATTTCTTTTAGCCATGGCAGCCATAGGAGAGAGAGAGAGAGCAGGGAGGGCGGGTGGGGGCAAGGGGGGCGGCCAAGGGGGTGGGAGGGGTGGGGGCTGCTCCACTTGGGCCGGATGGCCTAAGGTGGCCCTCCAGACAGCCCACTAATTGGTTTTTATGAATTTAATTCTTATTTTATTATTTTAGACTATTCCGAAGAATTTATTCTCACCTCCTGTGATTTACCGAAAAACCGGGTGACTCTGCGATTACGCTAAACCTTCCCAGGGAGCTGTAATAACGTTCAAGGCATTACAATCATACTACCATAAGGTTGGTATGGGCAGTCCTGACTAACTAATTTACAGGTCCTAACCTGAGCCTTGCTACAAGTTGAATATGAGTGTGGCGTAAGCCATGAGAAGTCTCACAAGGTATAAGAGGGGACCCCCGATCTGGTGGATTTCTTATTGGGGTGAAACATTAGTGGGGGGTGTGGCCAGGTTGATAGTTTTGTATTGTAAATACCTTATCATGATCTCTTAATCGTACACCTTCGGAAGTGTATTAGATAGACATTATAAGTTGATAATGTCTTATGAGTAAAGTTATATCACCTCTGCAGAGTGTATAAGCTATCCTGGATAGCCGTGCCCATGATCATAGGCATGCTGAGTAAAGTTTTTCATTAATTAAACTTTGATTTTCATAAAAATGGTTTTGGATGGAAACACATAATCTTTTTTGAGAAAGATGGTCTAGATGGGATACCCATGGTTAGTTTAGTGTCAGGTTGGTGCCTATGCTAACAGTTTTATTTTGCTTAATTATTGTCTCATTGTATTAATTCAGCAATTTCATATCTACCTATTGTATTTCCTTAAATGCTACTTATGCTCAAATAACCATATATGCTTTCCTTTGTTAGCCTTGTATTATTATTGTATTTTTAATATAACTTGTGGAGTACAACTTTGTACTAACACTTGTTACCACTTCTTAGAGGAGGACTGCTTCGACTACGCTGAGGACTACGACGAATAGATCACGTCTTACTATCGTCTACTAATGGGCAGGCTCTTGGTCTTCACCGTTTATTTACCTGTTTCGATTGTTATTTCCTTTAATATTTTTTGCAATCAGCATTGATGATGTAAACTCTAGCCATAATGTCATACTTTTTTATTTAACAAAGTTTGTCATTAAGCTTGATATGTATCCCTATTTTCGTTGTGTGCACTAACTAATCCTGGACTAATGCAATTTACACAGAGGATCTGGAATCATCGTTCCAAGGTCTGACATCAAACCCATGAGCAAGTTACCACCTCTCAAGTTTGTTAGTTTTTCCTGATTTTGTTGCTACCTTGCTTGTCTCATAGAAAGTTAGTACTTTGGCCAAGATATATATGATCCTTAGTTTAATTAGGTTCTTGATATCTTTGGCAAGGTGTGTGCAAAGTCTCAAGTCATTTAGACTTGAATTTTGAGGATTGCACCTTTTTGGGGTTTTGCTCGGGCTAAAATCTGTGTCTGGATTATGGGAGCGGTCAGACCACCCCACATCAATAGTTAGACCAATAGCTAGTTAGACTGGTTCCTAGTCAATCAGACCGCCAGCATCAGACCAGTCCAATCGCTATGTCTGTAGTGGTCTCATCGGGTCTATGGTGTTTATCTTTGCTTTGCTTCCACACTTTGTTGAGTTCTTTGTTGGTAGGCTAGTAAGATGTTACTAGTTTCCACTAGTGGAGTGAAGGTTTTGGAATACAATCTAGGGAGTTTGAATTTGAAGGCATCATTCACCCCCTCTAATTGCCATATTAGGTCCTACAAGTGAAATGAAAGCCCAGTTAGCTTTTATTGATAAATCTTAACTAATCTAAATGCAATGGCATTAGATCGGTATCCTACTAAGCCCCCAGTCTTCGAGGGTATGGATTTTCCCTATTGGAAGGCTCAGATAGGGCCACAACTTCTTGATTTAGGGGCTTGGTAGGTCTGAGTTTGATAGAGTATCTAACTTGACTTCCGCTTACGAGATCTGTAGGACCCTCGCTAATTACCATGAGAGCTCAAGCTTGAGCAAAATCTTAGTTAATCTTTGGATAAGTTGTTTTCTAGGTTCACTAAGATTCTCATCAACCTACGTAAGGTTGGCTTGAGCTATTTTGAATTTGAGAATGCACGCCATGTGCTTGGTGCCCTAAATGTGATGTTTGGGGGATGAAGATTACAGTCATCAATGACAATACTATCATGAGTGAACTTACCTTGGATAAGCTCTACGCGAGGTTTTAGACTCATGAGGTTGAATTCATATCTCGTTTTCATTAGATAGAGTCGATGGCTCTTGTGATTAACCCTATGAAGAATGGGTCTTCTCAACCATTAGATCTTGGTTTTTCTGATTTTTTCTTATCTGCTTTGCATGATTTGAGTGGTGAGCAACTTGAGAAGCTACATGAGGAAAACTTAGCCCTCCTATCCACGAAATTCTTAAAATTCTATCACAATGTGTGAATAGGAAGAAAGGAGGTCCCTTCTTTTGCTTGAAGTGTGGTGAGCCAAATCATATTCGGGCAAATTGCCCCAAGCTGAAAGACAAGGAGGAGGAGTACCACAGGTCTTCTCAAGCTCACGATGACAACAAGAAGGCCAACTACCGCAAATTCATCAACGGGATCGTTGCCTTCCTTGATATCATCAACTTAGAAACTAATGATGACAAGGAGGATCAATGTCGGACCCCGGAGCAACGACTCCTGGATCCTCTGTGTAAATCGCACTAGTCCAGAATCAAGCTAGTGCACACAGTGGATAACAAAGATTCATATCATGTACAATGACATTTATTCATTAACTAAATATGGGCCTGATGGCCAAAGTTTACATCAATGGTTCATAAACCAAAATTAAATATAAGCAGTAGAAAAAAAACAATAAAGCAGCAGCCCATCCTGCCTGCCCACAGGTGAATGACAGTAAGACGTGGCCTACTCATCGTTATTTTCACTGAAGTTGATGAAGTCCTTCTCTGAAAATAGTGAATGAAGCAACATGAGTACATAAAGTACTCCACAAGCTACACCAGGAGGTTTAACAGAGTTTATGCATGCATAAGGATTAACAATGGAAGGCATAATGGGTTATTTGTGTGTAAAAGCAGAATTAAGGTAAGTAAAATAAATAGATTCAAAAGCTGAATTTAATACAATAGGTAGAAAGAGTTATTTAACAAAATAATATCGTTAGTGCAGGTTCCGACCAAACACTAACCTATTCACAGGTATCCCACCTGATCCATCTTTTCCAAAAGATCTCATACAAATTCCATCCATCCATATACTTTTTAATCTCCCATGGATTCCATCCATCCATTAGCCTTTTTAGAAATCATTTTAAAACCCAAAGTCTAATCCGTGAAAAACTTTACTCAGCTTGCCCATGACCGTGGGCACGGCCATCCAGGATGATTATACACTCTGCAGAGGTTGTACAGCTTTACCCACAAGATATGATTATCTCATATTGTCAGCCATTACATGCTTCCATAGGCGTGCGACTGAGAAATTATAACAAGACCTTTACAATGCTAAGTTTTCAACCTGGTCACGCCGCCGCTAAGGTTTCACCACAACTTGAATCCACAAGTTGGAGCCCCTCTTGTGCCGTGTGAGATTTCTCATGGCCTACGCCATGCTCACATTCAACCTATAGCGAGACCAAAGTTGGGACCTCACAAATTAGTCAGCCAGGACTGTCCCATACCAGTCTTATGGTAGTACGATATGACTTTGTAGCAGTAGCTCACAGACCGGTCCTTAACTTGACTTAGGTTCAAACCACATGCCCCTTGTGCCTGACAATAAACATTGTGTCACCGAACAATAATGTATGCCAACACCCACCACCTAACCATTAGCCTAGGTCCAAACCAAGTTTTATATTTTCCTTTGAAACATTCGTATACCTTCTTGACTCACCGAAGTCAAGAATAGAGTTTACAAAATCATTGTTTTCAAGTGAAACAAGTATTCCTACTTAAAAATCATTCTAAGCATGGCTAAGCAATTCTATAAAATTTCTAGTCAATACTATTGTACTAACTAGGTTTTCATCTAAGGTGACAAGGCATAAGGGATAAATATCAAATCTGGCCATACACAAAGGATTTGGGTATAACTAGAATTTAAATCGAATTTAAACTAGATTTGAATAAAAGTACGCATGCATAATAATTTTAAAAACAACATAAATAATTTAAATTACTAGGAGCAACATGATCAAAGGTGTAACTTGCCTTACTTCGAAGTTTGCTGAGGTTCATCGAAGTTATACTCTCCGGAATAGTCGTAGTCTACACGCGAAAAGTAAGAACAAAATAAACTCAAATAAAATCCAAATAAAATCCAAAAATAATAAAATATATGCTGGGAGTTAGAATATGAATTTAGAAATTTGGATAGGTCCAATCAGAGTTAGGGCGAAGAAGAAGGACTTCTGATAGTTTGAATTCCAAAGAAATGAATAAAATGAATTATTGGAATTATTTCATTTGTGAAGAAAAAGTGGTCGGAAGCTATAATATTTGTGTGGGGTCGAAACCATGATCGAAGGTGTAGTCGAAGACATGGTCAAGACCGTAGTCGAATCAACGGTTCAAAATGCGGAGATCTAAGTCAAAGCCAAAGACTCCAAGTACAGGTGCAGTCGAAGTCGAAGATTCAGTTGAAGACCTGGTCGAAACTGTACTGTGGTCGAAGAACACTATAGTGGCCGTGATTACTATAGTGGTCGAGAACCAAGGGTAGTTAGAATCGAGTGGTCGGAGGGTTTAGATAGATCGCAGGTTCCGGAGGTTAAAACGGTCCAACAATCATGGCCGGTTTGAAGACGGAGATCAAAGTTGAAGGCTCCGAGATCGAAGGCCGAAGTCGAAGTCTTCGAGGTCGAAGATCGAAGGCTGGAGTTGAAGTCTCCGAAGGTCAAAGTCAAAATTGGAGTCTTCGAAGATCGAAGTCGAAGGCTCCGAGCAGTCGGAGTCTAAGAAGCCTCCAAAGAGCGGAGTCTAAAGAACCACTGGACGACGGAGTCTGAAGAGCCTCCGGTAGCGGAGTTTATGAGCCTCCGAATGCCGGAGTCTAAGAATCGGATGGCTGGAAGACGTCGGATGGCTTCACGTGACGAGATCCGAGTGATCCAACGGGGGCGAAGACCGGTGAGATGTAAAAAGAGGGAGAAGAGTATGAGTCCGATTTTACCTTGGCGCAAAGTTTGGGCTGCATAGAGTTGGCTGGCGGCGAGGGCGTAGTGAAGGTCGGACACGATTATCGACGGCGGAGACTCTCCGACGACGGCTTGTTCGGAGAAGGGGCGTCGAAGGTTCGTGCGGGCCTGAGGAAGATTACCGGCGGTGGGGTACTCCGGTCATGCTCTGGCTCGGGAAAAGGGTGAAGGAGGTGCGCGCGGTCCCGTCGAAGATTTGGCGGTGGTGGCATCGGCGTCGGCGGAAGAGACACTCCGACGACGGAATTGCTTGGCGAAGGGGTGGCGAGGTGAAGAAAAGAGAGAGGGGATTGTTATGGGATCAAGTATATTATCGGAAGTGGCTAGAAGGTGGTCGGCGGCGAGGTGAAGTGGTTGCACAACTCGAACGGCGGTGGCGACAGTGTTCCAGCGGTGAGGAGACTCAACCAATGGCTGGTCGAGAAAATCCAAAAATTATGAAATATATACTGAAAAATAGATTATGAATTTAGATGAATTTAGAAACTTGAATCACCTGATTCGGTGTTCGGACGGAGGAGACCGAGCGATTGGAAGATTGTAGGATCAGAAAATGCTGAAAAAGGAAAAATCAGGAATATTCCTCCATAAACAGTAATGGATAGCACACCCCCTTCACTGTTTTTGGCCGTGATGCCAGTGGAAAAAGACACGGAGGTGAAGCCAAGTAGCAAAATGGGTTGCTAGGGACCCGAGGCACATCTAGGAACATGGAACATGGAGCACGTCGACGACATGTATGGCGCCTAATGGCATAGGGTTGGAGAAATAAAATAATTTTCGGGCATGGAACATGGAGAAGTAAGGTGAGCATGGCCTAGAACGCGGCGAGGCGAGGCTAGAAAAATTATCGGCTAAGCCGAAAACTCACCGAAGGGGACGCAATCGTCGTTTAAACGACGTTGGTATCGAAGCACGAAAAACTCAATATCTTTTTGCTCGGTGAGGCGAATTGAAAACCTTCTGAAACGTAGCCTCCTGGGATGGTTTGGCACGTTTTGACGTGAACGGATTGTTGAAAGCATTCCCGAACAGACAGGGACGTGTAGTGCCATTTGCGGCCATGGTGAGGTGTCGGGCGCGAATATCTAGGAAAGGTTTTTGGGTAAACGGAGGGAAGCACGGCGTACAACGCGTCGAGACGAACTCAACGGCGAAGACGGCTCGACTAACGGACTAGAGAAACACGGTGGACAAGACGTTAAGCAGCCGACGGGCTGACATCGACATTCCGGGCAAACGGAGAAGAGTTAACATGCGAGAGTTGCGGCGAATCGAAGAGTAGAGCATGGGGATCGTGATGGTCACCTTGGTTTTGGTCGGGCATGCACGGTCGGCCGGTGGCGACGCGAGGAACGCAGACCCGATTTGGCCCACAGTGGCGACGGTGCTCCGGCGAAGGCGAGGTGAGCACCGTGTAGAATGCGGCAAGGCGAAGCCATCGGTGTGGTCAAACACAGCGGGGCTCCACTGGACGAGGCGCAAAAGGCCGAAGAACGACGCTTGGAACACAAAAATAAAACTTCGATTGCGGCCAAACGAATGGGAATGGAGACTTGAGATTTTTGGGTTAAGTGAGGATGAGAAGGGGCTCACGGGGCTCCCTTTTATTGGGGTTGAGGAGGTACGAGGAGGGAGATCAACGTGGCATGTCTTTGAATGGCATGGATTAAATTCTCGTGAAACGGCTCATGAATGATGGGGGAAACGGTGGGGAATGAAAGAGCTTAATGAGAGGAAGTGAATGCAATTTATTTCGCTAAAAACCATTGAGTAAATCACAAGTTATGGAGATTTGAAAATGCTTCAAAGAAACGCCATGGCTGCCTGGCTCCTGCGCACGCACGGTCTGGGAAGAACCTTTGGAGAAGAAGAATAGGAGGAGAGAGAAAAGAGAGAAAGAAAAAAAAAATTCAGAAAAATTCTAAAATTTTTTTATAAAGATCCTTGGAACTTGAAAAGATTAAAAAAATTATTTTGGAATTATTTGACGTATATTTTAATTTTTAAAAATGTTTTTTCTAGCTTTAAAATAATACAATAAATAACAAATAAAGCTTAAAAATCTTAGAAAAATTCATAGAGGTTTCTAAAGCTATTTTGAACTTATAAAAAAATTCCAACTAAAATTTGCATATTTTTCTTTATAAAATATTTTTTTGTTTACCAGAAAGACTCTTTTCTTTAAAGCTGAAAATCAGGTCAACTAAAATTTTAAAAATTCAAGCGACCAAATAACTTTGATTTTTATTTTAAACTAAATTAATTATTATTTTATTTTATTTATTTTTTAAAAAAACTTGGGTTGTTATAATGAAAAAGGGAAGAAGAAGTTGTTCATGGAGTTCACCGGTATATGCTCCATGGCACTTGAGGACATCACCAAGGGCAACACCGAGGATGCCTCTAACGATGGTTCCATCTTTAGTGCTCCAGATGAAGTGTGACCTTCTACTAAGGATATGAAACATATGATCATTTACTATGGTAGAGAACTTGAGAATAAGTGTAAGAAAATTGAGAATTAGGATTGTGTGACAATAGCTTGCAGAAAGAACTTGCTAGGCTTAGAGCTTTGATTCCTGATGATGATAACTATGATTCTTGTCTTGCTTTGTATTTTGAATTGGATAAGCTTAGAACTACACACTCTTCTATTGTGAGCCAACTCATTGATGCTAAGGATGAGCTAGTGACATTGAAGTCTAGAAAAGATCATGTTGGCATAGGTATTGTTGCTTTCAATGCTATTGCTTCATCTTGTTCCAACTGCGCCTTGCTTGAACTAAAACTTGATATTCATGTATCATGTGAAAACTACCTCAAGCTCACTATTGAAATTGAAGCTCTTAACAAGACACTTGGTGATAAAAATGAGAAACTATTTTCTATGTCTACATCTAAGAATTGGAAATAATTTAGATGAGATGCACGAGACTTTTAGAATTAAATTTGAGGAGCAGTTGGGTACGATTAGAGTTTCTTCTTGTGTGTCTTGTGAAGCTTTAAAACTAGTGGTAGCTATCCACAAAGAGAGATATGTTAGAGTAACCAAGAAACTTAAGTGTGCTTCTTGTACCAACCTAGCCAAAGAGAATGACTACCTAATGAAAACCTTGGAGAGATTTTCTAGTGGCATGAAAAACCTGAACATGATCTTAGATCAATCTAAAGTGAGTATCAAACAAGAGGTTTAGGATTTAACTTTGTTGAACATTCCAAGAATCACCCTCCTCAAATTGTTAGAATCTTGGATAGTGGCAAGATTGAGGTAAAACCACCTGAGCCAATTAAGATAATTTTTAAGTCAGATGGATTTACCCAAACCCTTCTAGCGTTGTTAGTACTTCTACTTCATCAGGTAAGACTCCTCAAAAGGTCAAATATTAATGTACCTTTTGTAAAAAAAAAGGATGGCTACATAGTTGAGTTTTATTTCAGGAAGATCAAGCATGAGCGGAAAGAGCATGTGAGAGGTTGGAATGGCATCATAGGAGTGTCAATCCAGAGTGCATCTAGAGCTAGACCTAGATATTTTGAGGTTCCTAGTGTCAAGTCTAAGCCTAGGTTTGTAGATGATTTATATGACTTCTCTGCTAGAGTTCACCAGTGTAGGGATATAGGGTACCTATAACATCCTATTTTTTAGAGCCTTTTTGAAACTTTTAAAATAAAATTCATTATTTGGATATTTTTGGAATTAATTAAATAGATTTGTGTCTCAAGAAATTTTCTAAGAATTTTTGGGTTTATTTGCTATTTTCTAGTACTTGTTTTGTTTTATTTGGATTTTTGAAAAAGGACAAGCCTTCAAAAATCCCTAGCACAGTGTTGGGCCGGCCCATCCCTATTCACCCGGCCAAACTCTCAGCCACCCAATTTTCCCCCTGCCGCGCGTCGGCAATCTAGGCTGTGCCGCTCCGCGTCCGCTGGATCCCACTGAAAGCCACGTGTCTTCCATCCAGTGGGATAGCTACTATTCATCTGCGCCATCTGCCGCAGCCTATCCGATCGCCAGCCTTGCCATGTGTTATGCATCCGTAGTGATGAACACTATTCACCCTTCGTCTCCGCCCAGGACTCTCCACCGCCGCCCAGTTCGCGCGTGCCCCGATGTGCATGCCCGACCTAGACTCCGTCGCCGTCTCCGAGCCGGATTCCCTCGAGGCCACACATAGAAGTCGTGCACTGCCTTCGTCTTCACATCCTAGGGCCGCCGCCAAGCCTCGCCGTGAGCTTCGCCATTCTCGTCTCTCGTGAACGTTTGCCGGAGTTCGCTGTTGTTTTTTCATCACCATTTGCTTTCGTCTTCGAAGCCGGCTGCTTGTGCCACCGTTTCCAAAGCCCATCGCCACCGTCGATCGCCGCTGGTGAGTCCTCGCCATCGTTCTACCTCGTCGCTGCTCCTCCCCCATCCAGTCGAATGCACCGGTGAACCATCGTGCCACCCCTTCCCAACCGCGTTCACACCATCGCCTGCATCGCTGCAGCACCGCCCCTCAGTCTATGTGCCCACGCCACAACCCCTTAAAAGCCGAACTGATGGCTTGCACCGCACGCCGCGCCATGTGTCACCCCTCGAACTGTCCGATCTGGCCATCCTAATCGTCTGCCCAGATCTACACCGATGGCTGAGACCTTCCAACGTGTCATAACCGTTGCCGTCAGATCGTGCCGACGTCACCCCGCACCCACGCCCCTACGTCGGTTCATCTTCTCCGTGCACCAAGCCCACCGTGAGTTGAGTCGCTGCCAGTCGGGTCCCACCTGTCAGTGCACTATGCCGTAAGCCCGTGAGCCAAATCCGTCCGAGTTAGCCGCCATCTCAGCCGCTACATCAGCCCTAGGTGTTATATGTTGCCACATTTCAGTGCCACGTTAGTACCATGTCAGCATCGAGCCATCCCGGATGCCACGTCAGCATGCCACGTGAGCAGCCACGTCAGCTTTAGTGACACGTGGCAGCCACATGTCAGCCCAATCAGCTGCCACATTAGCCCTAGCTGCCGCATCAACATCCCCACCACCGTGTATTGTTCTATGAGCCGAGTCCACCGTAGATCAGCCTTTCCGTGCACCGAGTCCACAACACAATAACTTTTCAATTTTTCAGTATTTTCCTTTAGATTAATATTCCAAGAGCCTGTTCTCCTCCGTCCTAGCTCCAACTGACCCCATTCTTTTTCCTAAATTCATATAAAATTGAGGTCTATCTTATGATTCTAGTTTTAAGGTTTTTTGAGTTCATTTAAATTCTATTTGATTTTATTTTTATGCATCTGTTGTTTTCTCTCTCGTTAGATCGCGTCTTCGAAGGAGCAGGAGCACTATCAGAAGATCCAGAGTTCCTAGTTGAGCAAGGCCAAGGCAAGTCATGTCCCTTGATCAGGTTGAGCCTACTTTTTAATCTATTATTTATCTATTTTGTTTTAAATTATCTTGCATCACTATTTTATTACAAACCCTTGTACTTGGTAGTTATCATCCTAATCGATTAATCCCTCCTTGATAACTTGAATACCCTGATGCTATTGTGACCATAGGTTGGAAAATTATTTAGTAATGTCATACTAGTTGTCACACGGGTAGTATGGTTAATATGTTTAGCCATGCTTATAGTTCGATTGGTTCGTCATCACATGTGATCAATTAATTAATTTAACTTAATGAGATACTAAATCGTGGTTGGAGCTACAATGAATCATGTTTGGAGCCACATTAATAAAATTTTTGTGCCATGACATTGGTGTGTCATTGGTGTTGGTTATATAAAATTAGTTTTCACTTGGGTGAGTGATCGTGCAGTAAAGGAGGAAGTGTGGATTCACTTTGAGAGATGTGGAAGTGTCGCCTGTGTAATATTAAGGACTTAACTTTGTGTGCTATTGATCTGAGTCTTACTGTGCAAACCACATGTCTAGTATGGGATAGACATAGCTGATTAATTTGGAATATTTCAATTTTAATCTAGCCATTGTGAGAAATATGATCGCTAACTTCTATGAGGCACAAGGGGGTGTGAGGCGAAACCCTATCGGGCAGGATTGAATTGAGGTTGAACTTTGTAAAGGCCTTTTTATGATTTCCTTAGCATGGGGTTAATCACATCGTGTGTGTACAGTTGTACAACCCTTGGAGAGTGTAAAACTATGCAAATAGCCGTGTCCCCGGTTATGGACAATGCTCGGTGATTTTACACGAGGGGTAGAGTTTCCATAAAAACTTTGTTGGTTATCCTAGAAAAGTAAATGGTTAGTTCAGTGATAGTTTAACATGTGGATAGGAGATTCAGAAGTGGTTTACTCAATTCTGTTGATTAATTATTTATTATCAACTTTCTTTAAAAGTTTGCTTTCAATCTATTTACCGTATTTACTTTAAATTATTGCTTTAAATTATTTATTATTACCGACTAACTCGCTCCTCTCTCGCAGTGGCATAGAGGGGCTCTTGGATTTCTAGGACAGCGCCTTGAGGCGTGCCTGGCTCTGAGTTCTTCTCAGTGAGTTGGAGTATGACCAACTTTGTGAGTATTTGATCGTTGACTCTTTGCAGTTCGTGATTTATTTCATATATCAGTGATTTAGTTGATCGAATATTGCAAAGTGGCTTTATGGATTAAGTAGCTATGTGATGAAAATGGTTTTAAACTGAAATTGAATCACAATTGTCTAAAGCAGTCGATTACCGAGATCCCCGAGTGTTAGAGTGGATTCCCTATTGTTCGAGTACTGGTAGTCGAAAACGAGTATTCATAGTCATAGATGACCACTCTTCTGAACATGGTTGTATAGACTAATCGAGTGTCTGTGGTCGCACTCATACTCAAATCCGAGCACTCGTGGTCGTAGTCGGTTCCAAGCACTCGTGGTCGTAGTCGGTTCCAAGCACTCGTGGTCGCAATCAGATCCGAGTACTCGAAGTCATAGTCGAGTATTCAAAATTGTAACCGACTGCCCGAAGTCGTAGAATCTCTATAGTAGTGGTACTGTAGTAGTCATAGAATCAATATAGCAGTCGTAAAAGTACTGTAGCACTGGTGGTTGTAGTCGACTGCTCGTGGTTGTGATCTACTGAACGTGATTATAATCAACTGGATCTTCTTCTGACATATTGAATTGATGAAAAGTTTAAGACCATAGTAGCGGGACGGCCAAGATTAAATCTTGTGTAAGCCTATATCTGAGAGCACTAAATAGCATTTAAATAAAACTTGAGCTTTATGCTAGTTTTAGTATCTCTCATGTTCATGGTCCTGCTTATTAAGTTCATTTCGACAGCAAAATTGTTATATGCAATGGATTTATGTTCTTTGATAAATGACATGGTAGAATTACATATTTATATGCAATATATGTCATTTATATGCTGTTGTAATTCTTACTTAATCATGCTCCATTATGTTGGAATTAAATATATACTTATTCCGCAATTATTACAACAATCCAGAAAACCTAGCTATCAAGAAATGGTTTCCTCTTCTGATGTTGTTAAGCTAGAGGTGTTTGATTGTGCCAACTTTAAACGCTGGCAGGCTAAGACAAAACTCTGGCTGACTGATCTCAAACTGCTAAATTGATGCAGTGGGAGGATGCGAATAATTCAATCTTAGCCCATTTGCTAGCCATCCTATCCAACCGGCTGTTCGACATCTACATTAACTTCACAAACGCCAAGCAACTCTAGGACAAACTTGAAGAGAAGTATTCCGAAGGGGATAACGGGAATGAGTCATTTGTGACTGCCAACTACTTAAACTACAAGATGGTTGAAGGACAGTCAGTGATGGAGCAACTCCATGAGCTACAACTCCATGTATGTAATTTAAGTCAGTACGACTATGCTCTACCAAAGAAGTTCCAAGCAAATGGCATCCTGGCTAAATTACTGCCCTCGTGGCTTGACTTTGTGACTACTTGTTGACATATAAAGGAGCACTTGACTCTCAATGAGCTGTTAGCAGTTATTAATGTCGAAGAACGTGCTAAAGCTGGTGACGGTGTAGGAAAGGCTCAAGTCCAAGCTCATCAAGTGCAGGTCAAGAGTACTGGAAGCTCTGGGAAACCAAAATTCAAGAATCAGCCCCAAGTTAAGCTCCAACCAAAGAAAATAAAGAAGAAAAAGGAGGATATCATCTGCTTTGTCTACGGGGAGGCTAGACATAAGGCCAACCATTGCCGTAATCTCAAAGGCAAAGGTCTCTCTTCTGGTGAGCACAAGAGCCGCAAGGCTGAAATAAATGTCGCATTAGCCAGTCCCAGTTTGGAAGATTATGTACCTCAGGCCTTTATGGCAAGTCCATCAATTGATTGGTGGATTGATACAGGTGCTACTAGACATATATGTGTCGATCGATCATGTTTTTCTTCATTTCAGGGTGAAGGTGGTGGATCTATCCTAATAGGGAATAGAGCCGCTGCAATAGTATGTAGGATTGGACAGATTTGTTTGAAGCTTACCTCGGGCAAAACACTCATCCTTAAGGACGTACTGTTTGTGCCTGCAAAGACTCACAACCTTCTAAGCGGGTTAATGTTATGTAGGCAAGGAATAAAGCTTGTGTTTGAGTCCAATAAGGTCGTATTGACCAAATTTGAAAATTTTGTGGGCAAAGGCTATGATAGCGGAGGTATGTTCCACTTATCTATTCTTGATTCTAATAATGTTACCATTTACAATGTTTCTTATTGCAATAAAATCCATGATATTTGGCATTCACGTTTGTGTCATGATAACTTTGAACCCATTATGCGGTTAAACCAAATGATTTTAATTTCAAGCTATAATTATAAGAATGATTCAAAGTGTGAAGTGTGTGTGCAAGCAAAACAACCCCGAAAACCTTTTCATAGCATTGAAGGGTAGAGCACTTCTCCACTTAAACTAATGCATTCTGATCATTGCGAGATGAATGGAATATTAACTAAAGATGGCAAACGTTATTTTTTTACTCTCATAGATGATGCAACTAAGTATTGCTACATTTATTTACTTAAGTCAAAAGATGAAACACTTGAATACTTGAAAGTCTATAAAGCCAAAGTTGAAAATCAACTAGAAAAGAAGATCAAACGGTTAAGGTCGAATCGAGGTGGCGAATACGTCTCGAATGAATTCTCTCAATTCTGTGAAGAAAGTGGAATAATACATGAGATTACTGCACCTTATTCACCCCAATCAAATGGAATAGCCGAAAGAAAGAACCGAACTCTTTGTGACTTAGTTAATGCCATGCTCTAGAGTTCAGGTACGTCGGACTATTGGTAGGGTGAAGCAGTTCTCATAGCTAATTATATTCTGAATAGAGTTCCACCTCGCAATCAAGAGGAGACACCCTATGAAGGACGGAAGGGGAGAAAACCTTGGGATGGTTTAGCGGGAGAGTACCTTTGAGGCAAGAGAGTACCCGTAGTTGTTGTTCCCTTGGGATGCTCTATCCTTTGGTTATTCTTTCCTTGATTGTTCTTTTGTCTCGTGGGTTGAGAAGTTAGATTCGAGGACGAATCCTTTTTAGAAGGGGAGAATGTAATGCCCTAAATATCTTTATTTTCTTAAGTCGCAATTACCTTGCTGTAGTCGTGTGCTGAGAGGCAATTTTGGACAGGTGGCTTCTCTCCTGACCACGCGTGATCGCTTCGCTTCAACAGTAGAGGCAAATAAACGTAGCGAATGTGCTACCGTTTAACTCGTTAATCATACTATCTTCATATTAAATATTTCTCTTAATCTGAGATGCTTTGCCGTTACTACATGATTTCTTAATGTGATCTATGTGGTAGCAATTTAATAATCATTTGTTTATGCCTTGATGGATTACTTGTGGATAGTGGTGGTGTTCTTAATGAAACATATGTTGATGATGAGGTATAATACTTGATGAATATATTGCTGATCTTTGCGGTTATATTATTGTGAATCATATCGTTTATATCATGACTTGTTAATTTGCATTGTGGATGTCACCGCACATCGCCGCGATCGTACCGGTACAGTATCGTACATTGCTGTAGTACGATGCACACTCTTACCTTATTAGGTAAGGGTGCAGTGGATTATATGCACTCATATGCATTTTCATTGTGGACGGATCACTTGCATACTTATGTGATGTGTGATGGATGAATTATTCGCAAACAAATACAACTTCTTAACTATTTTTGTGGAATTGGCTCATGAGAGTCCCTTGTGGTATGAGGGATGTGGCTGCGGTCGTGGAGTGGGGATGTAGCTGTGATAGGAGAAATATTTCGTGTGGTAACTGTTGTTAGCGGTTATGGTTGTGAGAAATAATAAGGTTAGTGAGGAAAATAAGTTAATACTTTACTGATGTTGATAGTAGTGGTGGTTGTGATTAAGAAGTAGGCATTCAAGTCATATTTGCTAATGTTTTGTTGTTGTTGGTAGTAAGTGTGGTTAAGTCTATAAATTATGGTCATTGTGAAAAATAAATGTTGATGCTTAAACTACTATAGTTTAATTAGCTTGTTAAATAGTTTGTTTACTGAGATTTTTATCTCACTCTTGTTTCCCCCCTCCTTCCAGGTGATTCTCGAGCATGCATGGGAAGGGTAGAGCAGCACAACACTTTCACACACCTTATCATGATTCATGTTGTAATAAATAAGTGGAATCTTTAGTTATTCATCCTTTTTCACTCATTATTCATCATTTTTTATTAATGATGCGGTTCGCTTAAATTGATTAAAATTATGAGTGGTTGTTCTTTAATTAATAATGTCCCATTATATCTTGTCTTAGTATGCTTCCGCTTATCTTATCATGTTTTAGAAGTTGTTATTAGTTTATTTTATCTTGTAAATTGGCTATTCATGGAGTGGTTAGTGGCAACCCAGGGTAATGTGAATCCTGGGGTGTTACAAGTGACATCGTTACAAATATAGTGGTAGAGTCTCGTGATGCGAACTTCTTTGAACATGTGTTTTCTATTAGACCAACTGAACTCATTGACCAAACTAGACCAGTTGACTGCTCTATTCTTCCAAGTGTGGACAACACCACTCTAGAGTTGGAGTTCAGGAGGAATAAGAGACAGAGGACTGAAAAGTTACTGGGCGATGACTATATCATCTATGTCGTGGACGACGAACCATGAACCCCTTCAGAGGCATACACATCTCCGGATGTGGATTACTGGAAGGAGGCAGTCTGTAGCGAGATGGATTCCGTCATAGCTAATAGAACCTGGGAGATTACAGATCTTCCACCTAGATGCAAGCTAGTGAGCTGCAAATGGATCTTTAAGAGAAAACATAGATCTGATGGTACTATTGAAAAGTACAAGGCCCGCTTAGAGGCTAAAGGTTTTACACAAAAGGAAGGAGAAGACTATTTTGACACAAATAAACACAGCTTCATTTACCGGAAGCACGACGTATTCGAATACCATTTATATTTCACTCTACAGAACTACTCAGCTTTACCCACAAGGTTCCTTAAGCTCCCCGGTAGAGTTAAGAAAACAAGGGTTTTCGCTTACTCAGTTCTGTATATACCCTTTACCCGATAGATTCTGCCTCTGCACAACCTCGGGAACCTGACGGGCCAAAGTCAGATTTCTTCCCTTCGATTTGTGAGGATCTTATCGCACTACCTTTACTATTTCTTTTCTTTTCTTATGTAAAGGTTTAATCGAACTGAGTAGCTACCAATCCAGGTTTGACGAATAAACACTTGTGATTGAGCATCACTATGTTCTTTATTTTCCATAAGGGTCTAGTCCTTACATTCTTGCTGAGGCATCATCGCTAGCATCTCCTGACACTAGCTAGTACTACTATACTGCACCCTTTTATTTTATGCCTCCTTCTAGGATAAGGTCAAGGGATCCGGCCAGCTGGTGGCTTCCCGTGATTACTCCTTATCCTCCCTTTTCTTTTTACAAATTCTACCGACAAGCATCGGATCACTTATTAGTATAAAACATGTGTTTCCTAGATTACCATAATTAGATACTTAATATTATATCTTATGTTACTAAGGTTTGTCAAGGTGAATGTGACCATCAAATTAAGATCTGGCTTTTATCGGGTGGTAGGACATAACTAGTATCATGTCATTCAAAATAATTATTGTACATAAAATAACAACGTAAAAGTAACATAATGTAAATACTGAATAATAAATAAATAACGTAATGTAGGTTCAATATGTTTAAAGACATGTGACTTACCTTCATATCTTCTTTAATTGCTCTTGTTATCTTCCGGTGACCGGCTCGTTGGGTCCGCGTACTAGCACTGAGGACGAACGAGTTCCTTGCTTTGTAGAATGCAAGCTGGGAACAAAAGACAAATAAATAGCCAAAAGACAAAAAGAAAATAGGTTCGGATGGTTGGGATTTAGGCAGCGAGTGGTTTGGTTGTCTAGCGCTGGAGTTGGATTAGATGTCTTCAAGATGATTGGGATGGTTTTACAGGTATGGTTTGGGTTTCGGCGGACAGTTGAGGTTATAAGTAGCATTAGGTTTAGGGTCAGGACCCCATCCCAGTAGTTTATAATTTGGTCAAAGTCTAAGATGGTGAGGCGGGGTTATGAATGGTGTAGATGGGCTTTAGATGATCAGAAAGGTTGTATTTAGACTTTTAGGGTTTCGGTGAATAGTAACTGTGAAAATAGCATCGGATAGGTTTAAACATAGGATGGGCTAGGGTTTCAGGTTAAATATACTTGAAGGTGGATTTTTACGGCTTAAAATGGCTAAGGCGAGTCTAGGTTTCGACGAATGGTAAGGGTTTAGGCCGCGTCGGTTTTTAGGGTTTTGAGTGGTACTTTGGCGGTTTTAGATTTTATTGATGTCCGATATTAAAAAATAGAATTGAAAAACGGGTAGGCGGGCTCGAAACGATCGAAATGGATGTATTTTATTTTTTGTACGGATGAACAGTAACGGGTATAATACTATTCATTGCGGGTCTAGTACTGTTCATTAATGAGTTTTTACTGTTTTGCGGGTCGGTTGCTACAGTAGACCTGGTATGAACAGTGTTGCCCCGACACTGTTTATCTTCCTCCTCTTGCCAGCTACAGTAGCCGAAAATTGGGCATGAGAATTTAGGCGATTGCGGGAACTACATGGCATTGCAATAGAAACCGAAGGTATGGATGTGTTCCTGGAGGCTAGGGGATTCCATCTTTGGCCTTAGGAGTGGTCAAGGATGGCCGGAATCTTGCCGGCGGCGGGAAATCTTCGTGGCAGTTTTTAATGGCATATGAGGCATAGTTCCATTTTTAGGATGGAAGCATTTGCATTTAGGCATCAATGGAGGTGGGGGAGGCTCGAGGAAGAGGCGGCTTGGATTGGGGAGGGTCGTGTTGGGCTACCCACGATGGGGTTTTTCGGCCGAGCGGCGGGTGTAGGCGTCGAAGAAGAAGAGGGCAGGGGAGGCTATGGCTGAGCTCGGGTTGAGTTTATGGGGGTATGAGGAGGCTATAGGCTAGAGTAATTGAAAATCAAGTGACCGTAGAAGAAGAATTGAAACTGAGGCTTACTTGAGGTATTGTGGTGATTGGTGATGATGCGACGGTTCTCGGAGCAATTGGAGTGCGTGGACGGCTTTCTGGACACCAGTGCATCATTTGAGAGTGGCTTAAGGGATTTTATAGGCGTGAGAGGCGGTTTTGGAACAGGGGCGGCGTTGTTGGTTTTTGACGCAAGGTCGGATGGGATGACGAGAGAAGGCTCAACAGGTTCGGTAGAGACAGCAAGGAGGTCAGCATGTGACGTGAAAATCTCGGGCTGGTATTATGGTGGTTAGGAATTGCGGCGCAGGTGGTCGACCGAGAGGGAGTAAGGAAGGCGGCGGTGGCAAAATCCATTTTGGCGAGGTTTAGCGGCTGCCGGGGTGTTGTATCCAAGGTAGTACGGCCTTTGAACTAGGAGAGTGATAGCTTGTCAGAGATCTTTGGGGCGGCTGCGGTCGAACGGGCAAACAAAAAAAGCGGCGGGAGCCGCCGTCCATTTTGTCGGTCGGTGAACAGTATCGGGCAGCCGTGCCACATGTGAAGGAAGAAAGGGAAGCGATTCAACGGGGAGAGCAGCGCACAAATAGGTGAGATTGGAGGAGAATTATGCCAGGTTTCAAGAGGGATTGGAGGCAAATGGAACTTCAAATTCCTATTGGATTTTTGGTTTGTTTCAACCTATCCCTCTTAAAAAGAATCTTGTCCTCGAGACTCACCCAGAGTAAAGAATGAGATGAAAACAGAATTTGTTATAGTTCTGATTCCTTTCCTTTAGTCTTGTTTATTTTGCAGGATGAGTTTTATGCTGTATTTGTTGATTGGCGCGTCTGTCGATGCTCTTCTTCTGGGTCACATCCAAGTTCTCATGTCTTCATAAATTCCTTTCCAAAAATAGATAATCTGTGTTCTTGGGTTAGAGATGATTCCTTCTGAAACTTACATGTAATTCTATGGTCCTGACTTTGTATAGTTCTCCTAACTTTGTCATGGGTTTGCTCAACCAGCAGGGTAAGTGTTACTCTAGCCATTTGATCTGTGTTTACCCATGGCCTCTTATCCTTCTTATGACTCTAAAAGTCCGTAATGGAATCAACAGTAATATCTTCTCCTTTCCATTTTGGGACTGGTAGGATTGTAGCAATCTTGATGGTTTCTGATGTTCTATCTTCATCATTTTTTTGGCACACGTATTATGTATTACATATTCTGAGATTTCCTTCTTCGTGTTACCTTACTGGAGTCCTTTCTTTTGTATCTTTATTCTTTTTTTGGGGGTGTATAAAGGATTCTGATAAGTGAGCTCCTTTCTCCTGAACTAGTGAAGGACATTCTGAGGTAATGATATACCATGATATGCCTTTTTGACTCGATGTGTCTTATTTTAACCTTTAGTATTTTTTTGAGTAATGTTGACATCCATGTTACTGTTCTTGTATATCATCCTTGTTGTATCACTTGCTTTACTATTTTCTTTATGGGTTGCTTGGTGTATTTCACTGAACCTTCACAATTTTCTTTTATATATCAATATCATGTATGATCCCTATTGTAGGGATGGCCCCCACCTAAGCTCAGCCGGCATGTTAGAGGGTTATAAGGCCCAAGTGGGACATGTGTAATGACGTGAATACCCATGTGAGGGATATTTAGATGTAAGGGTATAACTGTAAAAACATTCCCCTGAGGATATATATATGTGATACAAGCCAGGGGAAAACCCTAAGCATTGCTCACCTAACTCTCCACTACACACACTCTCTCTCTGTTTGGTCTGTAACCACAATAGTTAGCGCCGTCCGTGGGGACGATAAGAGCAAGCCTCAGGATCTCGAGAAGGATGGCACCGAAGAAAGCTTCATCATCGGTGGTGAAGAAGAAGGAAGGGGACGCGACGAAGTCCCGCATCAACACTAGGGCCGCGGGCGCGAATGACGACGCGGGCGTGGCAACCACGAGCGTCGGTGCTCACCGCGCGACGATCGACACCACCACCACCGGCGCAACGATCGACCCCACCACCGATGCAACGGCCAACCCCGCCCTGCGAGTGACGCCCGACTTCGCCGCTGGTGCGACGATCGACACCATCACTGCTTATGCAACGATCGACCCCACTGCTGATACAACGGCCAACCCTGCCCTGTGAGTGACGCTCGATTCCACCGCTGGCGTGACAATCGACACCACAACTGCCGATGCAACGATCGACCCCACCGTCGATCCAACGGCCGACCCCACCCTGCGAGCGTCGCTCGACTCCATCGCGGGTGTGACGGTCAACTCCGGTAGTACCGGCCGGATGGTAGGGAGTGGAAACGTTGGCACCCGTGGAGACGCGATCGTCGTCCCTACACCCGGAGTGGGAGTGCCGAGTGGTCCCGACGGTAACACGGGCCTCGTAATCGACGCCGGAGTCCACCACGCCGACGCGGCGGGCAACCCAGGAGCGCAAACCGTGGTCATTGCTGTCCCAGCAGCGTGACCAGGTGCGCCGATCGCCTCGGCTACGCTAGCAGTGGAGAACGCCATGCTGACGGCCCTCGACGCGCTCCAGCAAGAATTAGCGGATCTCCGCGGAGCCGTATGCAGAGCATGCAAGAGGCTCGGGGTCAGCAGACCCCGCTGGTGGTCGCCCCAGAGCCCACGCTAGAACAGGTGGATAGCCGCGACGCCCCCACATTCAGCCGCGCCTCGCTGCGACGCGTAGACCCCGAGTCCCCACCATCTGCGGGCCTGCAGCAGACTGCCATCAAAGCGGCAGGCAGAGATGATGCCGCAGGCGAAGGGACTCACAGCTTGGGCCTCGGAAGTGTCGCCACCCGCAGTGGCCCGCGGGCACCAGCCGCAGGGGGGCCCTCCACGAGCTGGGGTCCCAGCGGGGGCTCAGCACCACGTCATCAGCGTTATCTTCAGAGGCTCCTCGTTGGGGACCTCGGTGCAACCGCTTCCGGGAGTGGCGCACGGTGAAGTTACCTTCATGCCAGTTGACGCCCGGGGCGTGGAGTTTCCCCACCAGGACCCTCTCGTCATCCAAGCCAACATCGCAGGCTGTGACGTCAGGCGTGTCCTCGTCGACGGGGGCAGTTCTGCGAATGTCTTATTTGCGGAGGCCTCTGACCGCATGGGGATCCCTCAAAGTTGCTTGGAGCCATTGGGGACCCCGCTCCAAGGTTTTGGGGGCCAACCGCTGAGTGCATTGGGCCAAGTATATCTCCGAGGCTCCTTTCGTCAGGGCAATAATGCCAAGAGCGAAGACATCGTCTTCGATGTCGCGAACATTCTGAACCCGTACAACGCCATACTAGGCCACCCTATCCTCAACTCCTTTGGGGTGGTCCCGCATCATGGCTTCTTGTGTATGAAGCTCCCAGGCCCGCGGGGTGTCATCACCATCTTCGTCGACCAGGATCTCGCCCGACGCCTGGAGGCTCGTGCCAGAAGCCCGCACCGTAGGGTGCACGCTCTCACCGACAAACTCAAGGCGGACACGCCGTTCGCTCCGGGGTGGACGCCCAAGCCCCGACCGGAGGGTGGGGGTTAAGAGTATACTTCTCCAGGCCGAAGGTCAATTCGTGTCCATCGGTGAAGGCTTTCCCACGGAGGTGGAGCAGCGCTTGCTCCGGGTTCTTTGGAGCAACACGGATGTCTTCGCGTGGTCCCCGGAGGACATCAAAGGTGTGGACCACTCTTTCATCGAGCACAACCTAGCGGTCCGCCCTAATGCTAAGCCGGTCAGGCAAAGGCTTCGGTGTATGTCCATTAACTGGCAGCAAGCGGCCAAGCTGGAAGTAGCGAAGCTTCTCCATGCCGGAGTCATCCGTGAGGTCCAACATCCGGATTGGCTGGCCAACCCGGTGTTGCTGAAAAAAGCCAACGGCGTCTAGCGTATGTGCATCGACTTCACTGCCCTCAACAAGGCATTCCCGAAAGATGACTACCCCTTGCCCCGCGTAGATCAACTGGTTGATCCCACCGCCGGCTGCGAACTCATGAACTTCTTGGCCAAGGATGACGAGGATGCCCTTCGGTTTGAAAAATGCGGGGGCAACCTTCACCCGCCTCATCGCACTAGAACTGGCCTCTCAACTTGGGAGGAACGTGGAGGCTTACGTCGATGACGTAGTCATCAAAACCAGGCAGGCAGGCATCGAGCTCAACCCAGACAAGTGTGTATTCGGTGTACAGGTAGGCAAGCTCTTGGGCTTTCTGGTGTCTGGACGCGGCATCCAGGCCAACCCTGACAAATTCGATGCAATCCTCGCCATGGAGCCGCCCAAGACGACAAAGGAAGTCCAAATACTTGCTGGCCGCATTGAGCCGTTTCCTGTCTACGGCAGCGGAGCGGGGCTTGCCATTTTTCAAGACCCTTCGCAGGTGTGAAGGGTTTCATTGGGATGACGATTGCGCAAAAGGCCTTCAACGAACTCAAGAGGCATCTCGCAAGCCTCCCCACTTTGGTCGCCCCGGCGCCAGAGGCTCCCCTCTTGCTCTACCTCGCCGCCTCTGTGACAACAGTCAGCGTCGTCCTCGTTCTAAAGGAGGGCGCTCTTCAGCGCCCCGTGTACTTTGTCTCCGAAGCCCTTCAGGGCACCAAGACGCGATATACAGAGCTCGAGAAGTTGGCATACGCACTGGTCATGGCCTCGAGGAAGCTCCGACACTACTTTCTGGCTCACCCAATCACCGTGCTGGCCTCGTTACCCCTGGCAGAGATGCTGCACAATAAGGAGTCCACAGGGCGCATCAGCAAGTGGGTAGCCGAGCTCGCGCCGTTCTCCCTAACGTATGCCTCGCGAGCAGCGATCAAGCCCCAAGTTCTCGCGGATTTCCTCGTGGAGTGGACCCCCTTGGCCTAGCCTGCCTAGCAGCCAGAGGACCCAGTGTGGATGCTTAACACTGATGGAGCCTACGGCATTTCAAGCGCAGGCGTGGGCACAGTGGTTACTACGCCAGAGGGACACCGCCTATCGGACTCGGCGCGTCTTGCATTTCCCGCCACCAACAGCACGACCGAGTACGAGGCGCTACTCTTCGGCCTCGCAAAGCTCAAAGCTCTTGGCGCGCGGCGAGTTCTCGTTCGGATTGACTCACGGCTGGTGGCGGGCCACGTGGACAAGTCATACCAAGCCAAGGACTCCGAATTGGCCAAGTACCTAGCAGCCGTAAGAGCAAAGGAGCGACACTTTCTGGGCATCACAGTCAAGGCCATCCCTCGGGCAAAAAACGAGCAAGCCGACATTCTGGCAAAAGCCGCCAGCCAACAGCTCCCCATTCCCGAGGGAGCGTTCTATGAGGTCCTACCCGCAGCGGTAATCGCTCAAGACAACTGTGATGCGGCCCTCGTCCACCAGATTACCTAGTTGGGCAACTGGCGAGAGCCCATCTACAGTTTCTTGCAGGGCATTGCAGAGCCAGAGGACCTTGTCGAGCTCTGACGCTTACAATGTCGTGCCAGGTCCTTCCAGGTGCTGGACGGAGTACTATACAAAAAAGGAGTCTGCGCACCACTTCTACGGTGCCTCTCACGTGAGGAAGGAAAGCACCTCCTCGTGGAAATTCACGCGGGACTCTGCGGCTCGCATCTGGCGCCAAGGTCGCTCGTCGGCAAGGCGTTCAGGCAAGGCTTCTACTGGCCGACCGCCGTTGCGATGCCCAAGACCTCGTGCGCCGGTGTCAAGGCTCCCAATGGATGGGACGGGTCATTCACAGACCCTCGACCAGCCTCAACCCCATTCCCCCAGTATGGCCGCTGGCACGGTGGGGCATCGACATTGTGGGGCCACTTCCTCGGGCCCCAGGAGACCTGCGGTTGATAGTGGTCGCTTTGGAATATTTCTCCAAGTGGCCAGAGGCTGTGGCCCTAGCTAAGGTAACCCTAGCAGCCATGCAGTGTTTTCTCTAGCAGAACATCATATGCCGCTTCGGGGTGCCCAAGGAGATCACCACTGACAATGGCCTGCAATTCGACTCTGCCCCATTCAAGGAATTCTGCGACAACATGGGCATCACGCTCCGATTCGCTTTGGTCGGGCACCCACAGTCTAACAGAGCAGTCGAGCGGGCGAACGGCGCCATCTCTGCCGGAGTCAAGAAGCATCTTGTCGGGCTACCAAAGGGCAAGTGGCCAAGCGAGCTCCACAACGTCCTCTGGTCCCTCCGCACAACGGTCACACGCCTGACAGGATCTACGCCGTTCAAACTTCTCTTCGGCGATGAGGCAATGACGCCTAAGGAAGTCAAGGCCGGCTCGAGAAGGGTCCTCGCCCAGGAGCCAGATGAAGAGCGCTAGTTGTCCCTGGACCTCCTTGATGGAGAGCGCGTAAACGCAACCCAGCAGGTCACAAAGTACGCGCGGCAAATGGTGCGCATGCGTGGTCGCTCCATGTACCCACGTGGACTCCAGCCGGGGTACCTCATCCTCAAAATGGCACTCCATGCGGAAACAGTCGGCAAGCTGGAGTCCAAGTGGGAAGGCCCGTACATCGTCACAGTAGCTCTACAGCGAGGAGCCTATCGCCTCGCCATGCTGGAAAGGCAAACACTCTACCACACCTGGAACGCAGATAGGTTGCGGCAGTATTATGTTTAGGACAAAAAGGGATGCATGTAGCAGCATCGGCACCCTGTCTATTATAAGATGCTCGCTAGCGCAAACGGGAGATCAATAAAGCCGATTGTCCGCCAACCCTTCGTTGAGGTCCGCCTCCACACGCACTCTACGGAGTATAAATAAGACATAGCATCAAGGTCCACCTCCGACACACTCTACGAAGTATAAATAAGACGTAGCGTTGATATCCACCTCCGCACGCACTCTACGGAGTATAAATAAGACATAGCGTCGAGGTCCGCCTCCGCACGCACTCTATGGAGTATAAATAAGACGCAGATGTTATCCCTGCGCACTCTACTGAGTATAAACAAGACACGGATGTCCCGCGCATGCGTTGGTGTTATCACTACGCGTACTCTCTGGAGTATCACTAAGACGTGGTCGATGTTCCCACGCAATCTCCGGAGTATAAATAAGACGCGGATGTTGTCCCTACGCACTCTACTGAGTATAAACAAGACGCGGATGTCCCGCGCACGCGTTGGTGTTATCACTACGCGTACTCTCTGGAGTATCACTAAGGCGTGGTCGATGTTCCCACGCAATCTCCGGAGTATAAATAAGACGCAGATGTTGTCCCTACGCACTCTACTGAGTATAAATAAGACGCGGATGTCCCTGCGCACATATGGGCACCGCCCTTACGCGTACTCTTCGGAGTATAAACAAGCCATAGTTGATGTTTCCACGTACTCTACGGAGTATAAATAAGATGCAGTAGAGGCTTGCCTCCACAGCGCAAGCTAACGAGTGGAGAAGGGACGCAACAAGAGCCTCGCGCTCGCGCGTCTATTTTGACTAGGCGCCAGTTTCGCGGCCACCACTTTGAAGGGTAGGGGATGGAGCACTCAAGCGTCTACTTTGACTAGGCGCTAGTTTCGTGCCACCACTTCGAAGGGTAGGGGACGGAGCGCTCGCGCGCCTACTTCGACTAGACACCAGCTTCGCTGCCACCACTTCAAAGGGTAGGGGACGGAGCGCTCACGCGCCCACTTCGACTAGACGCCAGCTTCGCTGCCACCACTTCGAAGGGTAGGGGACGGAGTGCTCGCGCACCCACTTCGAGTAGGCGCCAGCTTCGCTGCCATCACTTCGAAGGGTAGGGGATGGAGCGCTCGCGCGCCCACTTCGAGTAGACGCCACCGCCAGCGCCACCACTCGAAGGGTAGGGGATGGGCGCTCGCGCTCATTTCAGTAGGCGCCACCCCGCCACCACTCAAGGGTAGGGACGAGCGCCGCCGCCCATTTCGACTGGGCGCCAACTTTGCTACCACCACTTCGAAGGGTAGGGGACGGAGCGCTCGCGCGCCTACTTCGACTAGGCACCTGCTTCGCTGCCACCACTTCGAAGGGTA
This sequence comes from Melocanna baccifera, assembly GCA_036346265.1. Classification (NCBI taxonomy): domain Eukaryota; kingdom Viridiplantae; phylum Streptophyta; class Magnoliopsida; order Poales; family Poaceae; genus Melocanna; species Melocanna baccifera. The sequence continues at coordinate 13,574,396 of CM070706.1, read as the reverse complement.
GGGAACAGAGCACTCGCGCACCTACTTCGACTAGGCGCCATCTTCGCTGCCACCACTTCGAAGGGTAGGTGATGGAGCGCTCGCGCGTCTACTTCGACTAGGCGCCAGCCTCACTACCACCGCTTCGAAAGACAGGGGACAGAGCGCTTGATCACCTACTTCGACGAAGCGCTCGTGCGTCTACCTCGCTTACAAAGCTCTACGACCATCAGGAGAAGTGGAGTTGGTGGCAAGAGGCCAGCCTTCATTGTGTCAGGGAGCGATTACACGAGAACCAGCATGCAATGACAGAGCACCTTGGGAACCTGTTGTTTCATTTATGCAAAAAAGAGGCCACAGGGCACTGGTACAGCAACACATACATAGCACCGCACACCGAGCCCTGGCATCACACCTAGGGGTTCGTGCCATTTTCGGTGCACCGAGGGACCTCCTCGAGCCACTAGAGGAAATTCCTATCCTGATGTAGCGTTCGACGCAGCACGACCTTGGCCGCATCCTCCCTGATGTAGCCCCAGATCTGGTCGTAGAAAGTCTTGAGGGTGGGCAGAATGGCGCGGGCGGCACCGGACAACGCCCCAGCTTCGGCTGGCAGATCCAGCTGGGGATTGACCAGCTCGTTGGCATGCTCACACCCCTAGGTGTGGAGCATGGCAAAGGCGAGGCAGGTGCCGCGGCCGCAATGATTACCGAAGGCTCTGGCACCACGGAGTGCGTGGCTCGAGCCCTCTTTGATTTGTTCCAGGTTCTGCGTCACATCTGCGGGGCTATGCGTAGGGTTCGAAACGTCAACGGAAAGGCCCTGGAGGGCCCCCTCCAATGACTCCATTGCCCTCCACGCCGCCACCGACGCATCGTCCAGGGTCCGGTTCCTCTCCTTCAAGGCCGTGGCAAGCCAAGCCTTCTCTTCCTCCAGTGCAGTGATTTGCTCAAGCAAGCCAGTGCGCTCCTCCACCGTGGCGCACTGGATCTCCTCCGTGGCACGTTGCGCCGCTGCCATCGCACTCTTTGCATCCGCAATAAGTCTCCACGCGTTGGAAGACACCCTGGTGATTTCCGCCTCCAACACACGAATACGTTCATCCTTGGCAGCGTGAGCCTCGTCGGTAGCACGAAGCTGGTCCTCCACACTACTAGATTCCAACCCTTTAGCCACGAAACGCATCGCAACGACACTAAATTAGTTGCAATAGGTATGTGCTATTGCTACGTTTTGCCAAAATCATGGCAATATGTGCACAGTATTGCCTATAAAATATTGCGTTGCGATAGTCATTGAATTCGTTGTAATAAGGTGGCTTTATCGCCACCATTTAAAAAATGGTTGCGAGTAGTATGACTTTATTGCCACGGTTGTCTTGCTTGCGATAATATTGATATTCGTGGCAATAGTTAGGAGGTATTGCCACCTTATAGAAGTTCGTTGCGAGTGGGTGACAATATTGCCACAATTTTATTGCGTTGTCATAGTCATCAATTGCGTTGCAAAAGGTTCCTATACAATGCGTATGAAATAAATTTGTATTGCCACGAAATAAATTTGTTGCTATATATGATGATTGTTCGTGGCAATAATCTGTTATTGCAACGCTTTGTTTTCGTAGGCCTAACTGCTCAACACAAGGGCCGAATTGGTGTGAAGGAATTATATTATCTATAGTTATTAATTTCTAGAGGATATAAAAAAAATTGAAAAGTGACAACTAAAACGCAGTTGAGGAGGTCTCACTTGACAAAATAGGAAGGGATAAAAAATTAGAACAAAAAAATAAAAACAAAAACCATAGGGTGTGGAGAAATCGAATCTGCAACCTCCTAGCTCGGAGGCCAAGGCGTTTACCACCGGACTATTGTACCCCACTATCAATTATAATTATATATATATAGTGGCAGAGCTATAATTATATATATACTAGTAATGTGCCCGTGCGTTACAACGGAAAACTAAATAAAAGTGATGCATAATATCAAATATGATCTCAAACTGAATAATAAATATCAATTTTTTCTTATGTTAGATATCAACCACAATATTTTAGTGTTGAAGCCAATGTCCTCCCTCTTGTCATTGGTTCTAAAACCACAAGATTCCTGTCACGCAGAATTACAAATTACTATTAGAAGTTTCAAGTTTCACCGGAATGTACATAGAAATATTTAATTTAGCGATGGGTGGAGTTGCACACATCGGCTTGGTAGCAACGAAACGCCTTCCATGGCAATATACCCTGTTGCAACGAAATGCTCTCCGTGGCAATAGGGTCTATTGCCACGAACCATTGGCGTAGCAATAGAATCTATTACCACGCAATATTTTCGTGGCAAATGATACTATTGCCATGACCAAACTTCATGGCAAAAGAAGCTATTGCCACGGAGTCAGCCGTGGCACTAGCCTATATCGCCACGACATCACTCGTTGCAACAACAAATAATTGGCACAACACATTGCATTGCAATAACCATAGGTATTGCAACGAAACCACAATCCGTTGCACAATCTTTTAAGCACGCAAGTACTTGCCACGCTTGCCAATGGAAGTGATGTGTTGCAATAGGTACATATTGCATCTATTTTGACCCTATCGCAACGATTTCGCTCCGTTGTTCTAGACCTGAAAACTAGTAGTGCCAGCACCCTCTGCTCGTGGGTACGAGCCTCCTCCAAGGCCCAGTTGATGGCAAGGGCCTAAAAGGGGGGAGGGGCCTGTGTTAGCTACGTGCTCGACATGAAGTGCAGACCACGAACTCAGGTACTTACCCTCATCTCAGAGGCACCCAGCACAAGGGCCAGAAGGTCCCCCCCGCACGACTACAGCGCCCACCGATCTAGGTTGCCATTGGCGCACTCCGCGACCCCGTTGAGGACGCGAAATGTCTCCAGTCGAGGGATAAAATCCGACACGGCGAGCCTCTGCGCCTCTGAGCTAGCACCGGGTGCCACGCCGCATCTTGCGCAACGAGGCTGGCGACTTCGCAGACACCTCCGCTGCTCGATCCTTGGCCGCGTTCGGGAGACCTCGTCTCTCCTGATGTCGACGACGGAATGAGCAACCAAATCGGAGAGAGCTTCGCGAAGTCGCGGGGGCGGGGGGGGAAGGAATTACGCTTACCTTTGACACCCTCCACCAGGGACGGGAAGGTGTCCGCTCAGCCTCTGTCTGGGTCACCGGGGCCTCATCAGCCCGGGGAGCGACGACTCCCCCCTCGGGCAGAGTGGCTTTCCTGTCGGACCCTAGGTCCCCGGTGACCACGCCCGCTACATTGAACTGCCTCCTCGAGGGCGAGGGCGATCATACCTGGTGGCGCTTCGCCCTCAGGGACTTGGGTGACGCGTCCTCGGTCGCTCCAGTGGCCGAAAGGACTGGTGCAGGTGGCAGGTCCTCGGTGGCCACTATAGGTACCGAGGGCGCAGGCGGCAGGTCCTCGCTGGCCGGTACAGGTGACAAGGCCTCGTCCTCGAGGATGTCGCTACCAAGGCCCACCTCACCGCCGCTTACGCCCTCCTCCTTGGGGGTAGTGTGCTCCCAAACCGGCATGCTCAGACCCAGCGCCCAACATGTCCTCCGACCCGATGGTGTCCGCCACAGATGCAGCTGGCGGGGTGGATATAGCAGCGCTGGACCGAGCTCTTCGCCGACTAGGAGACGTCCCCACCTCGCCATTGCCGTTGCGGTGGTGAGTTGGAGTTCGCACCGGCACCGTGCGTGCTGGTACGGGGAGGCCTAGGGCCTCACACAACCGATTTATCCACCCCAGCTTCGCAGGACCGGTCACGACTTCGCGCAGCGCATGCTCCTTCGCCGTGTACGACCCAAGGAACGCGACTACGGCACTCTCCGTGTCCTCCAATGAGAGCACTACATGCAAAGCGATGTTTCGTTCACAAAATAGTGACATATATATGGGTAGCATACAGCCGAAGTACTTACCAGGACCAGAGGGTTTCCGCACACAAGACACTGTAGGGCGGACGCCATCTCACCGGGAGTGATCTCGCTCGTACTTCCACCGGGCAGAGAGAGGAGACACCCCGCACATTGTAAACTCCTCGGTGAGATCGCGCATGTTGAACCAGAGGGCAACTCCGGTAAGCCTCCGCGCTTGTTGTTCGTCGCTGCCCTGCGGCCTCACTCCCAGACAACTGTTGAAAGATATTGGCTGACCTCGACACCGAAGGCCGCTGCTACTCGTCACATGGTAGTAGAACCACCATTGCATCCAGCCAGACCCCTACTTTCCTCACGTCGCAGGGATGACTTTGGTAGCTTGCTTGCCTCCACGTCCTCGGCGCGAAGCGGGGACGACTTCTGCAGCTTGCTTGACTCCGCATCTTCGACACAAAGCGGGGTCGCACTAGCAAATGCACTCTCATCTAAATAGGTCACAAGCCGTTGGGACGGAGGGTGTCAAAGAGCTCGGCAACATGGCTTCGGCCTGTGAAGCCCTTCACCATGAGCGGCTCCTGTTGTTGGGGTGGCCCCCACCTAAGCACAGCTGTCCTGTTAGAGGGTTACAAGGCCCAAGTGGGACATGTGTAATGACGTGAATGCCCATGTAAGGGTATAACTGTAAAAACACTCCCCTGAGGATATATATATATGTGTGTGATACAAGCCAGGGGAAAACCCTAAGCATTGCTCACCTAACTCTCCACTACACTCTCTCTGTTTGGTCTGTAACCACAAAAATCCCCCTTTAATATCTTCTAAGATGTGTCTGGTTCATTTTGCACCAATGTTCTGGGGTCATCTTCTCACCGCATTCCTATTACGGTGTTTCGATTTCCTATACAAGGCTGAGTTAGCCTTCTGTCAATGTCTAATCCTTGTATGCAGTCATTAAAACTTCTTCTTTGTCACATTCTCAGGGTAATTTGCTGTCGTGAGTTAGGTTCACAGCAATTGACTTTGATACAACACAAACCTTTTTATTCCATATGTCTTTGTACAAACAGCTCACACATACCCTCATAATCTTTCACTACATATCTTAGTTTTCAACCATACTTCTTGAAAACCTATTTATACAAAAGTTGTGCAAAGTAGGTTTTGCTCCTTTTCTTGTCTCATACTGAAGACGTGTGACAAACTTTATGTCATTTTTTTGTGTTTATTCATTTCTCTTTCTATTCTGGCTTTCTTATAAGTGGTGTCCTTTTCCATCGGTAATTAAGGTGACATTGATGCTTGTGCTCTTACTTGTATTTTGGCCACTTCCTTGGGTAAAGACCTCATTGGACATTCGTGACGATAATGTCCGTTCTGTTGGCAGTGGAAACAAGTTACTTCATCTAGAATTAAGGGCTCATCCCTTTTACGAATTCTCTTGTATCTGGACATTTCCTCTTCTATCTAGAGAGTTCGATTGACTAGAGTCCGTAAATCTAGAAAGTTGGTAGTCATAATATAACGTTTCATACTTGGTTGCAGGCCTCTTGTAAAGTGTTCCATCCTTTTAGCTTCGGTGTTAACATCTCCTTGGGCACATTGAGAGGGATAACAAAATTGCTGCAACTGTTCCATAACATATTTATCTTCTTGTTGAAGGTGAATAAATTTCTGCTATTTTTCTTGGACAACTTTAGTAGAAATGTAGGTCTTACGAAACTTCTTCACAAATTCTTTCCACGTGATATTGTCCTTATTTGGGTACATCCACTAAATAGCATTCCACCAATTAATGGCTGGCCCCGTTAGCTGATAAGTGGTGAATAGGACTTTTTCCTTATCCGTACATTGGATTGCGTCCATTCTTTTCTCAATTTCTTGTAACCAATTATCTGCACTTAGTGGTTCCGTTGCTGATGAGAATTGAGGCGGTTGAGTCTTTAGGAAGGTTGTAAATTTGAATGCCATCATATCTGAGGCTGTCGTTGATCCTTCTGATGATATCATTGTAGTAGCCAACTATTCCAGTATCTTTACTTGTTGCTCCAATATCTTGGCTTGTTTCTAGTTGTATTCAATCTGATTTCTCCTCATGGTAGCTAAGATTTCCATCATGCTGAGTTGTCTTCCCTAACTTCCTTTATCCATTTGTTGAGTTGTCAGACCTTTCGTTTGTCAGTAACACTTCATTTTGTGGTAACCAAAACTTTAGGAATCAGTCTATAACATTTTTGAGATTAGCAAGGGGAAAGTAAGAATGAAATAGGGGTAAAAGAAGTGGGAGAGGAGTAGAGCGAGATTAAATGATTTTTCTAATTGCTTTCTTAAAAATCTGATCTCCGGAATTTTCTATATACCCATGAGGATGATCTAACATTTTTAGTATGGTCAAAGAATTACTTGATCTTCCAACTACTTCTGTACATAGGCTTAGAATCCAATGGCCTTATTAACTCAACTTCTACTTCTTGCTATTTATATCTATTATCTATGCTATATTCTTTAATCACTTGGTCACTACATCATTACTGTCTAAAACTCCAAACAATTATTATCACTTGATCCACTGAATAGAAAATTCGTACTACATCATTTCCAATTCTATTAATCAAATTATCTCCAAGTGTCCACACAAATTCCGATTTTGATCATAATCCAATTTCAAATCTGGTATTTCCATTTTAAACCCACAAATATTATTTGTAGTGAACTTTTCCTAAAAATCAAACTCCTTCTATCATTGATATATAGTCTCAACTTTCTCATATAATAATCTACTAAGCATTTTAGCTATCTATTTCTAAATTAATTCTTTGTCATAAATATCCATCGAGACTAACATTATTAATAATCCAATGACTATTATCATTTCCACCAAGAACAGTATTACTGATCAAGATTGTAATCCAATACTCGTTATTATTAATATCCACTGAAACATTATCATTGATCAAATCTAGAATCCAATCATTATCACATTTCCTATTTTTCTGAAATTTACCCTATACATTTATCTAATTAATCCAATCTTTTATATTCCACCGATTTATCCAATCAAATCTCACACTATACACCCGTATGATCGAGTATAAATCCACCAATGTCGTTAATTATTCATCATCTCATATTTCAATCCCCTATAGGTTTATCTACTTCCTCCACTTACAGTCCCTATAAGTGTAGCTCAAACTTTTTATTGCAATCAGAGATTTGCATTTAATTTCCTTGGGATTCTTGAATCTGATAGATAAGGAAAGAATAAAACAGATGAATATAGGTAAGATTTAAGACGAAAAGGGGCAGAGGTGGAAAGCTTTTCAACATAGTCGTATTTGAAATCAAAATTTAGCTTTGCGCAAATTCTTTATATAGCAGCCTACTGGCTAATAGTGCAATTTGGCTATTAATACAATCAGAAAAAGTTCAACTACTACGAATGGTCTTTTCCTGTTGCATCAAGGAAATCGAATGGGTATTATTTATTAACTACTCGTATGGTATTCTTATAACTTTTTTTAAAAGGAAAATCTTTGGTCAGAGTATTCGCACTATTCTTCATAGCATCATCCTTAACACTCGTTCAATTTGGCCAATGCCTGTAGTAAGACACTAATCTACATGACTATATGTGTTTTGAGATTTTGACAAATTTAAAGGAAAACTTTTTAATGCAAGTCTAAGAGAAGTAAGATAAGAATAGGGAAGGCGAGATAGCAATAATACTTATAATTTTCAAAATTCTTTTATATAAGAAAATAAGATTTTATAAAACTTGAATTTTTAACCTATACCCAGGGTTACAACCTACAGTCAAGCCTGCTCTGATACCATTCTGTAACACCCCCATTTTTGGGAACAGGGGCGCCGTACATCCAACAAACAGCCCAGGAGTTCTGTTGTGGACAGAAGTAGCACCAAGCTTGCTTACGAACATTTAAAAAGGGTTAGTTCGACAAAATTAAGGTCTAGCGGCAAGTTTTTAGTAATCTCAACGGCGTCTGAGCCCAAAACTTATCATACAAACAGAAGAATCGAAGAAAACTCCCACAGGAACGCTTGAATGCGGTCGTAACCCTAACACGTAACTTGTAACATTCTTTCTTCTTCTGGTATTTGTTGTGGGGAAAAATATAGTAAGTCTTAGTACAACCAACCGTACTCAACAAGTCACGTGGGGAGATGCTATATAATTACATGCAAGGGATTTCAAAGAATGGGATCATAGGGGTTGTAATATCTTATGTGAATGCAGTTTTATTTTGTAAACTTTTTGAGTTTAAACCAAGAAAATCAAGAGCTTCTTAGTAATTGGGGTTTCAAACTTGATTACCAATCTTTCCAATTTTTCAAAATTATTCCAAATCTACTTATGTTTCATTGAGGGGATCACCCAAATAAAGACAGCTTCATTTACCGGAAGCACGGCGTATTAGAATACCATTTATATTTCACTCTGTAGAGCTACTCAGCTTTACCCACAAGGTTCCTTAAGCTCCCCGGTAGAGTTAAGAAAAATAAGGGTTTTCGCTTACTCAGTTCTTTATATACCCTTTACCCGATAGATTCTGCCTCTAAACAACCTCGGGAACCAGACGGGCCAAAGTCAGATTTCTTCCCTCCGATTTATGAGGATCTTATCGCACTACTTTTTCTATTTATTTTATTTTCTTTTCTTATGTAAAGGTTCAATCGAATTGAGTAGCTACCAATCCAGGTTTGACGAATCAACACTTGTGGTTAAGCGTCACTATGTTCTTTATTTTGCATAAGTGTCTAGTCCTAACATTCTTGCTGAGGCATCATCGCTAGCATCTCCTAACACTAGCTAGTACTACTATATTGCACCCTTTTATTTTATTCCTCCTTCTAGGATAAGGTCAAGGGACCTGGCCAGCTGGTAGCTTCCCGTGATTACTCCTCATCCTCCCTTTTCTTTTTACAAATTCTACCGACAAGCGTCAGATCACTTATTAGTATAAAACATGAGTTTCCTAGATTACCATAATTAGATACTTAATATTATATCTTATGTTACTAAGTTTTGTCAAGGTGAATGTGGCCATCAAATTAAGATCGGGCTTTTATCGGGTGGTAGGACATAACTAGTATCATGTCATTCGAAATAATTATTGTACATAAAATAACAACATAAAAGTAACATAATGTAAATACTGAATAATAAATAAATAATGGAATGTAGGTTCAATGTGTTCAAAGACATGTGACTTGCCTTCTTATCTTCTTTAATTGCTCTTATTGATCTTCCGGTGACCGGCTCGTTGGGTCCGCATACTAGCGCTGAGGACGAACGAGTTCCTTACTTTGCAGAATGCAAGCTAGGAACAAAAGATAAATAAATAGCCAAAAGACAAAAAAAAATAGGTTCGGATGGTTGGGATTTAGGCGGCGAGTGTTTGGTTGTCTGGCGCTGGAGTTGGAATAGATGTCTTCAAGATGATTGAGATGGTTTTACAGGTATGGTTTGGGTTTCGGCGGATAGTTGAGGTTATAAGTAGCATTAGGTTTGGGGTCAGGACCCCATTCTAGTAGTTTATAATTTTGTCAAAGTCTAAGATTGTGAGGTGGGGTTATGAATGGTGTAGATGGGCTTTAGATGATCAGAAGGGTTGTATTTAGATTTTTAGGGTTTTGATGAATAGTAACTGTGAAAATAGCATCGGATAGGTTTAAACATTGGATGGGCTAGGGTTTCAGGTTAAATATACTTGAAGGTGGATTTTTACGGCTTAAAATGGCTAAGACGAGTCTAGATTTTATCGATGTCCGATATGGAAAAATGGAATTGAAAAATGGGTAGGCGGGTTCGAAACGATCGAAATGGATGTATTTAGGCGATTGCGGGAGCTACATGGCATTGCAACAGAAACCGAAGGTATGGGTGTGTTCCTGGAGGCGAAGGGATTCCATCTTTGGCTTTGGGCGCGGTCGGGGATGGTCGGAATCTTGCTGGCGGCGGGAAATCTTCGTGGCAGTTTTTAATGGCATATGTGGCAAAGTTCCATTTTTAGGATGGAAGCATTTGCATTTAGGCATTAGTGGAGGTGGGGGAGGCTTGGGGAAGAGGCGGCTTGAATTGGGGAGGGTCGTGCTAGGCTGTCCACGGCGGGGTTTTTCAGTCGAGTGGTGGGTGCAGGCGTCGGAGAAGAAGAGGGCAGGGAAGGGTATGGCTGAGCTCGGGTTGAGTTTATGGGGGTATGAGGAGGCTATAGGCTGGAGTAATTGAAAAGCAAGTGACCGTAAAAGAAGAATTGAAACTGAGGCTTACTTGAGGTATTCTAGTGATTAGTGATGATGCGGTGGTTCTCGGAGCAATTGGAGTGCATGGACGGCTTTCTGGACACCAACACATCATTCGAGAGGGGCTTAAGTGATTTTATAGGCGTGAGAGGCGATTTTGGAACAGGGGGTGGCGTCATTGGTTTTTGACGCAAGGTCGGACAGGATGACGAGAGAAGGCTCAATGGGTTTGGTAGAGACAGCGAGGAGGTCGGCATGTGACGTGAAATCTCGGGCTGGTATTATGGCGGTCAGGAATTGCGGCGTGGGTGGTCGGCCAAGAGGGAGTAAGGAAGGCGGCGGTGGCAAAATCCATTTTGGCGAGGTTTAGCGGCTTCTAGGGTGTTATATCCAAGGTAGTACGGCCTTTGAACCAGGAGAGTGATAGTTTGTCAGAGATCTTTGGGGCGGCTGCGGCCGAACGGGCAAACAAAAAAGCGGCGGGAGCCGTCATCCGTTTTTTCGGTCGGTGAACAATATCGGGGAGCCGTGCCACATGCAAAGGAAGAAAGGGAAGCGATTCAGCGGGGAGAACAGCGCACAAATGGGTGAGATTGGAGGAGAATTACGCCAGGTTTCAAGAGGGATCGGAGGCAAATGGAAATTCAAATTCCTGTTGGATTTTCGGTTCGTTTCAATATGTTGATTGATTAAATCCTTTTATGGCCTAAAGCAATCTCCAAAATAGTGTCATGAGAAATTCGATAGTACAATGACATCAGTTGGCTTCTATGTGAATGAAGCCGATAAATATGTCTACTATCGGTTTAATGGGAGTGAGGGTGTCATTTTATGTCTATACGTAGATGACCTATTGCTGTTTGGACCTAACATGGATGTAATCAATAAAATAAAGTCTTCTCCCTCTCAGAACTTTGATATGAAAGATCTGGGTGAAACAGATGTTATTCTAAACATCAAGCTTATAAAGGGTGAGAATAAGATTACTCTGTCACAATCCCATCATGTGGATAAGGTCTTAACTACATTTGGATTCATGGACTGTAAGCCAGCAGCCACACCCTATGATCCAAATGATAAGCTTCATAAAAACACTGGACACAGAAAAGATCAGCTTAAGTATTCCCAGATTATTCGATCCTTGATGTATCTAACTAATGCAACTAGGCCAAACATCTTGTATGATGTAAGCAAATTGAGTCGTTATACGTCCAATCCAGAAGATGATCATTGGATAGCACTAGAGAGTGTACTTAGATACCTAAAAGGGGTCTCAAATTTGGGAATACAATATTGTGGTCATCTGATAGTCTTAGAGGGATTCAGTGATTCTAACTAAATCAGTTACTTGGATTTCATGAAGGCTACAAGTGGCTACATATTCACTCTAGCAGGTGGGGCCGTTTCGTGGAAGTCTTCTAAACAGACTATCCTAACACGATCCACCATGGAGGCTAAATTAGTAGCACTTGATTTAACAGCTGTAGAGGCAGAATGGATTAGAGAACTCCTTTCTAACCTACCTATTCTGGAAAAGCCAATTCCAACTATATTAACCTACTGTGATAACCAAGCCGTTCTGGTTAAGCGAAGAGTAGGAAGGACAATATGAAGTACTCAAAACATATAAAGCAAAGACTTAAGTCGGTCAGGCATGCCAGAGAGACGGGTGTTATCTCTGTAGAATACATCCAGTCTGAAAGAAACTTGGTAGATCCTTTCACTAAAGGATTGGCACGAAAGGCCATCCTTGCAGCGTCTAAGGGAATGGGGCTTATACGCGCGTAAAGACTCACGTTGGTGGTAACCTATCCTAGGAGATCGGAGATCCCGTGAACTAGGCTCTAGGATAACAAACTGTGTGAAATTAGAGAGCACATCAAAAGGGTCCCATTAGCTATAGTGCTCTGTCTATATGGAAGGTTGAGCAATAGCTCTTAATGAGTATGATGTTTATATGACTTCAGGAATTGTCCTACAGAATTCTCTAGAGAACTCACCTATGTGATTACGATCGTGAGGTCACAATCAAAGAAAGTTAGGGGTATACTTTCTTAAAGTACTCATGTGCAAAATATGGGGACATGATTGTAACGTCCCAACCTGAGAGAGAAAAGGGCAAGCCGCCCTGTACAGAGTGTGACTTGGCCAAAAATTCTCACCCCAATGCATTCGATCAAGGCGAAGTCCTCCTTTGTCTGTGCAGAGTCGTAGTCTTTATTGCTAGGCTTTGGGTTCAAACCCACAACGTACCCATCATTGAACAACTGTATATTAAACAAGACTTTGAGCATCTCTTATCAATTTGAGAAATTGGTGGGGACTATTGTAAATCTGAGGGAATTTTGAAATTTTCCCAAATTGAAGGAATGTGGAGCCCACCTATCGATGAGCTGAGCGAAGGGATGAGGAGGAGACTTCATCTCCTACCTGAGCTACGATTCTCTCAATTGATCCAAAATGAAGGGAGGAGATGGGCGATGGCGACGCGTTCAGCTCCGGCCGTTGGCAGCGATCACTCAGGTCTTCGATTTCACCTCCTCCTCTCGGTTAAATATAAGGAGGTCTCCTCCTTCAAGCAAGATATAGAGAAATCGCGAGCTCAATCCCTTCACTCCTCTTTTCCGATTTAGCTTTGGGTTGTGCCCTTGGATTCGATCTTTGAGGTCGGTTCTTCACTGGTGACCACCGGTCTCGGTGGTGATTTGTGACCTCTGGTGCTTGGTGAGGCGCCCTGGACCGGTACTTCTCGTGTACTTGTACGGCGTCCCCTTCACCTCGACTTTGCCGGCTTGGAAACTTCCGATCGGTAAAGGTGGGCTTTGTATCTCCGACTACCTCGCTCCTCTCTCATAGTGGCACAAAGGGGTGCTAGGTTTTCTAGGACAGCGCCTTGAGGCGTGCCTAGCTCTGAGTTCTTCTTGGTGATTTGGAGTATCAACGACTTTGTGAGTATTTGATCGTCGACTCTTTACAGTTCATGATTTGTTTCATATATCAGTGATTTAGCTGATCGAATATTGCAAGGAGGCTTTATGGATTAAGTAGCTCTATGATGAAAATGGTCTTGAATAGAAATTGAATCACAATTGTCTAAAGCAATCGATTACCGAGATCCCCGAGTGTTGGAGTGGATTCTGTACTGTTCAAGTACTGGTAGTCGGAAATGAGTATTCATAGTCATAGATGACCACTCTTCTGAATGTGGTCATATTGACTGATCGAGTGCCTGTGGTTGCACTCGTACTCGGATCCAAGCACTCGTGGTTGTAGTCAGTTCCGAGCACTCATCGTCATACTCGGTTCCGAGCACTTGTGGTCGTAGTCGGTTCTGAGCACTTGTGATCATAATCGGATCCGAGTACTCGAAGTCATAACCGACTTCCCGAAGTCGTAGAATCACTATAGCAGTAGTACTGTAGCAGTCGTAGAATCACTATAGCAGTCGTAAAAGTACTATAGCACTGGTAGTCGTAGTCGACTGCTCATGGTTGTGATCGACTGAACGTGATTGTAATCAACTGGATGTTCTTCTGACATATTGAATTGATGAAAAGTTTAAGACCATAGTAGCGGGACGGCCAAGATTAAATCTTATGTAACCCTACATCTGATAGCACTAAATTACATTTGAATAAAACTTGAGCTTTATGCTAGTTTTAGTATCTCTCAGGCTCATGGTCATGCTTATTAAGTTCATTTCGGCAGTAAAATTGTTACATGCAATGGATTTATGTTATTTGATAAATGACATGGTAGAATTACATATTTATATGCAATTTATGTCATTTATATACTGCTGGAATTGTTACTCAATCGTGCTCCATTATGTTGGAATTAAATATATACTTATTTCGCAATTATTACAACAAAGGCAACATGTAGATTTCAATGTTATCAACTCCCTACCAATCCTTTGTCTCAAATAAAAAAACACCCTGCCAATCGAACTTGTCATCGCTTATCTTGTACTTTACATTGTGGTTCTTGATTAATCTTCCTGTCCATTTTATTGTGCAAAAAAACCCCATAGATTAAAACTGTTGGGTTGTCATATCAGTTAGAATTCTTTTGCTGCTATATTATTGAAAGGTGCCAAAAAAGCTTCAAGTAATTAAAAGATGGCTTGACTCCACTCTATTGTACCTATAAAGAAAGGAAAATATGGTAGTTGTGTAATTATTAGGTTTTTGAAGAATCCAGTAATAGAGGATTTAGGAAGATGGTTTGAAATTTTGAGTTATATAAGTAGTTTGCAAAGGTTTAATGGTTTCACTACTACAGAAAACATTATCACAGATGGTTGGAAAACATCATCACAGACGGTTTCGTGAGGCGTCTAAATTGATGGGTCAGTAATGATACGAGATCATCACAGACAGCTTGTGAACCATCTGTGATGTAAATATCACAGACGGTTTCTAACTACAAATCGTATGTGCTACTCGATTATCATATACGGTTTTTCTTAAAAACCGTCTATGATAGTTAAATATCACGGATGGTTTAAACTAAGAACCATCTGTGATAATCAAATATCACAGATGGTTTGTAGTTAAAACCGTCTTTGATATTTAGATATTACAAACGGTTTTAATGAAAAATCGTCTGTGATATTCTATGTCTATTTATTGGCTAGCCTCAGGAATTGCTAGCCATGCCCTCTGAAACAAGCAGATGAACACATATGTATACATCCAATTCACAACTCAATTCATTTCAGAAACAAAAACATCCATTCGCAAATTAATTAATTGAAATAAAATAAAATATCTATTAACAAATACACATGTACAATTAAGGTCAATCTTATCCCAAACAAAATCTTTCTACATTGTGAAACTCTTCATCTGATTTTATGACATTGGACACCAAAAAGAACGTCCACTCTCCTCGAATTTGTCCAAGGTCGATCTGTTCCAACATAGTTGTAGGGATGGGCGCACCCTGTCAATAGGAATATCAATGTCGTACGTACATATATAACATGATATGAAATACTTATTGCAATATTGACAAACCTTAAGATCGGTGATCTTTAAGAAATCGAGTAGTCATTGCATATGCCGACAAACATAGAATCCACAAATGTTGCCCGACAGCTGCTGGTGGCACTGCAAAAATAGAATTTGTTAACTCGAGAGGCATGACTACCAAGTGTTATATAGGATTAATGTGTAGTAGCGAATACCGAAAATTTTCAAACATGTCGCAGGGCGTTGGCCCTTTCCTTCGAGCCACGTACCTCTACAACGTTCGTGGCAAATGACCTATGTGATTCCAAAAAAGTTAGCCTTAGTCATTCGGAAGGGAAGAAAGAGTACAATATAGTTATGTATGGAGAAAATGTATTTACCTATCAATTTATCGGTCGATAACTTTAAAATCGGTTTTGTTCTTTTTTAGGGAATCAAGATATATTACCTTGTTTCATTTTAGTATAATTACAATTAAAATTCAGTGGAACCTACATAGATATGTCGGCTGCTATCATTAAACCTAATCTTGTGTTGCTTATAAAGTTGAAATCAACAAGTATAGCCACTAGTGCAGTACTTACCCCTGACTGTATAGAATAAGTACAAACTCCTTATTGCAGTGAGCTACCAATGATGTTGTAATGTAACTCTCGACAAAGTATGCATCCACGTTGATAGTATCTATGGCGACCAAGCATGGGTCCAGGAAACCAATTGGTGATTTGGATAATCTGGCTTTCATCACCATGTATCTATATATATACACACAAAAGCAACAAATTATATATGACATTTATCAGTATTATATGAACGGAGAGTGTGATTATACATACTTACAGCGTCCAACATCGAATGAGTGAGGAGTCGAGAGTATTGAGTATGAAAAGATCAAATAAATCCTCGAAGGTCACCACGAAGACACAATCATGAACTTCGTGTTGCAAATGATGTGGTCTGAATTTGACAGTGAGACCCGAGCGTCGTTGTCCCTTTGGCTTATTGGCTTGTTCCATATACCATGAGTGTAATCTCTTGCAACTAAGTAATAGGGTTAGGAGGCGCTCTGTCGAGATGATCATCAGCTCGCCTAGCACGAATTTGCAGGCTAACGGCAGGTAGGGGATATCATCATCAGTCTTCTTTAGTTTGCCCCTGCTGCCTCGGCTGTAGGTCAACTTCATGGTAGTCGATTGTAAAGGTAGCACCGGTGCAAGTTTCTTCGGTGGGAATAGCACCTGTGGACATGGCACTGGTGCAGGTGGCGTTGTGTAGATAGCCCCTGTGGACATGGCATCGGTGCAGGTAGCTCTGGTTTGGATTGGCCCTGTTGACTTGGCACCAGTGCAGAAGCCTCCAAGCAGATGTCGCTTTGAGCCACTAGATAAACGTTCCAATGGCTTGCCCAAGAGTCACGATCTCACCGTTGGGGGGCTTCAATAGCGGAACGACCTCGAAATTGGCATGAACACCGTCCACATTCACTTTTTCGGAGCCTGGCGCTAAAGGTGCACCGTGCACCAAGGCCCCAGGATCGGATGGATAGGCCTGGCCCCAAGCAGCGCACAGGGCAACGAAGGTATATCTCACTTGGAGCTTGCACTTAATTACCACCTACATAACGATACAAGATTAGCTACTCCAATAGGCCTATCAATGGATCAAGCATTTCAGAGATAATAATTATTACCAAGATATCGTCGATAGGAACGTCGGACTCGCTTTCTATGGTAGGGTTGGAGACGCAGCTACTCCAATGGTTGGGGGGCTGGCTAACACAGGAGCGGCGGTGACGTCCTACTGATTTTCTCGATATCTTCGCATCTCATCTCGGACATAATCAGCGAGCTCCTCACTAAGAGATGCCTTGATCTCCTCTCATAATCGTGCCTCACGCTCGGCTTTGGCTCTCTTCCTGCTCTAATACGATTCGGAGTCATCTGAGAAATCCTGTTTCCAAGGAACATACAGACCAAGGCCACTCGTGTGACCGTGTGCTCCTTGTTTCCCAGGGCTGTGGAGAGTATATGATACGGGGTCGCCCGATCTTCTCGACATAGGATTGGATACTCGCGGGAGTATTGATGAATCATAGTGATCCTCCAATGCTAGTGTAAGGGATGAACACACTTTAATCCACCAAATCACACTCACGTCGATTTCGCCGACCACCAAGCGAAGATCTATCGTGCACCCAATTCCTAGCGGAAAGGCTGAACGATCTTGATTAAAAAAACTCTCTAATTCCTCACGAAACTTAAGCACAAATAATAGTAGATTTATTCTCAAAGATGATCTCTGTTCCATGACCAATTGAGCCTCTATTTATAAGGGCACGTGGGCCCTTTCTTGTGGAAAGTTATCAACACATGGAATGTAATCAAATCATATCTGGTTCTATCTCTGTTTCTAAAACCGAAATATTGTTTTCATGATTTCGACATGCACAGAAGAAATTTTGGGATGGGGCTAGACTCGTTGGAAAGAGGCCAAGATAAGCTTTCTATGCTGTACTCACACATTCAAAATGGACTCTTGATGCGAAATCTGTGAGCATTTAAAGTCGGTCCTGTTAGGCTGAATCAGCATTGGATTATTTTAGTAATTGTGGTGCGCAAAGAAGGAATTTGGAGGTGGGGACAGATCCATTGGAAATGGATGAATTCTTCTTTCTATGCTGTACTCGCACACCTCAAATGGAGTTTGTATGCAAAAGTTATGCACATTTGAAGTCGGACCTATCAGACTGAATCCGAATTGATCTAAAGGCCGAATTGGATTCCAAAATGTGTCTCACTTGAACTCTTGCTTGAATTGATTCAAAAGTGACGTGTTGACCTTGAGCAAGAGATGGGGAAGGTGTTGACTTGGTCTTGACATACTGGTCAACTTTCCTTTAGGTGGATCCCATCCACGACCGCGTAGCGTTGATGTAATCCTCCTTGTACAGCTAGACAAATATATTTTTTCATCTTTAGATAGTATCATATTCTCATTTAAAATAAATTAAAATTGAAGAAACGAATTCAACTTTTGTTTATTCCTGGGAGTTATGGGCGTATGGTATGTGGCATGGTCACATCACATGGGCTTTGTTTCTTCATGTCTTTAGCACCTAATATGGTTAGTTCCAATATCTTCCATTTAACAAACCTGAGAATGCACCATGTGATAACATGATGTAGTGTTCCATCCTTAAAAATAACAACATTATGTTTAGTTTGAAATGAGTTCATCTGGCCATATTTCATACGGTTCAATAATTCTTTCCAGCTGAACAATATATTTAACTGAAAAGTACAAAACACGTGCGTATCCGCATCAGTATATCTCTTTCCCTAATAGCCTAGAATGATCATTGGAAAGATTTTACACTCAGCGTTCCTACAAGAGCCCGATATGTCATTTTACTTCCTATGAAATTGTGAAGTAATTATAAGCTACGTAGTTCGATATCTTACCACGCGGTGAGACACTTCCTCATCTGTAGGGTTTTTTGGAAGGAGATGTCCCCCGATGACGTGGTAGATGACCTCACTTTAATCCAATTTTAAGCACTCTCATCCGGGATCGTGGCAAATGGCGGGGCGGTATCTCGTAGGATTGCCTACTCGTCCTCTTTCCTCCATTGTGAAATTTTACCCGTATACCTAGCTGTGCCGAGTCTATGGGGGTGCGTGTTTTTTGTCTAGAGGGCCTTGTGTGCCGCACTTGCACTTCTAAAATTTTAGGTCGTCTTCATCGCCGTAAAATTTTCTCATTGTGGATCCAAGAATGGATACTTATGAAAGGGCGTTAGATTCTTCTCTATGTACTACTTGACAAGCAGGCTCTTGAAGTTTTTTCATGCTTTGCACGCCGCTAGCAAGGTATGTCGTTGCACAGAGTCGTAGAATTCTTTTGGGATCTCAAATGATGCAAAACATTCTGTCAGCAACTCACGTTTTCGAGATTTGGTCACGGACTTCCATGAATTGAATGTGATCTCAATTAATTCTCGTGCAACTATTCTGACCATTCGTCGGAATGCGCACGCTGCTCGTGCGCGGAAGGAGAGGGGGGGTCCCAGATGCATCGACCTCTGTGATGGTAAATTGAACCTCCGACTTTTTTGATAATCCTCTTCCTTGGCGTTTGGATTTTCCAGTGGACGCATCCAGCGAGGATGTTGAAGAATACGTGGATGACATGTTGGTCTTCTCATATATGAAAATTTAGCATAATATAGCATATATATATATCAATATAAAAATGACATGAAAGTACATGATTAAGGAGCAAATGTGCATTTATATTTTATTTTATGTTGTCATTTGTCCAAAAAAATATATGTTACTGATTATTAAAAAGAACAAACCTGCAATATATATTCACTGCTACAGATAGGCCTATCACAGATGGTTCGGAACCGTCATCATAGACGGTTTTTGAACCGTCTGTTTTTATGTGTCAGTGATAATAGGTGGTTATCACAGACGGCTCCCAAGCCGTCTGTGATAACTTACATTACAGACGGTTTTTGCAAAAAATCGTCTGTGATAGTCGACTTTCACAGACGATTTTTAACAACGAACCGTCTGTGATAGCAATTGCAACAGCAGTTCTATTTGCCGTTTTTTGGCTAGCCTCAGGATATACTAGCCATGCCTTCTGAAAGCAAGCAAGAAGATTACAACATATATAGAATCACATACATTGCAGATTACACAGATCTGACAAATGAATCACATACATTGCAACTCAAAGTTACACAGATAAGTTAATTGCAACTCAGTGAATTACGAATGTAACAAACGGCCAACAGATCACATACATATATAGAATGAAAATCGTTACACTGTTCTGACAAATGAATTGTTTGATTAAGCACAACTAAGTGATTTGTACAATTGCATCCAATGTTTCAACATCTAATTATCACCATTGCCGGGGTAGAACTCTCCAGCCTTGTTTATACACTGTCCTAGTAAGAACCCGGAGAGTGTTGCACGAATTTCGACGAGTTGGTCAAGATCATATGTACTTACGTCGAAGTCCACCCGCTGTCGCTAGGAGCAATAAGTCATTAATTAGCATGTGTGTGTGTATATATACATATATAATCAGAAAATAATAATTATTGCAAGGACATGACAAACCTCTGGATCATTGATCTTACTATCCATGATTTCCTTCATATGGCGGCAAACGTAGAATCCACATATGTTGCCCTGTAGTTGCTGATGGCACTT
Source organism: Melocanna baccifera (assembly GCA_036346265.1). Taxonomy (NCBI): domain Eukaryota; kingdom Viridiplantae; phylum Streptophyta; class Magnoliopsida; order Poales; family Poaceae; genus Melocanna; species Melocanna baccifera. The sequence continues at coordinate 13,554,041 of CM070706.1, read as the reverse complement.
CAAAAATAGAATTACGTACATAGGTATTGTCAATTCTAGAGGCATTATAACAAAGGGTGATGTAGGATTGTTGTGTTGTAGCGGGTACCAGAAATCGCGTGTTGTGTCACAGCGTGTCACTAGATTTGTCATGTCTTCCTCCGTGGGCAACATAAGCAGTAAACAACCTACGTGATTTAAAAAAGTTAGTCTCGGCCGTTGCAAACGAAGGAAATATTACAATAGAGTTATGTATGGAGGAAATGAGTTAACTTGTTAAGTACTTCTTGCGCACGACTGAAGTCGTGGTTGCTCCTAAGTAGGGAATCAAGGTATATTACCTTGCTCCACTTTGGTACAATCACAATCAAAATCCAGTGTTGCCTAGTTATGTGTGTCACCATAGTGATTAATCATAAGCTCATGCTGCATGTAAAGTACAAATAAAACATGTGTGGCAACTAGTGAAGCACTTACCCTTGGTTGAAAGGAAACATGACGTACTCCTTGTCGATGTGAGCAAGCAATCCCCTCATCATGTAATCTTGCACGAAGGATTCATTATCGTTGATAACTTGCTCGGAGACCAAGTGAGGGTCGAGGAAACCCACCGGTTGTCGCGATCGCCGGACTTGTTGGATCATGAATCTATACATAAGGAAAGAGTAATAACATTTATCGGTATAACATGAATGTAGAACTTCATTGTACAGTACACTTACAGTGTCCAGCATTGTAGAAGCGAGGCGTTGAGTTCGTCGAGATTGAATAGTAAAAATAAGTCTTCGAATGTCACGATGATGTAGCCTGTGTCGTGGAGGAAATGCTGCTCCGTATATTTCAGAGTGAATGCACTCTGCCGGATTGGCTTTATGTTGGACTTCTGCATGTATCAGGCATGCAATGTATTACAAATCAGGCCAAGCCCAGGTAATTATGACTCAGAGACTAACGACACTCCTAGAATGAAATTCCATGGCACGGTAGCCTTATTTTTCTTCTCTTGAGTCTTAGAGCCTCGCTTACGAGACGTTCTCGGTGGCGTCTCGGCGGGAGCCGATGCAATAGGCTTCTGAACCGGAGCTGGAGGTGGAGCCACCGGAGCCGATGTCCCTCTTGGGACACTTGATGTGGAGATCGTGGCACGGACAAGTCGAGGGCAATATCCCTCTTGGGCCACTGAATGAATGTGTGGACAGCATCCCCTAATGTCTTAATCTCTTCGTTTGGGGGCTTCTCAAGAAGGACGGTCTTAAAAATATCATTAATCATGTCCACCTGGACCTTTATGAAATCGGTCTCTACTTGTACACTATGCACCAGTGTACTTGACAGCAATGGATACGCCATCCCCCGCCCAGCGTCAACGGGGATAGAGCCAACAAGCCTAACTCTGAGAATGCAAGGCATGGGCCCCTACATAACGACACAAGATGAGTTAAGGTGTCCACCAGAGAGATCTATGCAGCATTCTAAAGAGGTGCATTACCTGAATATCATCGATAAGTAATTGGGCGTCGCTATGTTCGATGGTGGTGTGGGCGCGCAGCTCTCGCGGCGTTGAGGGGGACTGGGTACCGCAGTAGTAGGGGTGGGTTGCGATTGGTTGCGGACTTGTTTCAGTTCTTCCTTCAATGAATCTATCTCTCCTCGAAGTGAGGCAGTCTGCTCTTGAAGTGAGGCAGATAGTTGTTCCTAAAGTTGAGCACGAAGCTCCTGTTTTATTTGGTCGTTGTGGTACGCCTTGGATATCTTCCTACTCCTATATGTCCTGGAGTAATCTGAAAATCCGTGCTTCTAAGATACGTAAACCCCCAAGCCTCGTGTGTGACCTGGGTGCTCCTTGTTTCTCAAGGCCTGTGATAGTAAATATCTCTCCCTGTATTCTTGAAAGGATACACGAGAAGATTCGGTAGTCAATGATCCCTGCAAGAGGTAATTATTCATGTTATTTTTGAACCGATGAAGTTCAAGAGGTGCAAACTATGTAGTTTAACATATCTTACCAAGCGTTGGGACACTTCCTCATCTGCGGGGTTTTTGAAAGAGACACCCGAAGATATGGTTGATGACCTCGCTCTTAACCAGTTTCGAGCGCGCTCGTTTGCGATCCCGGCAAATGCTGGGGAGGCCCCCGATCGGAGTGTGACCTCGTCCTGCATCCTCCACTGCGGGATTTTACCCGCATACCCAGCGGTGCCGAGTCTATGAGGATGAGTGTTTTGTGATTGGATAGCCTTGTGCGCCTCACTTTGTTGTTCAAATTCGGTCATTGTGTTCATCTGCACAAAGGCCTCCCATGTTTCCGGCGATACAAAAGAATACTTTGTGAAGGGCGTGAGATCTTTGGCCACGTACTGCGTCACAAGAGTGCTCTTAAAATTCTTTCATGCTTTTTCCATTGCGAGGAGCGCGTGCCATCGCACAAGTCCCTGTACTTCTGCTGGGATCTCGAACGAATTTATAACTTCCTCCCATAGTTGATTTTTGTGATCCTTTGACAACTCTCTCCAGCTTGCTATGGTGATGGGGACCCGTTCCCTTCCAATTATCCCATAGGTACTCCGAAATGATACCACTACTTTCTTCGGTTGCAGAGGTACTCCGAAATGATACCACTAGCCTTTTCGATACTCCTCGGCCACGCTTATTTTTCCCAATCTTGGGAGTGTGAGACCCAAATGACGACGACGAAGACTATGAGGACGTCATCACTCTTCTAAGAAAAACATTAACTGCAGTGAGCTGTGGGCCTTCCAAATAGACCTTGTAGCTAACAAGTGCAGCATATACTAAAAATTTTTGAACGACTGCGTGGACGCAGTGAGGTGTGGGCCTAAACAAAGTTCTACGAAGCAAATGACACAAACTAGTGTATCAAGTTCATTGAAACCGATACACTAGAGTGTGTCACTAGCTTCATGCCCTTTGAAGGTCTATATGGCATGTACTAAAAATTTTTGGACGATTGTGTGGACGCAGTGAGGTGTGGGTCTAAACAAAGTTCTATGAAGCAAATGACACAAACTAGTGTATCAAGTTCATTGAAACCGATACACTAGGGTGTGTCACTACCTTCATGCCCTTTGAAGGTCTATGTGGCATGTACTAAAAATTTTTGGACGACTGTGTGGACACAGTGAGGTGTGGGCCTAAACAAAGTTTTATGAAGCAAATGACACAAACTAGTGTATCAAGTTCATTGAAACCGATACACTAGAGTGTGTCGCTAGCTTCATGCCCTTTGAAGGTCTATGTGGCATGTATTAAAATTTTTTGGACGACTGTATGGACGCAGCGAGGTGTGGGCCTAAAAAAAGTTCTATGAAGCAAATGACATAAACTAGTGTATCCAGTTCATTGAAACGGATACACTAGAGTGTGTCACTAGCTTAATGCCCTTTGAAGGTCTATGTGGCATATATTTTTGGATGACTATGTGGACGCAGTGAGGTGTGGTATATCTCAAGCTATAGCTGCTAATAATTCATATATAGCAATATAATTCTAGTATGATTATGTGAGCACAAAGATGACATCAATCGAAATACAAATGTCATAACATGTATGTAATCATATGAATTGAACATACCATTTGAAATATAACACATATTCAAATACAAATGACAAATAAATTTAATATATTCATCAATCCAGCATGTGTAAATTCGGCCAGCATATATATCAATATTACAATGTAACATATATATACACACACATATCAATATATATATATACACATATATACATATCAATATGACAATGTAGCATATATATCAATATATGAAACATGAATAATGTATCTTCATTATTCTATATGAAACATCAAACAACTACATGAATCAAATCTAAAACCTAGCTAGAGTCGGGGGAGGAGGGCACCGGAGTCGGGGGAGGAGGGCGCCGGGCTCGCGGGGGAGGAGGGAGCTAGAGTCGGCGGGGCGCCGGGCTTGGGGGAGGGAGCGACGTCGGGGAAGGAGGGCACCGGGCTCGGGGGAGGGAGCGGCGTCTGGGGAGGAGGGCACCGGAGTCGGGGGAGGGAGCGGCATCGGGAGGGAGCGTCGGTAGGAGGGAGCGGCGTCGGGAGGGAGCGTCGGCGGGAGGGAGCTGCGTCGGGAGTGACCGACGGCAACGGGAGGGAAGGGCGGCGGCGTCAGGAGGGAAGGGCGGCGCAAGAGAGCAATAATATACCAGGGGCGCTGGAGATCTAGAGTGCGTGAGTGCGGATTCTGTGCCCTAGCTGGGGGTATTTATAAGGAAAACTATCGCAGACGGTTCCGTAAAAGAACCATCTGTGATAGTTCTATCACAGACGGTTCTATAACTAACCCGTCTATGATATTATATTATCACAGCCGATTATAAGTTAAGAACCGTCTGTGATAGTATGACTATCATAGACGGTTCTTAACAAAGAACCGTCTGTGATAGTATTACTATCACAGACGGTTCTTAACTTATAACCGTCTGTGATAATATAATATCACAGACGGTTATAAGTTTCGAACCGTCTGTGATAACTATCACAGACGATTCTAAATTTGTAACTGTCTATAATAAGTCTTTGCCTGCTGGCTATCTGTAATAAACATTTGCCGACTGGCTGTTGTAACTACACTACCAGCATTCAATAAGACCTCTCACAGAGTGTAATGAATATAACTACACCTACCAGCATTCAATTCACCTATATATATAAATGCAAATTCACAAATACATCACAGTTCTTGAATCATTTTACAATTACAATAAAACATATATAGTTACATTTATTACACATAGCTATATCATTTTAAATAAAGCCCTTCACGATGATCGACACGCATATAGCTTGTTTCATTGCCTTGTTCTTCCTCGAATCGGAAGCCGTCTCCAAATGGAGGCAAATCATCAAATTGATTGTACTCTTCCTCATCCACAACATTCTCAACTCTGACAATCATTCTTTTTCCCTGAAGAACTACATGGCGCTTCTTATTTGCCGGGTCGGTTACATAAAATACTTGAACAACTTACCTCGTGAGTACGAATGGTTTGTCTTTGTATCCTACATATTCGATGTCCACGGTAGTGACACCGTACTTGTCGACCTTTACACCCCGTGGGAGATGGACCGAACGGCACCGAAATAGAGGAATCTTGAAAATTATGTAGTCAAGCTCCCAAATCTCCTCTATAAGCTCGTAGTACGAGCTTGGGCCAGCGGTACTGACGTGCGCATCATATGCATCTATGCGGACACCGAGTTACGCATGCGTGCTCTTTTTATCGATCATTGTATAAAATGTGTAGCCATTAATGTCGTATCCTTGCCATGTCACAATTGTAAATTTTGGCCCTTTTGCCAACCATTGTAGTGTTTCACTTAACGACCTCCTAGTCAATTGCGCCTTCAACCATTCGTTGAACTGACGGTTGTGTTGTCTCGTGATCCAAACTTCTGACTGGCCTGCATTCTCTTGACGTAGCATGTCCTTGTGCTCTTCAATATATGGGGTCATTTCAGTCATGTGTTGTAAAACCGTGAAATGGGCTTGAGCATACGTATTTTGATCTGGAGTTATTGCTTTCCTTCCGATAGTCCCGATACCCTCTAGCCTCCCCTCATGACGAGATACAGGTACACCTATCGGTTCAATCTGAGCTATATAATGACACAAAACTCAATGACCTTTTCGCTTATATAACATTTGACGATGCTACCTTCCAGTCGAGATTGATTCCATACATAGCACTTAAGAATTCCCATGAATCTCTCAAACGGGTACATGCTACGTAGGAATATGGGCCCGCATATTTTTATCTCCCACACAACGTGAACAATAAGATGAACCATGATATTGAAAAATGAAAGAGAGAAATACATCTCAAAATGATATAGAGTCATCACCACCTCGTCCTACAGAGCATCTAGTCATTCGAAATCGATAACCTTCTAAGCAATTATGTTAAAGAAATAATACAGCCTCATGATTGTCTCTCGAATTTTAATCGATAAAATATTTTTAATTGCAATAGGGAGCATCTGTGTCATCAGTACATGACAATAATGAGACTTCATACCATTTAACCTCAAATCTTGCATCGAAACAAGTTTCTTAATGTTGTCGGAGTAACCAAACAGAATTTTGACACCATGCAAGCACTAGCATAGTTCTGTTTTCTCGGCCTTCAACATAGTGTAACACGCAGGGGAAGGTATGTTCATCTATTATCGGTTTTTATCAGTGCTAACTCAGGCCTGATATCCATATCAACCAAGTCAAGTTGTGCATTGACACTATCATTTGTTTTATCACGAATGTTCAGTAAGAGACCAATCAACTTGTCACATACATTCTTCTCTACGTGCATGATGTCGATGCAGTGTCGAACATCTAGGTCCTCTCAATAAGGTAAGTCTCAAAATATCGATCTCTTCTTCCAGATGTTCTTCTCATGAGCCCTCAATTTACGTCTCTTTCTGATGACAACATCTAAATCCTTAATCATATTATAAACCTCTTTTCTGTTTAAATGTCTTGGAGCTGAATTGTCCTCCTTCTCTCCATCAAATTGTTTCTTAATCTTGCGGTATGGGTGAGCTCTCCGAAGGAACCTGCGGTGATGCATGTATACGGTTTTATGTAAGTGTTTCAGCCACACACTCTTGGTACCATCTAAGCAGTGAGTATAAGATTTGGCACCTTTCGTACTCTGGCCCAACAGATTAGTAAGGGCAGGATAATCATTTATAGTGCAGAAAAATAAGGAGCGTAAAGTGAAGTTCTCTCATTTGTATGTACCCATTGTACCCATTCCATAGTACTTTAGATCTTTCACCAACGGTGCTAGGTACACATCAATATCATTCCCAAGTTGCTTTGACCCTTGGATAAGTATCGACAGCAAAATATACTTTCGCTTCATACATAACTAAAGAGGAAGCTTATAGATATAGAGAGTCACGGGCCAAGTGTTATGTCGGCTGCTCATGCTACTGAAAGAATTCATTCCATCTATACACAATCCAGACCTTATATTCCTCAGTTCTGCACCGAATTCTACAAATCTTCTATCGATGTTTCTCCACTGGACGGAATCAGTAAGGTGTCTTAGCATTCCATCCTTCTTGCGCTCCTCCGAGTGCCAACGCAGCTGTTTTGCCTCCTTTGGATTAGCAAAAAACCACTTTAAACGGAAAATTATAGAAAGATACCATGCCACCTTAGCAGAAGGTCCTTTCTTCACCTCTGTTCTCTCATCGTCATTTGATTGATTCTTATGCTTGTATCGGGATGCGTTGCACACTGGACAAACATGTATGTTTGCATACTCTTTACGGTAGAGGATACAGTCGTTCAGACATGCATGTATTATTTCTACTTCCATTCCCACTAGACAAAAAACCTTCTTGGCTTTATACATAGTTTTAGGCAACTCATTTCCCTCCAGAAGTATGTCCGCTAAAAGATCTAGCAGCGCCATGAAACTCTTGTTGGACCAATCTTTGCTTGCCTTCAATTTCAACAGTTCAAGCATGGCTAATAACCTCGTGTACTTTGACTTGCAACACGTGAATAATGGTTTCTCCGAGTCCTCCATCAAGCCCCAAAATTTAACATACTCTCTCTCATCATAATTCTCTTCTACATCGCGAAGCATCTGATCCAGATTGTCATCGTACAGCCTATCTGAATATGAACCACAATCGACATCATCCGACAGCATATCATCAACTTTACCAGTGATGTCATCCGGCAGCATATCATTGACTTCGCCATGACTGGTCCAACACATATACCACTTTTTGAAACCCCTCCAAATCAAGTGTGTTTCAATCTTCTCTCAGTTCTTAAACATCTTTAAATTCTTACAATCAATGCATGGACAGTACATATATTCCACCCCCATATTCAAATATCCTCCTCAGCAGCTCTTATAAAAGCAGACACACCATTAATTTACTCTTCACTCACACGGTTCGTGGCATACATCCAACTTCGGTTTTATGTTATGTATATATATATATATAACAATTTAGTATTAAAAATTAAGTTAATTAATTAGTATACTACATATATACACAACAGCCAGCAACGAACCAAACAATTTTGACAAATTTGGCATCCCACATGATGGGAACTAATCATGTATGGCTAAGTGATGCAAACCATCTTCAATAACAGTCACTTAAAGTTAGATCTAAATTTTGATGCAACAAAAAATAAATTTCATTACTAATCATATCTAGGGTAACCAAGAACTTGACGAATCTTCAATCTCTCCTGCCAAATAGTTAGCCTACTTCCACCAAATTAAATAGCCTTAAAGTCTTGCCTCCAGGTGCAGCACCGGCCTCGATCTGGAATTGAAGACAGAGACCACGGTTCTGAGCGATGCGATTAATATATAGCCCGATTATCACAGACAGTTTTTAATAAAAACCGTCTATGATGAGTTGATTATTACAAACGGTTTTTATTTTTAATAAAAACCGTCTGTGATAATTGACAAATTATCATAGATGGTTCAAACTAAAAACCGTCTGTGATATTCGTAGTATCACAGATGGTTCATGGCAAAAACCGTCTATGATACTTCACAGATAGTTTTTACCACGAATCGTCTGTAATACTAAGTCTTCACAAACGGTTTTTAGCAACGGCAATAACGCAGACGGTCTATAAACTAAATCCGTCTATGATAGTGCACATCACAGACGGTTTTGTGAAACCGTTTGTGAAGTGCGTCTAATAATAGACTTTCTGTAGTAGTGTTTGGTGGCTAGAATATTTCAATAAACCATTCTCGGCATTTTTTTATTTTTTGAGAATATATTGACTGGTGAATTAGTGGTGGTTGTTCTTATTTCTTTTTGTAGAGTAGTTGTTCTTATTTTTCTATTCGTGAAAATAATAGCTTGTAGATTTTAGAAAAATTTTTAAAAAAGGGCATATTTGTTTTTTGGGGGTTTATGTTAAAAAGGTTAGGATTAAGCTGTTCTATATTTTTTTTAATATTTTTTATTTATCGGTGTGTGCGAGGCTGCCAGCTAGCTTTCGTTTGCTTGTACAGCCTAGAAAGCATGATATATTAATTAGTTTGTTGCATCGCTTCAAGATGAGCTCAAAAGATATTAAGTCTTTTGAATTGTTATCGGTGATACTTGACCAGTTGACCTTGTAAGCAGATCAATGTTCAAAGCCCATTTGGAGAATGGAAAAATAAAAGATGAGGTAGAATATACCAAAGGATTCTGATTGCCTCCAGCACATATTCAAAATGACTTTTTTTATCTCATTTCTCCCCTTTATTATATAAAGAATTGTCAAGTGGATTTACAAGTTCAATGCATTTTAATTATTGACTAGTAATTTCCCTCATTTCTTTTCAGTTTATATCTGGGTCTATGGGGTGTGAAACCGTACTGTACCTAGAAAGAAAAGGGTATTTCTATTTGTTAGTTGCCTTTTTGTTTTTCTTAAGTGTAAGTTAATTTTTGTGATCATTGGATTTGTAGGAGAGTGATGGGCCATATGGTTTAATGTTGATTTAATATATAAAAAAATGTTACTTGTGCTTAAGAAAATTAAGTCACGTTACAAATGGACAACGAAAATAATGTCCTGCACATTTTATTGAGCACAGTTCTATAGCAGTATATTTGAGAGAATACTTGGGAAGGGCCATCTCAAGTGCAAACATTCCTAGATTGTCCAGTGGCAATAGCTTTCACCCAATTAACAATTGTAATAGTAGCCAACAAGAATACAACAAGTGCAACCAAAACTGGCCAAATACCCCACGTGCATTTTGCAGTTTGACAGCATCCAACACAAACACCGGCTGCTGTGCCTGCCATTTTTGTGTAGTTTACGAGCTGCTCCTTGCACAAACAAACCCTCAATAAAATTGTAACAAATCGCACTACTACAAAAAAAAAAGTTTATATTAGACATCTCACGTAGATAGTTTATAAAAACCGTCAGTGTTAAATGAAATCACAGACGGTTCTTGGTAAGAACCGCCTGTGATACTATTACAAGAACCGTCTGTGATACTTCACAGACGGTTTGTAATATAAACTATTTGTGTATGTTTTCCGCCTCATAATCCCCTAAAATTTCATAATTTTCCGTCTGAATTCGAGTAGAATTCCGTTCTACACATTTTTAGTAAAACGGGCAAAACTTTTGTATACGGTGTCCGTTTTCGAAATTTTTGTACTCGTTGGAAAGCTAACGACAAGCCCGATCTAAAAAAAGACCCTCTTGCACTAATCGCCCTCTAAGACCCCCAAAATCAGCCATCTTTAGCCTCAAATTTGCATCGCAAGTTTTTGCTTTCTGTTTTTGCTAAAATTTCGATCTTCCCTTTGAAATTTGGGGGTTCGTCTCAACTGCAAAGTTATAGATCTCATCGAAACCTTTTAAATGAGTATATATAAGCTATATAGAACTTCGCTATTGCATATTTTGAGACTAGTTGTTTATATTGTATCGGTATATATATATAGCTAGTATCACAGACGGTTCGTGGTTCAAACCGTTTGTGATACTATTACATACGGTTCTTACTAAGAACCGTCTATGATAAATAGGTCTCTGACCACTGGGCCCGTGTAATATCTTGATTTTTAGAGCATTTTTAAAGCTTTTAAAATAAAATAATAATTTGGATTTTTTTGAATTAAATAAAGCTTAAGCGGAATTTTCAAAACTAAAAAGATTTAATATGAATAAAATAAACTTTAATTAATTAAAAACTTATTTTATTCAAGTTCCTTGTGTCACAAGGAATTTTCTGCATTTTATTGGATTTTTTGGAGTTTGTTTGAGCTCAATTTAAAATTCCAAAAGAAAAAGAAAAATCTTCCCGTTGGATCACCCATCCCTAGAGTGCTCCTGTAAGAGCATGCTTAACTGAAGTTTTTATCAACCTTACTACCAGGTCAACTTTCTTCATTCAGAATAAGGGATCCCCTTTCCTTCCTTTTATTCTTTGCACTTGTCTTCTTCTTCATAAATAAGAAAACCATCATGTATGGCAGAGGACGCATCAGTCACATTCTCTCTCTTCCTTCCATAGCTCCAATGGCAACTTTCAATCCAAGCATTATTTCAATGTCCACCTAAAAAGGAAAGTTGTGCCAAATCACGCAAGGAATCCATCTCATTCGGCCTCTTTGCGTTTCGTTCACCTGTTTATCTTTTATCCCTTATTTTCTAAAACAGACTCTAAACATAAATATACGAATTGGAGTCGGTTTCTATCTCTTCAAACCTATAAATGCGACCCCTTGGCCCCCCTAAACCTATCCCAAGCTGTGCCCAAGTCTCCCCAAAGGCCAGAACGCCATCGGCACCGCGGCCCCCCTGGCCCCAAAATTGCTCATCGCGTCCCGAGCTATTCGGTGAGATTTTTTGTGATTCTTTCATGTCACATCGTGTTCCCATGTACCATCTACTTTCTTGCTAAATTAATTTGATTTTGGTACATCCAATCTCTTGAAATCGACTTTAAATTAATTTGATTTTGGTACATCCAATCTCTTGAAATCGACTTTTCCCTAATATAGGCCGAGTCGCTTCCCGACGTTGATTCGTCGTCTCCGGTAAACTTTAGCCCATGCCGCCACCTCTCTTAGACTTGCCTCGTCACGTTCTACGCTGTGCTTCCCTCTGTTGCCCCAAAAAGCCTCCGCAAATTTTTGCCTCCGACACTTGCCATGGCCACCTAGGGCATCTCGTGTCCCCATCTATTCAGTGATACTTTCTCCAATCCGTTCACGTCAAAATATACCAAACCATCCCAGGTATCTACCTTTCAAACGGTTTTGGATTTCGTTCACCGAGCACCAAGATATCAAGTTTTTTCTTTTTCCCTTCCGACGTCATTCAAACGGCGATTGCGTCACCTTCGATGAGTTTCCGGCTGAACCGATAAATTTTCTAGCTTCACAATGCCGCGTTCTAGCCTATGCTCACCCTACTTCTCTGCGTTCTATGCCTGGATATTATTCCTCTTTCCTACCTATGTCGTTGTTGCCGCCTACATTGTCACTGTGCTCCGTTTTCCGTGTCGCCACCTCCTAGGTGTTCCTCAACACCCTAGAAACCCATTTTGCTAATTGGCCAAGTCGCTTGAGCCTTTCCTCACCGGCGCCATGCCAAAACATTAGCACAGGTGCCCATTGTTAAATTTCAACTGAAGAGAATATTCCTCGGAATATTCTCTCGTTTTTCTTTTTCAGCAATTTCTCATCTAGCAAGTTTCAAATGACTTGTTCTTGTCCATCCTAAATTCATCTAAAATTGAGCTCTATCTGTTGGTTTCAGTTTTTGTAATTTTTTGGAATTTATTTGAATTTGTTTTTATGTTTGTTCGCACAATAGACAACGTCTTCAAAGGAGCTGAAACAAGATTTGAAAAACAAGAATTCATAACTGAGCCAAACCAAGGCAAGTCATGTCATTTGATCATGTTGAAACGAGTTTTCAATCTATTATTTAATTCTTTTGTTTTAAATTATCTTACATCGCTATTTTATTACAAATCTTTGTACTTGATAGTTATCACCCAGTTGATTAATACCTCCTTGATATATTTAAATACCATGATGCCATTGTCACCATAGGTTGAAAAACTATTTAGTGATACCATGATAATTGTCACATGGGTGGTGCTATTTATATGCTTAGCCATGCTATATTACGGTGGGTTCGTCATCACATGTGATTAATTCATTAATTTGACTTAAAGAGATATTGAATCATAGTTGGTGCCACAGTTATAAAATTTATGCCATGACATTGGTGTGTCATTGGTGTTAGTTATACAAAACTGGTTTTCACTTGGACGAGTGATCATGCAGTAAAGGGAGAAGTGTGGATTCACTTCGAGGGATGTGAAAGTCTCACTCGAGTAATGTTAAGGACTTAACTTTGTGCGCCATTGATCTGAGCTTTATCGTGCAAATCACATGTCTAGTATGAGATAGACCTAACTGATTAATTTAGGATATTTCAATTTCAATCTTGCCATTGTGATGAATATGGTTGCTGATTTCCATGAGGCGCAAGGGGGGTGTGATGCGAAACCCTAGCAGGTGGAATTGAGTTAAGGTTGAACTTTGTAAAGGTCTTGTTGTGATTTCCTTAGCGCAAGGCTAATCCATCGTGTGGGTACAGTTGTGCAACCTCTGCAGAGTGTAAAACTATTCGAATAGATGTATCTGCGGTTATGGACAATGCTCGGTGATGTCACACGAGGGGTAGAGTTTTCATAAAAACTTGTTGGTTATTGTTGGAAAGTGAATAGTTAGTTTACTGTTGGATTAGCTTGTGGATGGGAGGTTCACAAGTAGTTTATTCAATTCCGTTGATTATTTATTTATTATTATTTTACTTAAAGTTTTTAATCTATTTATTATATTTACTTCAAAGTATCGCTTTATGCAAATTAACCTTTCAGCCATCCATTGGTAAGCCTTACATATTATATTGCATTTATTTGTTACAAACGACTTCTTGAGTATCAATGTACTCACGGCTTTATGCCTACTGTTGCTCAGTTGAGAAGGAGGAGTTATACCAACAGGAGGTACTAGAGGGAGGATACTTCAGCGACTTCGCGGATTAGGACTTTGCTCCCCAATCGATTGCCTATGGGCATGATTTGTGGGGTTTAGGGCTGTGCGAGATCTTACAGTGAGGTGGCCGTCAAGAAGGCATACCTGAGCTGCCAGACCGTGCCATGCGAGTACTCCATATGCTATGTAATGGAAATGGAATGTTCCCTGTTATGTTTTCTTGTGATATTGTAATGGTGAATTGTAATCTTTTCATATTGTAATGGTGGATTGTAATGAAAATAGAATGTTCTCTGCTATGTTTGCTATTGTATTTGCTTGTTTTCGAAAAGCATAGCTAATATTTCTTGAGGCTAACTGAAAAATAAAAAAATAGGTATATAATGAACTATCAAAGACAGTTTTGTAGTATAAACCATCTGAAGAATAATATCACAGACGGCTCGAAACAAAAATCGTCTGTGATACTCACATATCACAAACAGTTCTATTTACAAACCGTATGTGATAGGAAAGTATCATAAACGATTTGTAAATAGAACCGTCTGTGATAGTGTTTTTCACAGACAGTTATAGTTACAAACCGTCTGTATTGTATTTATCACAGATGGCTCACAAACCATTTGTGATAACTTTCGATTATCATTGACTCATAAATTCAGAGAGTTCAAAAAATCGTCTGTGATGATATTTTCGAACCATCTGTGTTGATGATTTCTGTAGTAGTGTCGTCACAGACAAGTAGGTCTAGATAAACTGCAGCCCATTGGTGAGGCATCATCGATAGGGGTGAAAACGGATCGGATAGTCTCAAATACGAATACGAATCCATATTTTTAAAACAAATACGAATATGAATTCAAACATTCTCAAATATGAATAGATTCGAATGTCATAACGAATATGAATTCGAATCGGATATATACTTAATTCAGTCGAATACAATATCCTCCTACGAATGCTGTAACCGGCTGGTTTTTTCAATTGTCGGTTTCAAATTCAAATTTTGACCCTTGAAATTTGGCTGTTTTTTTTTTTTTGCTTTTCCTGTTACCGGCTACTAGGCATAGAAAACGGATAGAATACGAATCGAATAGTCTCAAATACGAATGCGAATATGAATGTTCTCATATACGAATACGAATATTCTTAAATATGGATACGAATATTATCAAATGCGAATACGGATATTTTCGAATATGGATTTTGTTTACCACATTCGCGTTTTCTCATATACCAATATCAGATAAAACGGATTATCCGTTACCGTTTTTCACCCCTACTCATCGATATCTAGTAACAACTTATTTGTGCATGTAGCCATGTACTTAGGGTGCTGATTTTGTTCTCCATTTTCTGCGGTTTTGGAGGTTTGTTCCAGCTGCAATTTTTTTAGTACGTCCCAGCTGCAGATTTGATAACTGAGGAAGTGCATATGTCTGAGGTGGCCCCTCCTTGGCTTGTTTTTATTGGGACAGTTCTTCGCCCTTGGATCAGGATACATCAGCTCAAGCAGTTGCAGGGGCAGAATATGCTTGCCATCGTCTCGCATTCGGGTCCATGGACCCGGCAACTGTCCAAGCATCAAAGCATGGTAACTGGCAAGGTTGCAACTTGCAACCGATGGGTAGGTACATAACCTTGTAATTTTATCTAGACAAAATGTTGAGTCGGTATAATTTAAGATACCGAGCGTTTATGCAAGTCTGAACAACTCAAATGGTTTTCGTTTTGTTGATTGAAATGCTGCTATTACGGGTCATCTTTAATATACAGTAACTAGTTTTTAAATAGAATATCTTTTTTAAAAGTAGGATCTACAAGTTAATTGTAGTAGATATTGTATCGACTTTAGTTATATTGGCTGAAATCACACGCGAATGTCTCTCTCCATACTTTCTCTCGCAAATAGCCAGAACTCAAATATTTCATTCAAAAACCATAAATCGTAGGCCAAAAGAACAACCCCGTATACAGCTATGCACTCCAAAGGCTTGTTCACTATTACAACCACCGTATCAGGATATATCGACATATAACACAATTGGATTAGGAATCGTTCGTATTGACTTCTGCTTGAAGAAGCTAAAAGCTATTATAAATGTTTGGTTTTACGAAGCAGCTTCTCCATTTCTCTCGCTCCTATCTCACTCCGAAAATAAGATAGGTTGCCACAGGAGCATCACATACACCCTCCTCTCACTCCCATCTCACATACCTATCTTTTCTTTATTTTCCTCACCGCTCATGCACTTCTTCTAAAAGTTACTTCTTTTAGCTGTTACTATTTATTTTCAGTCAAACTATTATTTATTTTTAATTAAAAGATATCAATTATAGCTAAAAGTTATTGGTGGTAGCCAATACAAACGCCAACTAGATAATCAGGTTAACGGGCTTGGTTCCTTGACATGGGATGGATGGATGGGTGATAGGGATCCAAGATTCGGAATCTGACCGTCCCTCGTGGCCACCATGCATGCATGTCACCTATGTTGGATTCGCCGGATGGACTCGACTTTCAAGGCGGAGAAAGCTGGGGAGAGTGGACTTCAACTGTCAGTTAAGTTCTTTCTCCTCACTTTTTCCCGTTTTTTGGCAAAACTCAAGAAAGTATACTCGTCACAAGGATCTTTTCATCTGCTAAAAGAGCAAATGATCTTTTCAGAGCATAAATATTATTGCTGGATGGGAAAAGATGGAGATAAAAACGCCTACGTCTCTGGTCAAACCTTAATTGGTAATGATGCTACAAAACGGATTGCGCCTAACAGCAAACGTGGCGAGATAAATTCGAATCTGAGAAAATCCTAATTAAGAAAACATGGCATGACAAAACTGTAGGAGGAGAATCTTATTCCGATGGTGTAGCCCGAAATCACTGTTCAACAGATATCTGCTAATGAACTTCGTGAATCCATCGCACGACTGGTCCTGTAACAATTTTTTTTTCTCAAATCTAGCATTTATGTTAGCATTCGTGTGCATAAAATTACAGCATTCGTGTGCATAAAATTACAAATCTAGCCCACTTCATAATTACGGCAGCAGCAACAGATGACATACGTCCATACCGTGCTGCCCCATCGTGGCAGTTCTGGCACCACAACATCTAGGTCCAACTCAACAAGCGATGAACTAGCACGGCAGGCAGGGGGACCCATTAGCCTACTGCGCTAGGTGGACTCGGCACCAACTCTTACTGAGTTGGTATTGTACAGTAGGTTCCTGCTGAGCTCCACCAGCTTAGCAACCCAGTGCCACCCATAGCATGCCGTGCTCCTTCCTCTCTGCCGAGTGGGCACTTCCTGCCATGGTAGGGCAGTGTGACAGGTGACGCATGTCACCTATCGCTGCTGTCGTAGTTATAGAGGACTAGATTTGCAATTTCATGTACACGGGGTGCTATATTTGCAAAAACAAAAACAAAATTGCTATAGGGCCAGATATACAATGGCTTTGAACTTCGCAGCTTACGCGCTCCGCAACCATGAATCAAGCCAACTTATCATCTCAGCCATCAGGATGTTAAGGATGTCCCATATTGGATGTCCGCTCCTTACAGCATCGACGGCACACATGCCCCTCTTCCCGTGTTCCCATTACTCCCTTTTCCTTCATGGTGCTCTCATCCTCCCCTTCTTGATCTCCTTCTCCACCACAACCACTTTACCCTCCTTCATGGTCCCCTTCCTTCATGGTGTCGGACTCAAAAAATTAATTTTGAACCCTATGTATTTATCGTGTCAGTCTCATGATCAGTGGTTAGCACACACATATTACAATATTGTATCTCATCCATATACGAACAAACAAACAGAGTAGTGTATAGTAATAAACATGCGAACGTAGGCTTGTACAACTAAGCTTTTGACAAAATGACCGACTGGCTAAATAGTTCGCATAACAAGTAAATAACAACAGAATAAAAGATAAATGAGACAAAAATTCTAGCAAGCATGCCATGGCTCACCATAGGTAACTGACTATAGTTAAACCTTAGTAAATATCGAATTATTCATCAAAACCTGTGGAATCAAAGTAACCGATCTGGAGATCTCATTCTTCCTACTTTGATAGTGTTCAACATGCAATTGTGAGAACAAAAATGCACCTGCAAGACTTTATAAAAAAAGTTATATAATATACAAGGCTATGTCAAGAGAATGGTTGTCCTACCAAGTTTTCCATTTTTCATAAAGCAAGCTTTTATTTGCAATAATGAGTAATAGATTGTAATCAAAAGTTGTAAAAGCATTTGACATTTGGTACAAAGTAACAAGTATGTAATATAAGCATAAATCACAAATGGATATTAATTGCCATGAGCAACGACATTCACATACTTGTGACTAAGTTTCAAATAAACAAATACCTTTTATTCCCAACTGAGTTTTGAAAACATAAAACTAGTCTTAGCGACATCACTAAGCTTTGTACATAACTGGAGGCATGGCTATTCGAATAGATTTTACACTTTGCATAGGTTATATACTTTACCCACAAGATACGAATTGTGTGGCTAACGCTAGATCATAACAAGGCCTTTACATTGCTCGACTCCAACCTTACCCTCCCTAATGAATCCATCGTTGTGTTGGTGGTTCTCGCCCCATACACAATATTGACAAGAACCCGTTGTGTTGGTGGTTCTCGCCCCATACACAATATTCACAAGAACCACCTCGAGCCACTGTTCAGGCGCTCGCACAACTCTAATCTACCATAGGTGCAAGATTAGACCCAAACAATTTATTACGCCAAGGCTTTCCTACAAGGCATTTGTGGTTGCACAAAATGCTTATATCAGCAACGCATAAGTTTACAGTCCTTAACCGACTTGAACAAGAGTCACCAACAACCTATCACTGCAAGCGAGTTCCCCCTCGCACCACAAGTTATATAAATATCTTGCTCAAGTCAAAATCATAGTTTTCCAATTTTGTTTTCTAAGTAAAGTATCAAAGGTGACCCACTAGTCCAGCAATATAACCACCCATATTTTAAAAGTGCAACTGACCTATCATCTAATATATCGACAAACTATGTATGGCTAAGTAACTATATCATATACTTATTTTAAAATTCCACAATCAGTCATACAAGTTGTGGATATTATTGCTAAGGTGACAATAGTAAGTATAACAATTTTTCAAGATAGGATCAAAGCAACACATTAGTATAACTATCAACCTTACCAACATAACGATTTTATCGAAAATACACACATACATAATGTCAGACCTGGAGCAACAACTTCTGGATCCTCTGTATAAATCACACTAATCCAGGATCAGCTAGTACACACAGTGAATAACAAAGATAAATATCAACCATAATTATATTTGTTTTATTAGTTAAGTATGAGCCTAACAGCTAAAGTTTACATCAATAGCCCATAGGCCAAAATTAAATTATAGCAGTGGAAGAAAAACACTGAAGTGAAAGAAGCCCAACAAGCCTACCCACAGGCAAAAGATAGTAAGACACGCTCTACTCATCTTAGTTCTTACCGTAGTCAAAGTAGTCCTCCTCTGAATAGAGATGGTAAGGGTAAGTACAAAGTTGTACTATGCAAGTCACATAAAAAATGCAATAATAATGCAAGGTTAACAAGTGAAGGCATATATAGTTATTTGAGTGTAAAGCAGAATCTAAAGAAACACAGTAAGTAGATAAGAAAATTGCTGAATTTCATACAGTAGGTAAAAACAATAATTTAAGCAAAATTAATACCGTCAGCGTAGGCACTGACCTAACACTAACATAACCATGCGTATCCTACCCGGACCATCTTTTTCACAAGATCTCATATAGATTTCATCCATCTATAAGCCTTTGATAAACCATTTTTAAAAAAACAAAGTCTAATTCGTGAAAAACTTTACTCAACATGCTCATGACAGTGGGCACGGCTATCCAAGATATACACACTACAGAGATGGTACAACTTTATTTGTAAGATATCATCAATTCATATCGCCATGCGATTAGTATACTTCCTTGGATGTGCGACGGAGAGATCCTAACAAGGCTTTTACAATGCAAAGCCATCAACCTGGTCACGCTTTCACTAACATTTCACCCTAATAAAGAATCCACCAAATCGGGCCCTCCTCTTGTGTCGTGTGAGACTTCTCGTGATCTACGCCACGCTCACATTCAGTCTATAGCGAGACTCAGATTAGAACCAACAAATTAGTAAACCAAAATTGTCCCATACTAGCCTTATGGTAGTATGCTAAGGCTTTATAGTAGTATCTCACAAACTGGTTCTTAATTGACTTAGGCACTTTCCACATACCTCTTGTGCCAGGCATCAACATTATGTCACCAAACAATCAACGTATACCAACAAGCACCCACCACCTAAATATTTGGCTAAGTCTAAACTAAGTTTTCATATTTTATTTTAAAATATTTCGTAGACCTTCTTGATTCATCGAAGTCAAGAATATATTTTTAAAACTCATCATTTTATGTGAAAAAATTATCCTAAGTCTAAAGTTATTTCTAAGCATGTCTAAGTATTTGCTACAAAATTCTCTAGTCCATACTAGTGTACTAACCAAAGTTTTATTCTATGGTGAAAAGGTATCTAAAAATCAATATCAACGGAGGTACTAACAAGTAAGCAATAACTAAGTTTAAAACTGAATTGAAATATATTGAATAAAGATATACATGTAGAATAATTTAAAATAATATAATTTTATTTGTAAACTGGGATCAACATGGTCAAGATGGGCAACTTGCCTTGCACCGCTGATTGGTGTGAATCATCGTAGAAGAATTCCTTAGAATCGTCGCAGTCTACACATAAAAATAATTAACCAAACTCAAATAAAATTCAAATAAACTCTAAAATTTTCAAAAATGGTAGATTTTAGATAGATCATGATTTTAGATGAAGTTAGAAATTTGAATAGGTTTAATCAGAGTTAGGATGAATAAGAATGAACTCCTAGAAATCTAAATTCTAAATAAATTTAATAATCAAAATTTCTAGAATTATTTTTTTAAAGTAGAAGACAATTATGACATCAGCAAGGAATTTTGATTTTTAGCTGAATTATTTTTCTAAAGGAAAAAATGGATTTATGACGTCATGATGACATCAGCATCTAGAGGGTGACAGGTGGGCTCGGTCCTTATGGACCGAGCCCACGGAACAGTGCTTCAGTCTATGGTGAACTTGATAATGTGGCTAGCTTACATGCTAGCTGACTAGGTCGTTTCACTGATGTGGTAGCCAGGTGCCAGACACGTGGCGATGATGTGGCATGAGAGGGGTCGTGCGCTGATGTAGCGCACACGTGGCAGCTGACTCAGTGGATTTGCTAACGTGGCACAACACATAGCTGCCACATGGACCCGAAAGTTGACGCGGTCGTTGGCTGCCGATGTGGTGTCCCTTGTGGCAACGAGCACTGAGTTGGTGCTCCATTTGGTGCCATACGGCACCCACATGGGCATGTGAGCTAAGGTGGCCTCGTCGGGTTGGGGCGGCGCTTGGGGACTAAGGCATCGATGGACAGTGGCGCAACCAGGGTCGGTGAGGTTTGCAAAAGGTAAAGGAAGGGATAGGGAGATTTTCTCACCTAGGTGCGAGGCCTAAGTACGCACGGAGTTGACCAGTGACAAGAAGATGGTGGTAGCGCTCAGCTTCGGCGAATCAGCAGCTCCGACGATGGGAAGGCACGACAAAGGGGCGGAGGAGTTGGAGAAGACTTCGACGGAGCTCGCATAGCCATTGAATTGGCTTGAGGCAGCTTGGGCTACCGACGATTGCTCATTGTGGTGTTGCCGGCGCTTGGAGGAGGAGGGCCACAGCACGGGGGAACCTCGGGCACGGGAAGAGAAGATTAAAGTGGGGTAGTGCGGTGCGGGGCATAGTGGAGCTACGGGACACCTTTTATAGGGTCGAGGAGAAAGCAAGGGTGTGGCAATAGTTCACTAGAGATGGTGGAGGTGCGCAAGAAAAAGGGGTCGGCACGAAGCTTCTAGGAGAGGAAGGGAAGAAGGGGGTGGCCGGCGCGGAGGGATAAGAGAAGGTTGCAGGGCTTTCGATGGCGGTTGCGGAGGTGTCAGGGAAGAGAGAGAAGGGG
Source organism: Melocanna baccifera (assembly GCA_036346265.1). NCBI lineage: Eukaryota > Viridiplantae > Streptophyta > Magnoliopsida > Poales > Poaceae > Melocanna > Melocanna baccifera. The sequence goes on along the minus strand of CM070706.1, from coordinate 13,532,381 downwards.
ACGAAAGGAAGAAGAGGGGAGGGAGGAAGAAGGAGCACCTAACAAGTGGGGCCAGGTGAAAAGAGAGAGAAGAGAGAGGGAGGTGGAGCGGCCGAGATGGCAACGCGTGGCTGCTCAGGCTAATCTAAACCGTCGCGCGAGAGGAGAGGGAGGGGAAGGAGCGCGCGGGGGGACGATGCTGCATGGTGATGTGGACCGGATCGGGGCCGACCACGTGTCAACCGAAGAGCAAGGGAGGGTTTTAATTGATTTTTTTTAATAAAAGCCAGAATATTCAAATAAATTTAGAAAATAGCACATAGAGTCCAAAAATTCCAGAAAAAGTTACAAAAATCCCTGAGGGTATTTTAAACTTAGGAAAATTATTTTCAACTTAAAATTGGCCTTTATATTTAAATAAAATACTTTTAACTTTGGAATTAGATTTTTAACTCTAGAAATTCGTAGAGAAACCAAATAAAAGCCCAATGCTTTCAAATAATTAATTTGAATTAGGATGTTTACAAACAAATCAAATTACCCTTTATTTAGTAGTATTTATTTATTTTTACTTAAATTACTTTTCAAAAGAAAGGCCTTTTAAAAGCTAAAAAGCAAGCAAACAAAATTTAAAAAATTCAAGCAAATGAAATAAAATTTGTTTTATTTTAAATTAAATTATTTTTTGCTCTATTTTTCAAATAAACAGCCGGGTTGTGACACATAATAGTTTGAATAAACAAAATATATAACATTGAATTATGGGATCAATAGGGGGTGCTTGTCTAACTATTGAACACTTGTCTCTTGCTCTGGATCAATCTTGAACCATTTATGGTATATCAAAATCTATCGCATAAAGCCATATAACGCAAATAAATACCAAATAAATTCCATAAAAGTCAAAAATCAATTATGTTTGTAGATTATGAAAGCTCATGATTTTAAAAGAAATTTAGAAATAAGTTTCACTTAATTTGGGGTTCGAATGCAAAAGTTATAGAATTTGAATTTCTATTTTTCTTTCTAAAGGAAAACCTAGATTTATCACGTCATTTGATTGGCAGGTGGGGCTTACTGTTAGGGTTTTAATGTGGGGCCAAATGTTAGTTAGACAGCTTTTGGAAAATGGTTTAAATTATATTTTGATTAATTAACCTATCGATCCCACATGTCTGTGACTCATTAAACTTAACTAAGATTAATTAGCACTAATCTAATCGCTCAGTGGGGCCTACTGGTCAAAGAGAGGAGGTACAGCAGGGCAATGTAGAGTAGAGGAGTCGAAAGCTGAGCTCAATAGCGGTGATGCAGCAATGGTGCGGCCTCGAAAACTAGCAATATGGAATAGCGAGGTCAAGGTGAACCTAGAAGTGGTAGTGGTGGTCGAAGAGGTGGATGGAGGCTGCGATGAGGTGGTGGGAAGTAGTAGGGAAGCTCGGCCATGCAACAACATTGACGCAGGAGACCACAAAGAGCGAATTGGGCCATAGTGCAAGCTAGAGGGGGTGTGGGCGATGCTATGATAGTTAGCACGAAAACCAATGGTCATTAGAGCCAGCCCAACGACATGCATCCACAGTGGTGCCATGGATGGCAATAGGGAAGTCCTAACTATGAGCACAAAGCTTCAAATCTAATGTATGCACTAACAAGAGGAGGGCTACCAGGAGCTCACTAGAGGGCTTGGCAGCGGTGAAGAGGGATTGAGGAGGCTTGGCGAAGATGGCAAGCAACCATGTAAAGGAGGTCCACGGCGGTAGGCTCCCTCAGACCAACACAGCTAGCAAGAAGGTAAGGGTTAGTCTTCAGGATTTTCAAGGATGGCAGAGGAGCGGTTAATCGACAAGAAGCTCACTAGAGAGAGAGAGAGAGAAATTAGTGGTGGCGGTTTTGGCCGAAGTTGAGGAAGACGACAGCAATTCAGCGCTATACTACATGAAAGGAGAAATAACTTGAGGGACCATGCTCATGATGGAAAGGGACACAAGATGATGTGGAAGAAAAATAGTGAAGCTCATTGGAGATAGGGTGGCACGAAGGCTTGCTCACCGGCGTCGTGAAAGATGCCTCACGTTCTTAGTGAACCAAAGGATGAATGGCTTGGATTCTTGCAGGAAAGAATGCAAGTGCAAAGCTAGAGCAAAAGGACGTTGAAGGATGGCTTAAGTGCTAAGGAAAAGAATGCGAGAAGGGACGAGAAGAAGAACGGTGGCCATGGTGAGTTTCTCATGGCAGGCTCTCCCTCTCCTCCTGAACAGACAAGCATGGGGACAAAATGGCATCGGGAGGGTGTTGCTGCGATGGGACTAAATGAGGCAAAGTCGATAGCTGTGCCAGGCTTTCAAACCAGTGAGCGCCTTGGTCGGAACGGTGGGTGGGTGATGACGTCAGCTACACGCAACGAACAGAGGACAGGCACAAGTGGCGAGCCAAAGGCAGCAAGGGTCCTGGCCCCGACGCTAATGAGCGAAGGAGAGAACTTACATGGTGGTGGACAGGGGCGACACGAGGTGGAAGAAGCCACCTGACGCGCTGCCCCACATGGCAGCAAGAGGACGCGAGGGAGATAGGCAGACAGGGTTGGGCTAGGGCTAGGCCACGTCGACGTGGGGTGTGGGCGATGAAGAAATAGGCTGAGGCTAGATTCGGCCCAAGTCGGGGCAGGAAGAAGAATTAGGATTTGAATTTTGGTTTCAGCGCTGAAACTTTGAGAAATTTTTAAATATAACAAACAAGCTTCAAAAAATATGAAAATGTTTGGAGAGGCTCCTCTTCTTATCTAGTTTTTATTAAAATTAACCCCATCATTTTATCAACTTTATGCTCTTCCAAAAAAATCATTCTTGACTGTAGATTTTAGGGAAGCTTTTTTAGTTATTTCAAAATGCATGGAAAGCTCAAAATAATGCTAAGATAATTTAGTACATTTTTAACAGGAAACACGATTTTGGACTGTTACACGTGGTTCAACGGCGCGCCGTCGTTCGTATGCTCAACACTGATGCAGATTCTAGACATCTTTGATAGAAACTAAAGTTTCCTGCACACTGCATGCAAAATCATAGCGGCATGCATCAGACAAAGACAACATACCAACAGCTTATAATTGCATGTTGGCGCCCATCAAGTGCAGCAAAATCACGGCGCGTCGTCTGAACGTGCTGCTGGATGCCGAATGGCCATCATGAGCAGGACGAGCAATCGATGGCAGCACGCACGGAATGTGGCGCGAGGACGACATGAGAATGGGCCTGTCGCAGCAAAAGTGCTCGTTCCAATCCGTCGGCTTGGCCGCTCGCAAGCTTTAGCTTTAGGCAGGCGAGCGCGGACCATTATTTTGTCTCGTTTTTGCAGTGCAGTGGCGTGTAGCTGCAGCCACAACAATGCTGTTCCGTGCTACGGCTCCTGTAACAAACGCATGTTTTGACTCCATCCGTCCTGGGTTAATCGGATAGACCATAGATGTCTTTCCCTTGAAATCGTGCTGATCAGGTCTCAAGTAGCGTTCGGATTAGCGATATCTTTTAGTTTTTGTTAAAATTTCACTGTAACTAACTTATTTTTTACTGTAGCTGAGTTAGTTTATTGGTCATTATTAAATTTAAAAAATATAAAAATAAAAGCGGCACGCTAATCTAGAGCGGACAATATAAAGGAATACGGGAAAAAAACAAAACATAAAAATTCGAAAAAAAAAAAAAAAGCAAAACAACAAAAAAAATGAATAGTTCACCAAAACGCTGAACAGTGAATCTTGCCGCCGAACGCAGAAGCCGCAGCTCTTCTGAGCGGCCCCTTAGAACCGGCACCTCTTAGTTTTGATCGTCAACCAATTCATTCAAAAGTTTTAAGTTATCAAGGAAAAGTAGGCAATATGTGTACTTGAAACTATCTGATCTAGCTAGGCTCTTATTGCTTGTTTCATACTATAATACGGCATTGGGGCATGAGTTTTCGTTTTAAGAGAGTGAAAACAATTGGTCAACATAGCATGGCTACTTATCTGACAACTTAAAACAACTCAGATGCTACAGGATCAACTCAGATGCTAACCAATCTAACGTGCAGTTAGTGGGCGTCAAACTTTTGGACGCAAGTGTGTAACACTGTAGGAAACAAATGCCAGATATGTTATTGCACTAAATGGAATAAGAAATAAAAATTGAGGTCAAAATGAAATCCAGTTGTGTTGCACTGTCTTCCTGATTGGAGTATATTTCTTTGTACTACCCAACTGCATGCATCGCACGTGTGCTGAGACATGAGAATATGCAAGATTTTAAGGGAAAGACATCTATAAAAGATCTGCTTGTTTAGAAAAGATCTGCCTGTTTAGAAAAGACATTATAAAAGATCTGCCTGTTTAGTAGTACGAGAACGGAAAACACTAGGAAAGTTAATGTTTCAAATAGAGGCTGCCATGGCCGACAAGTTAGTATTTTTATTGTCATCAGTTTTCACTTTGGTAACAAGTTAGCCAACATATTTCAGGGCTGCATGATATGGTCAAATTATGATTCTCCTCATGTAATGTTTAGTAGTACGAGAACGGAAAACACTAGGAAAGTTAATGTTTCAAATAGAGGCTGCCATGGCCGACAAGTTAGTATTTTTGTTGTCACTTTGGTAACACGTTAGCCAACATATTTCAGGGCTGCATGATATGGTCAAATTATGATTCTCCTCATGTAAGGCAAAACGTTTGAGGTATATAGTCTGATCAGTCATACGATTCCCACATAGAACCAACTCAGGTTGACATCACAAATGCATATTTATTACTAGTAGCACATAACTTTCTTTATTAATGGAAATTCATGGGTTGTGACTTAATTGGCATCCTTTTAATCCTTACCTAAAAAAAGGCACCCTATGCAAAAGCCAAAACACAAATCACAACCTTGTCACAATTGATGAAATTACTCACGGAACATTATTTGCACTTCATGTACCCAAACAAATATGGACGAGCTATCTATGACCTATGTACAAGCTGTCTACCAAAATCCACAAAAAAAAACCTTCTCAGTTAGATCAAGTTGGATGATTGCCTACCATGGGGTATGCTTTTAAGATGAAAATGTAAAATTGGTACCCTTCATTGGTTGAGTGGCAACTAATTTTGTCATAAGGCCAAACAAAATTGAAGGACCATCTATTCTATTGGGTGAACGTTCACTCGCAAGATAGACGCCCTTACATGATTCTAGTATTAGGCATTTTGTGGTCACAATAAGCATGTTGCCATGTGTGTTCTCTCATGTAAAAGTATCACTGCCGCAGAAAATGTATCATAGACGGTTCAAAAACGTCATCACAGATGATACCATGAGCCGTCTGAGTTTATAGGTCAACAATGATATGTGATCATTGCTGTAAATACTACGGTATAAGCATATATTTAGATTTAATTTCAACATATTCACTAAAGATATAATAATGATAGAAAAGGCATATAAATAACTTGACTACCATATAAGCATATGAACTTTCTAAGCCATCCAAATTGAAACATATGCCCAACAAATATATCATGTAAGAGTCTAAAATTAGCATATACACATATAGACAAATTAAGTCATACCAACTGAATGCTAATAACAGAATGAATATAATATGTATGAGAAAATTTGACATGTTATCAATATTTTAAATGTTATATATTGTTCTCAGAAGGCTAGTTGCATAAGATTTACTCTTGGCAGTCTCCGCCATGACAAAATGCAATCAGAATTATATATGACAGTTTATAGATTTGATCTTGAGTTTAAATTAAGCTTTGCTATTAAAGAAACAAACTAATCATGAATATCTCTTACTGGACATCTATTAAGACAACAATAATCAATCTAGCATTCTCTTGACAGGAACAAACTTGATTATTTCAGCATAATAAAGTTAGGATATCAACTACAGTGACTGAACAAAGATCACAGAGCACTAAGATAACACAATGTGAAGCAATTAATCGCAGTAATATCAATGATCAGAGTATGGCAAATAACAACCAACCGAAAGCTCAAGATCTAATCTATACTCCAGATCATATATAATTTCAGTGTTAAAGTCATTTCATCATTGAGCAATTAACCCACCAAAGTAGTATTTTGCAATTTTCAATCAATGAAAACTCACAGATATATGAAATGTATCAAAAATTTGCAAAGAGTAAATAGCTACAAACTCACAGAGCCAGTGATATTCAAAACCATTAAGAAGAAATCAGAGCAAGGTATGCCTCAGGGCGCTGTTCTAGAAAACCAAGCACCCTATAGCGCCGAGCAAGGAGATGATGGCAATCGAAGATACAATACTGGCCTTCACACCTCAGCAAACCAAAGAGTGAAGTCGAGGGTCGAAGATGCCGCACAGGACCACCAAAGCACACTCAGCCAAGTGCACTCAAGAGTAATAGAGGACCACCACTGACTTCTTTCTTTCTCGGGTAAATCCTTTGGATTTCCCCTTTCACCCCACCAGAGTCAGGGCACTCGGGAACCCAAAAGAGAGAGCATCAAGAGGAGATGGCACAAAAGCCCCTAATCCTCTCCAAACCTGAAGGCTACAAGGAAGAAAACTAAAGAGAAGGACATGCCAGATTTGAAAATGAGATGCTCATGGAGGAAAAGATGGCAACTTTAAATAGAAGAGGCAGGGGGCTGTGGCGTGGTGGCTGTGAGCGGCTGGCTCTGAGGAGCCCGAGCTAGCTCACGCCTCCACCGCCTCTCCAATCGCCGCCTCCCCACTCGCCGCCCAAATGGCCCACTGAAGAACTGCTGAGACTAAGTCTAGATCTGGGTATGGCACCACTTGAGGAGGAGACTAGGTTTTCTCCCCCTTATCTCTTCGGCCGAAACGTTTGCACTATCTAAACTCTCCATCTACGCAAGTTCAAACGATCCAAACTCTCCCTCTATGCAAGTTCGGACAGTCCAAACTCTCCCATACCGCAAGTTCAGATGGTCCGAACTCTCCCATACCACACATGTTTATGAGGGCTTCAGCCCTATCCTTCTTTTGTCCCACCTACAGGTGGGACCCTTATTTTTTATTTATCAAATTAAAAAATTACCAATTTGCCCTTAGTAGTCAAATAGTCCCCACCAATTTATAAATTTGATAAAGATATTCATATGTCTTGCTTAATATACAGTTATTCGACAATAGGTACCTTACGGGTTTGAACCCAAAGCCTAACTTCAAGGGCTACAACTCTGCATAGACAAAGGAGAACTTCGCCTTGATCTAATGCCTTGGTGTGAGAACATTCACCCAAGTCACATTCAGTACTGGGCGGCTTATCCTTTCCCTCTCGGGTTAGGACCTTACAGTCATGTCCTTGTATCTAGCTCATGAGTATGTTAAAAAAGTACTCTTATCTCCTTTTGATTGTGACCTACGATCATACTCAAGTAGGTGAATTCTTCTAAGAATCCTGTAGGATGATTCCTGAAGTTTTACAAACATCGAATTCATTAAGAGCTATTGCTCAACCTTCCATACAGAAAGAGCAATGTAGCTAATGGAGCTTGTTAGATGTGCTCTCTAATCCCACATAGTTCGTTGTCCTAGAGCCTAGTTCACGAGATCTCCGATCTCCTAGGATAGATTATCACCGATGTGAGCCTTTACCCGAGTATAAGCCCCATTCCTTTAGACGCTACAAAGATAGCCTTTTATACCAATACTTTAGTGAAAGGATCTACCAAGTTCCTTTCAAATTGGATGTATTCTATAGAAATAACACCCATCTCTCTGTCATGCCTTATCTACTTAAGTCGTCTTTTTATATGTTTTGAGGACTTCATATTGTCTTTCCTACTCTTTGCCTTTACCAGAATAGTTTGGTTATCGCAGTAGGTTAATATTGCTAGAATTGGCTTTTCCAGCACAGGTAGGTTAGAAAAGAGTTCTCTAATCCATTCTACTCTACAGCTGCTGAATCAAGTGCTACAAACTCATCCTCCATGGTAGACCGTGTAAGAATAGTTTGTTTAGAAGACTTTTATGAAACAGCCCCACCTGCTAGAGTGAACACGTAGCCACTTGTAGCCTTCATATCATCCGAGTCACTGATCCAATTTGAATCACTAAATCCAGTTTGGCCATCTAAGAAAACCGTCTGTGATAAGTAACAACACATATGGTTTTTAAAAATAACCATCTATAATGTGTACGTATCACAAACAATTTTTAAAAAACCGTATGTGATGTAAACGTATTACAGATGGTTTTTAAATATAACCGTCTGTGATATCGATATATCATAGACGACTAATAAAAACATCTGTGAAGTGTTATTACAGGCAGTTTTTAAAAATAACCATATATGATATTACTAATCACCATTTTTTATTTTCCCTATCTTCCCCATGCACTAGAAGCAGTACATATATATTTCATGGTAACACTACATATGTAGTATTGTACACCCCACAATTTAAATAAGCTAGAGATAAAGTTAGATCATATACCACACTTGGGCTTCAAAATGGCATGAAGCAAATCACACACTAGATCCAGTGTGTGATTTGCTTTATGCTTTTTTTAGTACAAGTATGATATAGACTCTGACTTTGTTTCTAGCTCCTATCACCCTTGGGCTTCAACTAGCATGAAGCAAATCACACATTGGATCTAGCGTGTGATTTGCTTTATGCTATTTGAAGCTCAAGTGTGATATGGGATCTGACTTTGTATCTAGCTCCCTATATCAACCTTGTACTTCAAATGGTATAAAGCAAATCACACATTGGATCCAGTGTGTGATCTGCTTCATGCCCTTTGAAGTCTAAGTATGATGTGGGACTAACTTTATCTCTAGCTCATTTAAATTGTGGGATGTGTAAGACTACATATATTAGTGTTATCATGAAATATATATATATATATATATATATATATATATATATATATATATATATATATATATATATATATATATATATATATATATATATATATATATCTTGCTTCAATGCATAGGGAAGATATGAAAAACCAAGATGGTGATTAGTAATGGTAACAGGTGGTTCCTTAGTGGAAGTTGGTCAAAGTTTATCTATGACAACCATCTATGAGTTGATGATATCTGAAATAGATGGTGATATTTGAATTAATAAATTCACTTCTTGTTCTTTAAGATATACTTGGTGTATTCTATGTAAAATTATTTTTTTACTTTAGATATGACCAATTCACATACGGTTGTCATACGAACTATGAAGCTAAACTGGTAGAAAGCATTACTAAGTATTGTGAAACAATTGCCTTGCGAAACAAATACATCATACTCAATTACTAAGAAAGCCATAGCAAATTAATAAGTATTCAACAATGCAACAATTACACCTTAAAAGGAGCCCTTTTGTGGATATATTCTTACCTTGGTGGTGAAGACACCCTTGGAGGTGAGGAATATGGTAGAAATTTTATTGAAAAAAGATAGTTGTAGACAAAATTAGAGTTCTTGGTGTTCTAGCACTATGCAACTTTATTTTATTATAATTGTACGAGTTATTGACTTAAATCTATATATTACTAATAGCTTCTATGAAGTATATAACAAATGAAATATATATATAAGTACTATCAGATTCAATGATTATTATATAATTGCTTTTATTTCAATTTGGATTAAAGAGAACTAAAATATGACTTATCTTTTATTTAAAGAACTGATGCTTAAGAGCATTAACAATTCATCTTTGGAATATTGACATCAAAATGGCATAATTGATACTTAAGCCTAGGCATTCATCCTCAGAATGTGTAACATGATAATACATTATTCATTCATCCAGTGTCCAGCAAATTAAAAGCTTTAACAGTCAGGCTACAACGAGCACACAGTCGAATAATCATTCCTAGAAAATGCAGAATGTTAGCTCTTGTTCTTTTGGGTATGGTTTTTGTCCCTAGCGTAAATGTTTGTGCGAATGAATCAAATACTGATAAGTTGTTTCAAAAAGACTGTTCACATATGAAAAAAAGTGATAAAAAAATTATTCTATTTATTTATTCAGAAAAAATTATAGGTCGAAAAGAATAGATCATTAGGACTCGTGTTCATTTGTATCGATGATCTGAATATCAGAGTTTGAATAAAAGTAATTAATAAACTTGTCAAGCTAGATAGATAGAGATACCCAGAAAGAAGCATAAAAAAATTGCGAGGTACTATTTAAATTGGAGCCCTGGTTACTTAGGTGGCGACAAGCCGCAAGGCGACGTGCTCCTCCCCCCGGAACGGCGCCACCCCACCTAGCCAGCTACACGACGCCCGCCGCTGCCGCCGCCTGCGTCCGTTGCCCCGCTCTTTGCCCTTCCCTTTTGAATATATTCCCCCAATCCCCTCCCTTTCCCTTCTCAGCTCTGCAAGGGAGAAGAATCAGCTGTGGAAGCAAGTAGTCGGCGCCACGTTGCAACTTGCAAGATCAAGAAGCTGCTGCTGGTGGGGAAGGTGAGTGGGGGAGAATGGAGGCGGCGGCAGCGGCGGAGAGGCACCACCACCAGGGCGGATGCTTCGCCGTCAAGACGTCCATGCCGCAGGGGCCGGTGCCGAGGTGCTCCCACGGCGCCGGCGGCCCCTCGCTGGCTGGATCTTCTGGTGAGGCTACTTTCCTTTTCTTCCCTTCCTTCCTTTCTTCCTTTTACCTGCTTGCAACGTACGATGGTTGGGTTGGTGCCTGCGTGTTTGATTTTGTATGGCAATTGTACTTTCTTGTTTTTGTGATATTTTTTGGGCTGTTCTATGCATTTCGGGAATTTTGTTAGTTTCTTAGTGTTCTTGTAGTAGGGAATTTTTTCCCCTGTTTCGAATATTGTGTTGTGATTGTTGGTGAATTTCCATTGATGCTGCTTTGCTCTGTTCTTGGATATTTTCTTTCTTTTCTATCACTCTTTTTGCCCTTTCCGGTGTTCTAATATTGCATTCATCACGCTCTTCTATGTGAATTTTCTTCTTTTTTTCTCGTTTTAACATTTTCGATGTCTGTGGCTGTGTTTATGTCATTTGCGGTCAATCCATGCCGCCTCAAATTTTTATGTTTCATTTGATATGAAAGTCAGCATTGGAGGTCCCTAGGGAAATCTTATTTAAAAGCACTTCATTATCTCAATTTTGTACTTGCTGGCGCTTTTTGCCATATATTTGTGGCTCGGAGATGTAGCATAATCTCAGGAACTAATCATTGTTTTGGTCCTTTTTTTTCGGTGTCCAGAGCCCCAATTTATTATTCTGTCACCACATTGGTGACTTCTATGAAATTATTGTAGTTTTTTAGTCTTGCCTTCTTTTTATGATTTTTTTCTTAATTAGACAGTTTATTGATGAAGTGTAGTAATTTGTGTTATTACTAGGCTATCTGTCGCTTGTGCAGCAACAGAGGAAGACATACAGCTACTTTGCCTCATTTTTTTCTGTTAATAACTGTAATCTAGTTCACATCGTAGCAATCTTCTAGGGGTGACTTCTTTTAGGTTGAGTTTTATAGCTGTGATTTTTAAATTCTGATTTGTACATGAGAGACAGTACGTATAGGAAAATAATCACATACGATTTTGGTCAGTACAGCTAAATTGAGTATAGTTTGTACTACAATTTATCTGTAGACATCACCTTGAAAAAATACATTGTTTAACGGCGCGTTACTGTACAAAGCCGAAGCCTAAGTATAAGTCTAAAAGAATTGAGCCCTAGTTTTAGGTGAGAATTTTGGGAACTTCAATCAAATCTTGCAATTTTTAATGTGAGTATACTAAGCAATTAATTGCCTACTTCATAATATTTATACTTTTTATCATAATATCTTATAAACATTTTCAGTTGTACTCCATGAAACTTAAAGTTGCCACATTCGCTTGTTGTCCTCCATACCCTTTTCGTGCTTATTTCAGTAGTAAATGATTGCACCTTTTTGCTGCTCTTTTGGTTCTTAGATACATATGACTAGACCACATCAACCAATTGTGATTGTACATTTGCAACAAATGCAGGACCATTAGCTCATCAAACGAGCATGCCAGCAGTTGCTTTTGCTTTTGGGCTTAGTTTTGGTTGGGCTTATATGTCTCTTATTGGTGGGAGGCAGCTAATTTGGTAGGAAATCTGAAGCTTGATAGCTCCCTTGACAGTTCGTTGAGCAATTAGAGAGTGTTTGGTGAGAAACTACAGGGGGATTGGGTATAACTTAGATTAAGAACATTGTCGTGTAGCATCATGTGAGGGGTGGTATCAGTTTGGTAGGCTACAAAAATACTTGTCATGTCTTATCCTATCATGATAGATCCACTTGTTTATAATAAGCATTAAGCTAGTATTTAAGATAGCATATACCACGCTTTGTGCATCAGTAGCATATATCACTAGCCCTCCAGAAGTTTTGGTTCTGCGATGCTGGGGCAGCTTGCATTGTGGTCTAAAATTGCCAGTTCAGTTATCCTCCTATTAGCTCAGCTCACATTTTTTTTACTCTAGCATGCACATGATAATTTCAAGTTTGCAATGTGTATATAGGTGATTTTGCATCAATTATTTTGGAAAAAAAATGAGATTCTCTTCTTTTGGTTGGTGTGACATTCTTTGCTTCTTGAGGGTATTTTCTAATTATCCGAGGGAATGTGTCTGTTCTTGTGCAGATGAGGCATCATGCGGATCACCAAGATGGATAGGGAAAAGCCTCTCTTGTGTATGCATCAAGCGAAAAGGGGCATACGAGCGAATATGCATGAACCTTACACCGGTCCAGGTCGGTTAGCTAGATCTCAGAATTATGCAAAGAAGTGGCAACGGCGCATGTCAATGTGAACATCCAGCGCCCTTTTCCTGTTTGTAGAATAGGTTTTGATTTACAAACCACGTTGATCAATACATCAGCCTGCTTTGTGGGTGAAGAAAACCACATATCATTGCAGTGACCACTCAAGGACTTCTATAAGCTTTTGCTTTAAGTTGTTACTATCCTCTCTTGACGTGCAACGAGTTTTAGGTGGTCCAGTCCAAGGTTTGAAAAACCGTTACCGGGGTAAATCCCGCCAGGCGGCCGGTACCGGTTACCGGCCGGTAACCGGAAAAACCGGCCGGTAACCGGAAAAAAACCGGTCGAATTTCACACGCCAAAATTTGAATTTGAAATCGGTAACCGGAAAAACCGGCCGGTAACCGCCCAAAAAACCGGAGAAAAACCGTTTAAAACCGGAAAACCCGGTTTTTCAAATTTGAAATTGGAAATTCCTAACATATTCATGGCAAAAAGTATGAAATCAAGCACGAGAAGTGTATGCATCTTCCTAATACATTCTATTAGTGTTAAACAATGTGAATATCATTAGAGAACCTAATTTTTACATTCAAAAGTTTAAATTTGAATTAAATAAAAAACCGGCGGTATTTGGAATCCCGGTCGGCACCGGTAAGACCGGTTACCGGCGGTAACCGGCCGGTTACCGCCGGTATTTGGAACCATGGTCCAGTCTGTGCAGGACAGACATGCAAATTAAGTAGTGTCCAGTTCAGAGTTTTCTTTCCAAGATTTTGTCTTGATGTGTCAACTTGAATGTGTACTTAGCTGAATAAGACTGAAATCAAAGATCTATTTCAATTGGCGGGTTATTTACAGGAAGAGAGGCTTCAGAGGTTGAGGCATCGCATGAAGGTTTATTTTGATCCATCTAGACGAGATCATCAGGTAAACATTTCTGCTAATAGTGTATCATGACATATGTGATCACTCCACGCAGGAGATAAAGAATCCATGCAGTGGATTAGCGCTGCACTTGTGTCCATCTAATGCAAGACACACTTAATTTCATAAAATAATTGCTCCATGTAGAAGTCTTGACTATTTTTCTCGACAGTTCTAAACTTATAGAGTATCCTATAATGTAACTGATGAATATCAAACAGAACTGGGCAGACTGCATTGTCTAGTTTATCCTGTTAGCTATCTAGTCCTGTAGAAAAGATATCAATAAGCTTCCAAACATACTTCTGGATAATCGCTCACTTTAATACTTTTGGATTTTATGCATAAGTATTTAACTTTATGATTTAAAGGGAATGTTACTGCTAGGGTTTTACTTCATTAGTAGTTTGAAATGCACTTAAAGCTTGCATTTTGATCATACTAGTGCAAAACAATTAACAACTAACAAGTGTCCAATGATTTGAATTGATGACAAAACACAGGAAAAATTTTGACTACCGAATACTTGAGTTTTACAGTAGCATCTATACCTGGATAGTTATATTTCTGCTTATTCAGTCTATTATCTCCCAAATCTGGATGAGTAGCAATTTATGATAATAGGAAGCCTTGAGAGCTCTTTGGCATGCGACATATCCTGATCAAGAACTGCAAGGTTTGATTTCTGAACAGTGGAAGGACATGGGCTGGCAAGGAAGAGACCCATCAACTGACTTCAGGTAGGCAACACAAGTCCAAACTAAAACTTGCCAGAGTAACTTCAAAAATATTCAGCTTTGGTATGAAATTAAGCGGCATTGCACCACTTGTTACAGAGGCGCAGGATTCATATCTTTAGAGAATCTTCTATTCTTTGCAAAGACATTCTCTGTAAGCAAATTATCACTATTGCTTTTCATTATCTGAAATTGCTCTCTTGATGAATAGTGACCATCTTTCATGGATCATCTCTGCAGGCCTCATTTCAGAGGCTACTGAAGAAACAATGTGGTAATCGAGCCACTTGGGAGTACCCATTTGCAGTTGCCGGTGTAAATATCACATTCATGATAATGCAGATGCTGGATCTCGAGTCCAGTAAGCACTGACCCGAACTTGCCATCTATTGAGTCTGAACTGTAATTTTACTAATTAGACAGTAATATTGGTTGCAGATAAGCCAAGAACGTTTGTCCGAGCTGTTTTTATCCAAATGCTGTCAGGTCGGACCAGTGCAGTGAATCTTATTTCCCTCTTATCATACAAATATATTATCGGTTTCCAACAAATTGTCCTTTTTCGTCCCAGAGGATGAGTGGGCATTTGATCTGCTCTACTGTGTCGCGTTCGTTGTGATGGACAAGCAGTGGCTGGAGAAGAACGCCTCTTACATGGACTTCAATGTAATTTCCCGCCAATGTTCATCTCATCCTTTATCTGCAACTCGTTAGATCGCATGTCTCGATCGATCTTCTGATTCTGCTGTCATTCTCAGGAGATACTGAAGTCGACGCGAGCGCAGCTGGAGAGGGAGCTTCTGCTGGACGATGTGATGCGGATCGAAGACATGCCATCATACAGCCTTCTTTGCTAGCGGCCATGTGTGTTGGAGATCATGATTGAGTTCATGGTCTGAGTGTATAGCCCCTCCCTTCCTGTGATTCCTGGGAGGAAATTATTTGTGACATGTTAGGGCGATGGCTTGCTGTTGTCATGCTGAATTTGGCCCTCTGTAAACAAACTCGTCCGTGTATCGGCATAATGAATTAGTATTGCTAGCACCCGATGTCAAAGTTACTGATGTTCTGTCAATTATTCCCTTTTTCCCCCCTTCCAATAGAACACTTACATATCAACAGAACCAACAAATGAAATGGGTAATTAGTTAGCAACTTCTGCTGCAAGGTGTGTAATAAATCCGCGTTAGCTTGTCAGGTTTTCAGCTTGCTCCTCGAGGACCATCTGGTCCACCCAATCTTCCCTCCTGTCTCAGCCGATCTGTTGACGAACACCAAATCACCAGCCAATGCTGATCGGTGGGAAATTCTCGCGTCTGATTCGTTGACACTGAGACACCAGCTAGGACATGCGCCTTCGTTCCCCACCACGGTCAGCCGTCGCCGCCACCGACGGTGCTCGACCCGGGGATCTTCGACAGCCGTGCGCCCTTCATCACCTTCCTCAGCCTGTCCACGTCCTGCCACCTCCCAGCACCTGCATATACGTTGGACAGCACCACATACACGCCAGGGTTGCTGGGGTCCAGCTTCAGTATCTCCTGCACAGCCCGTTCCGCGACGTCGATGTCGCCGTGGTTCTTGCAGGCGGCGAGCAGCGCTCCCCAGATTGCAGTGTCCGCCTCGCATGTCATCCCCCGTATCATCTCCTCGGCCTCCGGTAGCAGTCCGCTCCGGCCGAGGAGATGAACCATGCACCCGTAGTGCTTGATGCCCGGCGCCACCCCAAAGTCTTTCTCCATGGACGCGAACACGCCGCGGGCCTCGTCGAGAAGGCCCGCGTGGCAGTAGGCCGACAGAACCCCGACGAAGGTGGCAGCGTTCGGCGGCACGCCCTCCCGTCTCATCCGCCGGAACATCGCCAATGCTCCCTCAACATGTCCGTGGTGCGCCAACCCCGAGATAAGGGCGTTCCACGCTGCCGTGTGCCGTTCCAGCATCGCCTCGAACACCGCCACCGCCTCCTCGATCGCCCCGTTCTTCGCGTACATGTCGACCAGCGCGGTGCCGAGGATCACCCCCACGGGCGCCATCATCCCCCTCCCCTCCATGAGCTCGTGCACGCGCCGCCCCATCTCGAGCCCGGTTGACCCCGACCGTGCGCACGCCGACAGCACGGACGCCAGCGCCGCGCCGCCAGGCTCAAACCCCTCGCCAACCATCTCTTCGAACGCCCCCATGGCGTCCTTGTACCTCCCGTTCTGCGCGTACCCGGAGACCATGGTGGTGTACACCACCGCGCTCCTCTCAGGCAATTCGTCGAACACCTTCCGCGCGACGCGGACGAGGCCCGCCACGGAGTAGGCACGGACGAGGCCGTTGGCGACGTAGGCATCGAGGTCGAGACCGTGCTTGACGGCGAGCGCGTGGAGCTGCACGGAGACGCGGAGCGGGAGGCGGGCGGAGGCCTTGAGGAGGAAGGGGAAGGTGTGCTTGCCGGGGGTGAAGGAGCTCTCGCGGCGGCGGAGGAGGGAGAAGAAGGGGAAGGCGGAGGCGGGGTCGGGGGAGGAGGCGAGGGCGCGGAGGGAGGTGTTGATCATGAAGGAGTTGGGTGCGGAGGGGAGGGAGGAGAGGAGGCGGAGGACGGTGGCAGGAGGGGAGAGGACGGCGTAGGCGACGAGGAGGCGGGAGGCCGCGAAGGCGTCGGAGGCGAGGCGGCCGGAGACGAGCATGGCGGCGTGGACGGGGGCGAGCGCGCGGAGGCTGGAGCAGCGGTCGGCGAGGAGCGTGAGGTTCGGCCGGCGCAGGCCGCCGCCGGCGGAGGGGAGCGGCGGCGCGGGCATTTGCGCGAGTTCGAATGGACTTCAACCGCGATATGCTGCAGAGTAGGTCGCATGCATGTTCTCGGGTGTGTCACGCACGCACCCTCGCCCGCCTCCTGCGTATGATCTGCCGCCCTTTCTCCCTGTCCGCTGGCTGCCGCCACTTATTCCTCATTGACATGCAGTCCTCTCCTCTGGACTTTACTTTTCTTCTGATCTGCCGCCCCCAAATCCCCCGATCCGCCGCCGCCCTCCGACGAGGCCACCACGTGCCGTCCCTCCATGTTCCTCAACGTCGTCACTCTCGGCAACGTCGTAAGTGCCGCTGCCACTGTGAACTCAAAACCATTGCCCCCCGCGCGCACACTCGATCTGACTCGATCCAGTTTGTTCCGTGCAGGGGGCTGGTAAGTCGGCCGTGCCGAACCGCCTCATCGGGCACCCCGTGCTGGTGAGTGCTTTATGCGAGATTTCGACGGTGGTTGGTGTGGTGCAGCCGACGGGGGAGAACGGGGCGACGTGGGCGCCGATAGTGGTCAACCTGCAGAGGGAGTGAGGGACCTGGGGCTCAGGAGGATAGGCTTAGCAAGGACGCGTCCAGTGGATCCGGGAGGAGTCGAACTGATGAGATTTACCTCAAGCTATGGACAAGTACAGGTTTGTGATTGGATTGCACTTTTTTGTCTAGTAGTTTGGGTAATGTTGCTAATCCAGTAGCAAGCTGTATAGTTTCGCATTCGCTGAGGGTATGCTAATGTTTGAGTAAGTGTCCAAACTGTCCCTTTAGTTGTCGGACATTGATGCCTTTTCCATGCTTGCAGAAATTTACGAAGTAAAATCTGACTTCTGAAATGGACTTGAACCATGCTTGCAGTAATTGGAGAGGAAGGAGCACCCAGTTGATTGGAGTAGAATGCCCCGGATCACTACCAGCGCTTTGTCGTGCCGCGATCAAATGATCGAATGCTTTGGTGAGGTTTTAGGAAAATGCTTTGTGGTGAAATCTTAGCTAGCTTCAGTGTCACATGATTCCTAAGAGTACTAGTGCATGGCTACTATTTTGTGCAAGTTTTAATTCGTTCCTCTTATGGACATGTAAAAGAAGATGATAGAAAAGTAGATGAATGAGAGAAGTTCTGGGATCGTTAAGAGACAACCTAGCTACTCACTGCTCAGTATGGTTGCTTTTATTATCTTGGTGAAGTCTTTGATATTGTGTAACTTTTTCTAGTTAATTTTATCAACTGTTAGGGTGTGATTGTTGGTGGCTAATAACTGCCAAGAGCGGGATCTGATGGAACCAAGGGAAGCCTTGAGTGGGCTGCCTGGGGAGTCTTCGTTCACTCCAGCTTGTTAGGCTCCCAAAGTTGTTGGGTTTGGCACTGAGAGTACATAAGCTGTGATCATTCTATTGTTAGAGGCTTAGAGCATATCTCTAGTTCCATTCTTTGGTAGCTGGCCATAAGGACCCAACCAGTGCCAAGCCAAGGTGACCAACCAAGGCTGTTGCCAAGAAGAAATGAGACTGGTTTGTGTTTTTATAGGTTGTGCAATGTGGCCTTATTGGTGTGCTGTTTATTTGATCGCGGCTCACGAGTCAAACCAAGCTAGTTCGAGCCTACATTCGAGCTAAGCCAAGCCTTCCATCTGGCTCGTTGTCTTAACAAGCCGAGCCAAGTCGATGCTCCAGCCTAGCTATGACTAGTGAGTCAAAGGGAAGGTGGTTGTGCATCAAGTTGGTTGACAGAGACCAATTAGAAGCATCTCCAAAAGAATGTAGGGGGTGTCTAGGTAGAAAGTGAGTGTGTTTATTTTGTTAGAGGGTACTGTAATTTTCAGTCATTAGATCTAGATCTAAAGGATGTCATCACTCCTCTATCCATATAAATTCCCCTCTTTTCTCTCCCCTCCACTCCAAACCTTAGCCACCACCCAACCAGCCGTCACCATCCCTAGTGCCGACGATGCCCGCCGGTGAGCCGTCGCCGCTCCCACCTCCCTCCCAAACCACCCTTCTTCCTGATCTGGTGAACCACCCCATGCCACGTCTCTTCCTCTTTGACCTCTACCCTCACATCCATCTCCCTCCACCACATCATCGCCACCCCCAGTGCCACCACTGCCTACCAACGAGCATCACCTGTTGTCGCTTCCACCTTCCATGCAGTTGTCGATGCCGTGTTGCCGTCTCTTCCACTACCGCGCACCCTCACACCAACCAAAGTCCTCGTTAGAGCGTCGATCCACCTGCCGCTCTCTAACCACCTCCCTTCTCTATGCCCACGGCAAGTGGTGCCAAAGCCACCCACCGTAGATCTATTGGCCCCCTCCTCCACTCTAAATCCGAGGTTATGGTGAACCTAAACCCTAAATCGGGTGAACTCAAACCTAACTCACCAAAGCGGTAGTTGGAGAGCCACCACCATCACCGAAGATGAAGTTGAAGCACAAATCTCAAGAGAAATCAGAGGGATAAAAATTCAAGTACTTCCAAGATGAGAAAACACTTGGGTACTCCTAAGCAATTCCTAATGTACTTGGATTAACCAAACAACATATTTTCTGTGTTCTTGTCTGATCCGTGATTGCAGCTTGAGCAACGATAACGAGCTCCTGTGTTTCAAAAAAAATGTTGTAACATTTATAGGTAACTAATGCACCATCTCGTGTGAACCTATTCAAGTGATGCGTTACCGAGCATGCATGATGCTCCATAGAAACTTCGTAAGTACGTGTTAGTGCCAAGTGAACAAATCAAGTGTGTGAGGTGAAATATTACATTGATTCAATGTTGCCGACTTTCACACGTGGCGGGTATGAGATATGGTAGTTTCCTTTAATAACAGTAGTACTGGGGTAAGTATTTCTCTGGCTTTTGTAAGAGCAATTCCAACAGTAACTCTCAAAACAGGACCCCTACTTTTCATTTGAGGGCTCCTCCTATTTTTGAGGACCCTGTTTTCTGAGCTGCACTTCAGCAGGAACCCTCAAAACAGAGCCCATACTTCTCAATTCTCTCTATTTCCTCACACACTATATGCATATATATGGAACAAAAGCACAATACACAATAAAATATTTATGATTTCACAATGAGGGATAATATGTAAATTTATGAATTCAAATACGAATATTCAAATTTAAATTCAAATTTATTCTGAATTTAAATTTATGAATTCAAATACGAATATTCAAATTTAAATTCAAATTTATTCTGAATTTAAATTTATGAATTCAAATACAAATATTCAAATTTAAATTCAAATTTGTTCCGAATTTAAATTGAAAGCACAATGAGGGACGTTTAAATTTATGAATTCAAATACAAATATTCAAATTTGTTCCGAATGAGGGACGTATTTATTCATATACGAATAAATCTGAGTTTAGAGGCTCAAGTAGGGGACCCCTAGGAATGAAGGCTTGGAGACCTTATTTGAGAGACCTCTATTTTTTAGGGCTCAAGTAGGAATCTGCTGGAGTTTAATTTTTTGCTCTAGCTCTCAAATCTGAGTTTAGGGGCTCAAGTAGGGGCCCTGCTGGAGTTGCTCTAACAACATGCATGAACAAGCTTATTATAGACCGCCGCAGAGTCGACAATTCCGCTAACGAGGGAAATTGGATCAACGGTGGGATATGAGCAGAAAGTAAATAAAATGGACAACCTGCACGTGAAAAGCATGGTACATCAACGGGTAGCATACAGATACACAAAAAGGCGCGCATTTAGATGCTTATTTTGCCATTCCATATTTCCAGTTTATCGCATTGTTCTGCCCTGCTGGATGCTATACTGTTATTGCAAGAACTGATCCAGGGGTAGTAGTAGCCCACAGAGAGCTCTGACATGCCACACACCCGGACGGATCCGGATCTTCCATGTTTTTTTTCAGATCTCGCTGAATGAGTTGATAGTGCGGAAGCCATGATTCTCAGGAAGTGGTGCATTTCCCGGGCGAATGGAGATTATTACCTCAAAACCTGAAAGACACAATGTTAGATAAACAATGATAGTACAAATTTTCTTCCAATGAAAAGAGAAGATATTAAAGCCAGAAGCATATATTATACAACTGTGCAATAATGAGCATAATAGTGCAAGGACTGCCTCAGTTTTGCGCCTATTTCACAATGTCATAAGAACCTATAACTAGAATGTTACCATGATTATAACGATACCTACATAAGTCAATTGGTTAGAGAATCTTATGCACCAAGAAAAAACATTAACATTCCAAAGGACATAGGCAGTATCAGGGTTTGGATTACCGGCGGTAACCGGATATCCCAGCGGTGACTGGGATTAAAAAACCGGCATTCAAACCGGATATCCCAAACATTTGAGTTTTAAATAAGAACTTCCAATTATCCTCTTTATATATGAGGTAGTGGCATTCAAACGAACTTCCCATGAAGGAATATGACTTCATGTATGGTTCCAAACTTTCAGACTCAGAACTAAGATTCTTTGGTTGCTTGATAACCGCTGTACAGCTTTGGAAATCAACAAGACAATAGTAGCAGGTCTGAAGTTAGAGCTCCCATTTGTGCTGAAATAGTGAATTGTGCAGTATGTTATAGTGGAGATAACACCATGGTGGGAATGTTCTTTGCAAATTACAAAACCTCATTAAGATACATGATTGTAAACCTATTAATAATTAACACTAGCTTATTATGTGATACTGTAAGTCACCTGCTATACATGAATGAACTTCAAAGGTCATGTACATGAGTGAACTCCACCGGTTTTTCCGGTTTTTTACCTGTTTTTCCAGTAACCGGCCGGTTACCGGTCCCCTCCCGCCCCGCCCACAAAATTCATTTGACAAATTTTGTCCGGTTTTTATCCGGGATTTCCGTTACCGGGCGGTAACCGGCCGGTTACCGGTACCGCCCGACGGCCGGGATTTACCCCGGTAGCGGGATTTTGAACCTTGGGCAGTATATTTACAGGGTTTGTCTACAAAGGTCCCAAGAATATTGAGTGGAACTAGTCATCACCTGCATCTTTTGCAGCAACCGCTTCTTGGAAGACATCGGTTATAAATAAGATTTGAGACGGACTGTCCACCCCGAGTGATTGCGAAATCTCAAAATAACTCCTTGCTTCTCTTTTGTTTCTGTGCATGTGAGAGAAGAAAATCATAGTTCTACACTCATTTTTCAATATATGGGGATAGCAAAGACAAATGGAACATGAAATCCAGATCATACCCGGTTGTGGTGTCAAAAAACCCACACAGGTACTGTCGCAGATCACCATACGTCGTATTGCCAAATAGAAGCCTCTGTGCCTCTCTGCTGCCACTTGAGTATATGTAGACCTGTTGACAAGTATATAATCTCTGTATCAAGTCATCAAGTGATTGAACACTCTTTACAAATTTAGGAATACATATTGTGGTAATGCCAAAGATGCCTTCAGTATCGCCTTATACATGGCCCATAACTTGAAGTTATATTTTGTAGCTTTAACTTAACTACCATTTATATTTCACAACCCTGTCACATGACTATACTAATTTATAGTTATTACATATATCATTATTTTCTTCTTTGCTCCTTTTTACAATATTCTCCTTTTTAAGTATGACACAGCTCAGTTATATCTACCATGTTCAACTAATGAAAATCTAGACTAACATCCTTTTCTTCTATTACAAACCATTTTGCTGCACTTACGTCCATGCTTCACTAAATTTGGTAGGACTTTTGACAATCTATCAGCAGCAAAAACAATTATATTTCTTAGCATTAGGAAGCATCGAATTCTGTAACATTGATTTGATTTACTTAAATCCGTATTGCTTGCATGCATCATTCCTTCTGAAAATGGGAGTAGAACAATTAAGAAAGTGAATGCTTGATGGCGATTACAATGGCTGAACACGTTGCAGAATTGCACAATTTTCTATGAATGCTTTACATGGTTTTGCAATGGATATTGTTTCAACACTTGAGGGTCAACTTTCTTGACCTAAGTCACTCAGCTACAAAGTATGAATAAGAAACGCATCTAGGAGCAAATTAAAATATCTGTAGTGCCTGAGAAGTCTAAAGTTCACACTTCACAGGAGTTTTGACCAAATAGATACCTTCATGCCGCTAGCATTCCAGTTCTTTAGTGCCTGAGGAACATCCTCAAAGACAACTCCTTGCAGCTCTTTCCTTTCAAATCCAGTCCTCCATATATGACCCTGGAATTAGCCATTGAAACAGTTGAAATCTGTTATGAGTATTAGAGAATAGGAATTGTATTATTCATTTTCTTATATGCCTAGATTTCCTTATCCGTATATAGCATATTCCCCCGTAATATCCTCTTGTACTTCCTATATACTGCATATTAGACCTCTTTAATATATACACAATATTCATAACATGGTATCAGAACTTAGATTAGTAGCAGTTAGGTTTACTGTAGTTGCCGCCTAACCTTCGCTTCTTCTTCCGCTGCCGCTGCCCCTGGGAGGATCGATCTCCACTCCCGAGGGCGGCCACCTCTCTAGCCATCGACAATCTAGATACGATCGGCCCAGGCCGCCGTTGTTGCTTGCCCAGCTGCATGGCCGCATGCTGTTCATCCAGAGACTCCTCCAGATCCTTTCAGGCCATCGTCACCGCCGTCCAGGTAGCCGCTACCGCTCGTTGGTCATTGTCCCCGCCGGTCAGTCGTTTCCGCCCATCGACCGTTCGCCCGAGCCGCAAGCAGCCCGCTGGCCGTCGGCACTCGTTTGGCCAGGCCGCTGCCCAGGCAGTCGCCGCCGCTCGTCACATGGCTTCCGTTGTTGCCCGTCGGGGCCGCTTCCACTGGGGTTGCCGTCATGCGACCGAGGCCCAGTCGTCACCTAAGCCTAGATCAGGCCATATCCAATGCCGACCTCGACGCTCTAGGTCGCCACCGCCCCAGATGGGGCGATGCCGCCTCAGATCTGTGATCCTCCACGCCGGTCGCCGCCGCCTCACGGCTGTCGCGCTGCGCCGGATCTGACCATCTTCGGCCATGGTGAGAGGCTTGTGTAACACTCTGGTCTAGCCTCTGAGCCCGAAATACTACCACTACCCTAACACTTACCATTTATATCTATTATTGCTAGAATTCGGCTACAACTCCTCTGTTCCACTCAACGACACGATAAGCACACGTACTTACCGATGAGCATTGAGACAACAGTTCCCGATTACCAACTATAAAAAGAGGCATAATCCACACTATACGAGACATTTCCAAAAAGATAGAATTTTAATGCTAACTCCCAAAGTATGCCATTAAAGTTGGATTACGACAACTAGAGGTGATACGTGAATTACTATTACACGTGGAAATATACGTGTGCTACTCCCGCCCATGCATGTCGCCTTCACTATACACCTAAAAACAACAACAAAATAAGGATGAGTCGAAAAATTCAGCAAGTACACAATAGAATAATGGCGACAGATAGTAATTCAACAAACCCCCATATTGGGGAGCTATAAGACAGCCCCTGTTACTGCTAGTAAACCACATCTGTAAAATTGTAACATAAACTCTGCAACTGTTCCCCTATCTCATGTTTTCTTTCATACAGTGCAATACAATGTAATGCAATGTCCACATGCACCTTCAGAGCTCATGCTTGTAAACTGTAAATCAATTCTATGACTGTAAATTATAAATCACTATCTCTGTAACCATCACTTTCTCTGTCACTTTCATACAATGCAACATAATGCAATGCAACTACAATTGTATGACTTTCTATCATTTTCATGCAATGCAACTGTAACTGTAGCTTATACCGGTATAGTGGCGGGTACATCCGTTGATGTCAATCTCTATCTCCATCCTGTGGAGGTGCCTTGTCGAAGGGAGTTTCTCATAGAAGCTATAGTTCACCTTTTCGGTAGGACTTTCTGTATGCGGTGCCTTGCCGAAGGAAGTTTTTCGTGGAAGCTATAGTTCACCCTTTCGGTAGGACTGTATGCAGTGCCTTGCCGAAGGTAGGACTTTCTGCATGTGATGCCTTGTTGAAGAGAGCTTCTCGTGGAAGCTATAGTTGACCCTTTCGGTAAGACTTTCTGTATATGATGCCTACCTCTGTAAATCTTATTAAATGACACTCCGGATTAGTCATATAGCTTTCTCACCGACTTAGCACTTGCTCTCCGGACTAGCCATATGACTTTCTCACCGCCCTGGCTCATATGCAAGTTACATGATGCAATATCTATTTAGCATTC
The DNA here is from genome assembly GCA_036346265.1 of Melocanna baccifera. Taxonomy (NCBI): domain Eukaryota; kingdom Viridiplantae; phylum Streptophyta; class Magnoliopsida; order Poales; family Poaceae; genus Melocanna; species Melocanna baccifera. The sequence goes on along the minus strand of CM070706.1, from coordinate 13,506,989 downwards.
ACAACCCACTACACAAACTCCACTCCTGTGGAGTGCCTACCAGAGTAGGTTTTTATCTTCCCACTACTGTGGGATACCTACGCGAAGTAGATCTTTATCCCACTACTGTGGGATGCCTACACAAAGTAGGCCTTTATCCCACTACTGCAGGATGCCTACGCAAAGGTCTTTGGTATAAGTGTGCAACACGATGCAACACTCTTTCAACGCATCAATCAACCATAAGCATCTCTCATCACAGTATAATCTATAGACAGGTAGGAATATTATTTCATAAAATAACATAAAGCATGGTATAAAACAAATATCAGACAATCATCACAATCCACTATTCTACCATGCACTTGTCTGTTAACCTAACGAACGATGCGTGGACGGCACCAAATCCGAACCGTCACTTGTACAAGTATTAACCCATCTCAACACATCATAGCAATACATGCACACATTCTAATGGTGGCGTTCTTACACACAAACCAACACACGCTACACTTTTCACTAGATATCGACTCACTGTTCCGGGTGCTCAAACGACCGTGTCTTTCAAACCCGAAACATAACATAGCAAATATTATGGGTTCAGCAATCTGCATAATTCTACTTACATATTTCTGGTTACCATGATTTAAATATTACACCATCTAAAACTCTGATCTAAGCCCAAAGGCCGTGCTATCCCATACCACCTGCACTGGAGAAATATGCATACCATCCCATCTTCAATATACACACAATATTCATAACAAACCCTACCGAGGCAAAAGAAATATGCTTGCAGCACTGGAGAAGAATGTGAACTAAGCTACCTGAAGTTGTTTCAATGATGTAATCTTCCGGTCTGCTTTAATCATTGATTCAACATTAGCAACTAATGAATTGATAACCTCTTCTTTGCCAGCATCATCGGGTGGAATTGGAACAGACCCAACAATTCCGTTTCTCAGGTCTTCTTCAACCTGAATAATTCGTCGCTATACTGTTAGAACTGAAGTAAAACAAAAAAATTGAAGAGCAGTTAAATATTATGGCTTAAATATCATCAACATTGATTCTTAGATGCTACAAGATCTACAGCTTCACAGGACACACTAAATTACTTTATCATAACTTACTTGGGTGCGCAATAGTTTGATGTCTTCTTTGGTTTCTTCAGAATCATATGTAGAAGTCAGATGCTTTCGCACATTGTCACGGGCATAAGGAAACATAACATCAGTCACAAATGTTATTGGAGTTGTTGTTCCTTCAATGTCAAGTACAACACAATGCTGCAAGTGAAAAAAATGTTTTGAGTACTGGTATTCAAGAAATATGTCAGAGGGTAAATTGACCAGACATAGCAATCACAAAGCAGTTAAGACAACACACAAACAATTATACCTGCAGTTGCAAAATGATACATTATATGATCTTCAAGTACCACATGTGAGGTTCAATTCCTAAATTACTAAGAACAAAGAACTGACCTCTGATGATTCCGCAGCATGACATCCATTAGGAATGCCAGGGCTTAAAACACTGCGTAGTCTTTTGGCACTGTTTATTGGACCATGTTCAGGAGAAGTCCAATCAATACCCAATTGATAAAGCTTGATGGCAGCATCAAAAAGATAATGATAGCATTCAGCCTGTAAAGCAAGACCATAACAATGAAGTAAATATATGCCCTGACATAAATTTTAGGAAGCACAAGAATTATCCCTCAACATAGCACACATAACCACAACATTTATAAGAGGCTATTGTTAAGGATACAAAGGTATTTGTGGTATTTCCTAATTTCTAGGGTTTAGCATTGTGTCCCTTGAATCCTATACTATCTATTGCCCATTTGGGCTATGCAATACATCAACATCCATCTGTACATGGTATCAGTCTTAGGTTTTCCAGCCGCTACCCATGTCTTCTGCTACAGCTGCCCCTAGGAGGATATTTCTCCACTCCCGAGGACGGCCACGTCACCGTCATCCACTGGCTGCCGCCAGCCTCATCCTGGCCGGATCTGTCGCTTCTTTGGTGGCCGTCCTGTCTCATCTTCGGCTGCCTCTTCCCTTGGCCGCCGTCCTCCCTCGCACACCAAGAGAAGCCACCATCATCCTCTTCTTGGGCCACCGCCGCCGGCATGGCGCTCCTCGTCCATGCAAAATATACCTGCAAAATTTTTTTACAAGAATGGCATCCAGTCGCGAACCGTATTCTCGCCCAATAGCCACGTGGCACGCAGGCAGTCCGCAGACCATTGGACGACATAGTTGCAATCGCCCAACGGTCGGCGATTGCAACCTATCGTCTAACCGTTGGGCGACTACGCGCAGTATAAGAAGCCGTGTGCGATCCCTGCCCGGCGACTAAGAAGAGAGAGCAGCGGTGACGAAGAACAAAGAAGAGGAGAAGACAAAAGAAGAGAGGAGAGGAAAGGAGAGGTTCCACTACTTTGCAAGGTAAAATTTTTTGCTTGTTTTTAGTTAGTAAATTTGTAGAAAGTAAATAGTTTGTTTAGTGTATATTAGAATGCATAGAAAATTTAATATGAAGTAAATAGTCGTAGAAAATGTAGTCAATATAGTTATAAAAAATTAGTATCTTTAGAAAATCTTAGCTATAAGAAATTTAGTCAATATTATAGTTGTAAAAAAGTTAGTCAGTATAGTTGTAGAAAATTTGTATTCGTTGAAAATTGTAGTTGTAGAAAATTAACGTATGTAGAAAATCGTAGTTGTATAAAATTTAGTCAATGTTATATACGAAATTAGAATCCGTATAAAATTATAGTTGCATAAAATTTAGTAAATATTTGTATATGCAGTAAATAGTTTATTTTGTGCAACGCATTATTAGATAACATTTATGATTAATTAGGAATGAATTTACAGTCGTTAGTACCTTGAAAATGCACGCATGCCGTTAGACCGAATATATTGTCGTTTTAATCGGTATGTCATGTAAAATGTCGAGGAGTGGGATGTCAAAATGGCCTACGAGATCTACGAGACGGAGCGCTGAAAGGACAAGCAAGCCAAGCGTATACATCGGGAGACGAAAGCGCATCTCGAGGCATGCACACGCAGGGAGCACGAGACAGAGGGAGATGACAGCCAAGGCCAAAAAGGTCGCCGAGGAGTTCAACGTAGAGCTCATAATGAAGGGAAAATGGCCACAATCCACGCAGTAGGGCGGGTCGTTCCACACTGCTCCCCCGAAGCTCGAATTTTTTTCCATTAAAAAAAGGTGCATATGTACCATAGTTCGGTTTGTTGCATCGTATATAATGCTCTTTCTTATGCATGTAGGCAAACCCTATGCGTTGTGTTATTCCTAACTTTACTACGAAGTCTATTTTATTTCGCAAAAGCACATCTCATCGTATTTTCGCATTCAATTCTTGGCGTAGCAACGCAACCAATAATATGAAAAATAATTCTCTTCCATGCATGAATTCCCAGTTGAATCACAATATCACTTACTGTTGTACGTACCGAGCGTTGTTATCTCAATCGTCCTAAAAATATATTCACAAAATTTTTTGCACTACAACAACCGACGAATGCAAAATGTTAGTGCACATCGAACAGAATTTGTACAATTCATAATCCACGAAAATCACAAATAGATCAACCGACATTACTTCCCGTTATTTTTACCCTAGAAAATACAATTCATACATAACATTACATATATGTTAACTGCCTACAACAATTGTCATTTACTCCATGCGCAGTCCGGAGGCCCCGTTGTGCCAAAATGGGCCGTACAAGTACAGTCGCCCAATGGATGGGCGATAGGTTGCAATCTCCCGACCGTTGGGCGACTACAACTATGTCGCCCAACGGTCCGTGGACTACCTGTGTGTCGCGCGGTCGTTGGGCGAGAGGTTCCGATCACCTAACGGTTAGGCGACTGTAGACCATTCTTGTAAAAAAATTCACGGGTATATTTCTGTATTTTCAAATAAAAAATGGATTATTTTAAAAAACAATTCATGTATGGTGGTGCCAATGGTGCTAGTAACTCAATGGAGTTGGCTTGAGCTTCGTCTTGCCTTGCCATCTGTCCCCCATTTTGCGCCAGAGGCCTTGACACCCTTTTTTTAGTTCCTTTATTTTCTAATTGTTTAGTCTTCCATTACGTCCATTCAAATTCGTAGTCTATCATTCAATTCATCAAGCCATGTGTATCCACAAATTTCTTTCTCGGTCAGCCGTTTGGTTTGCTAGTAATGGTTCATCTCTCTGAGCAGCTGTAGATCGTAGAAATTTTAAAATCGCCACTTCTCTCTGAGCGGCGCCCTGAGTTTTAAGGCTATCGCGTTTTCATTCTGTGTCGTCATCGTCTCGGACTTCGATCTGCTTTATAGGCTACAACGATACTTTATGGGCTGCAACGTTACTTTATGGGCTATTGTACAACCTCGGATGGAGATCTTTTGGTCTCAACACAATTTTCAAGAGCTGCATGCTATGACAACATTTTCAAGACTTTGATTTTAGATTTTTCTTATTTTAATGTCAATCCTTCAAATGCAATGCTATTGCATACGCCTTGTATTTAAGGGGGTGTTTAAGATATGAGGGTATTTATGGTATTTTCTAGTTTCTAGGGTTTAGCATTGTGTCTCTTGAGTCTTATACTATATATTACTCATTTGGGCTATACAATACATCAACGATTCATCTATCTAACAGCTATCATCACAAAACTCATCAAATTGCAGGCTTGATATGAATATTTAAGAACATTTTGCTGTTTCTTTTGATTGTGGTGGGATACGGTTCAAGCTATTTCGGATTTCATTTAAATGAAGCTCTTAGGTTGGTAATCACAAGTAGCAAAAGGATTTCCTGCTTCATTCAATTGCGGATGCTACTAACTAGATCCAAATTTGCAAGCAAGTCAAATGCTTAGCAACAACATGCACCTTATCAGTTTGCAATCATGTTAGATGTATATTTATAGAATTTTACTACCAGGGATACAAGGAAGCCTGAACACAAAGTAATAAAGAGATGCTAACAATAGAGGAAACTTAGGCACACAAAACTTTCAGATGTCATCTAGATATATCACAACATATGCTAAAATATTAGCTATTCCCTTTGTTCTTTTTTAAATGATGTTATTGACTTTTCACGGTGCTTGAGATGTGACTTTGACCAGTACTTTTATAACTTTATATTAGATCAAATTAATATTATAATATTGTGAAACTCATTTTAACGAATCGTCTAGTGATATAGTCTTCGTATGGCCAATCTAGATAGTTTTGAACATATTGATAATCAAATTTCAGAAAGTTTGACTGCACGGAATGTAAAATGTCATTTAAAAAAACGAGGGAGTAGCACATGGAGATCAAACTAAGAATTTGGATTGAAAGAATTGATAACCTAAAATGAAGAAACAAAGAAAGTTACAGTGAGAGGCTATGAGAACACACCTGTGTCTTGGCGTTGATCCAGGAGTCACCCCACACATAAATTCCATGGTTCCGTACAAGGACAGCAGTTGCCCTTGGGTATGCTGAAATCTGTTAAATAACTTTGCATTAGTTGCCTAGATCCATCCAAAATATTGCTAATAACCTCTTTGTAATCAACATTCTATGGTACTTGACTACTTGCTCAAACTCTCCATACTCCAAAGGAATTAAGCATGCCCTTTAATCAGCAGGTAAAAAGCCTAAATGATCAGATGAATCAATGGGATGGTGCTATTGATTGCTTTGCTGCCTAATTCTGTTGCTGGAACTATATCTATTTATCAGCACAAATTCATGATAACTACAAAGTACAAAATGTGACAGAAGATTCTATTGATACCTATAGAACGGATTTTTTGAGGATAGAGATGACTGAAACTTTTAAGACATTAGAAGCATTGTAGCATACCGCTTCACTTAGTGAGTCGGTGAGCTCATACTCGTAAGGAGTATTCTCAATTATAGGAATAACCAATTCATCATGGTAGCCATGGCCTTTGATTCCTTTAATCATTTCCATATGTGTTATCTGCAGTAAGATCAGCGGAGCAGTATATGGTCAAATAAGGAATTTCCATACAGCAGTCACTTTAGTGATTTATCGAAATTAAACAAATGAAAATGGGAGAACTATATAATAGGATCTACTACCACTGTCAGTTTGTAAACCCTGACCACACACAAACAACATTTCAAATAGTGTTCTGTTACCTATTAGCCTATTACAAACACATTGGTCAGTATGTCACTGTCATCTTGAAAACTCTATGGTATTTTAGTTTGTTCTGAATTTTGTTTTGGAACTCATTAGCCGATACAGTATGGTGTTGATATAGCACCGATGTGTTGGGTATAGTAGACATGTCGGTATATCATTGTGGAAATTTTTTGTATGCTGTTTTTCACTAAGTGCACAATATACTATTACATACACATGGCTATGAGCCATATGGACCAGTCTAAATCCCACACACTCAACATAACCTAAAGCTCACACTCAACACTCCCCCTCAAGATAGGCGATAGATATCTATCAGCCCTATCTTGTCACATGATGATAAACACTCCTTAATTCTTAATCCCTTTGCTAGATAATCGGCTATTTGATCTCCGCAGGTTACATAACTCAATTTCAAGGTACCTGCATCAAATCTCTCCTTGATGAAGAACCGATCTATCTATATATGTTTTATTTGATCATGCTAAACTAGATTATTTGCAATCTTGATTGCTGACTTGCTGTCACACCACAGTTTTAACGGTCCACTTGTTAGTAACCTCAACTCCGATAGAAGACTCCTCACCTACAATAGTTCACATAAGTGCATTGCGATGGATCTATATTCTGCCTCAGCTGTTGATCAGGACACCACCGATTGCTTTTTGCTCCTCCAAGATACCAAATTTCCCCCCATAAAGACATAGCACCCCGATGTTGATCTCCTATCATCAAGAAAGTTGGCTCAATCAAGATCACAATAGCCATCAACATTCAGGCGATCATTTCTTTTGAACCATAGACCTTTTGGATTCGATGAGCTACTTCCAGATGTCCACTCCTAGAATCATGCATATAGCGGCTCACAACACTTACTAAATAGAAAATGTTATGTCTTGTGTGACACAAGTAAATAAGATGACCAACAAGCCTCTAGTAGCTCTCCTTGTCAACTGGATCTCCTGACTCTGTACACAGCTTATAGTCTTGATCAATTGGGGTCATAGCAGCTTAGTATCCAAGCATTCCTGTATCATTGAGAAGATCTAAGACATACTTCCTCTGTAAGAGAACTATCCCTTTGAGGGACCTCATGATCTTAATGCCCAGGAAGTACCTCAGCTGGCCTAGATCTTTAACCTCAAACTCCTTGCTCAGTTTTTGTTTCAGTTGCGACATCTCAACAGCATCATATCCTGTAATGATGATGTCATCCATATATACTATAAGGATTGTGGTGTGACCCCATGAGTGACGATAGAACACAGTGTGATCCCTATTACACAACCTGTAGCCCATACTACACATAGCACAATGGAATCGATCAAACCATGCTCTCAGGGATTGTTTAAACCCATACAATGACTTCCTCAATCTACAAATTGATCGCTTAGTTTGAGGTGTACTACAGCCATGTGGAATCTCCATATAAATCTCTTCCTAAAGATGACCATATAAGAATGCATTCTTCACATCAAATTCATATAAAAGCCTATTACAATTTGCTACACAGGATATCAACGTTTTCATTGTACTCATTTTTGCCACCGATGCAAAGGTCTCATCATAGTCAATTCCATAGGTATGACTATAACCCTCTGCAACCAGCCTAGCCTGGTACCTTTCAATCTTCTCACTTGAGTCTTGCTTCACTATGTAGACCCACTTACAATTAATCACCTTCTTCCCCATTGGGAGAGGTACAAGCTCCTAAGTCTTATTCTGCTCTAGAGCTGTCAATTCCTCCAACATAGCCCCGTGCCACTTAGGATCTTGCTTCGCGGCTCTCCAATCAGTTGGGACTACCACAGACTGTAGTGAAGCAATAAAGGCTTTGTACTCCGATGATATAGATTCATATGACACATAGTTCGCCACATTTTGCTCAAATCCGTACCTTTACAGAGGCTTTCCTGCCCCAGCTTGTGTTTCCTTCCTCAAGGCAATAGGCAGATCTACATAATCATTTGTAGCGCACGGCTCATCATTAGATAAGTCAGCACCTTCAACAGCCACCAGAACCTGTTGCAACCTCCTTGAATAAACCTTTAGATTTTCTTCCTCATTGGCCCTTCTCCACCTATCTCCCCCCCTCCCATAGGACATGGAATTGAACCAACCACAACCCACGGTTGCTCACTTTCCTCAATCTTTGAAGCTTCAAGCTCTCCCTCTCGACTAGCATCACCCATGCTAGGAGAGTCGAGGTCAAAGAAAGAACTCAAATCAGTTCTCTCTCCATAAAAGGGCCCTGACTCCCTAAAAGTCACATCTATACTCACAAACGTGCGTCGTTCAGAGGGATTCCAACACTTATCCATTTTGTCCAAAAGAGTATCCTAGGAAGATATACTTAACCTGAGGATCTAGCTTTCACCGAGCGTCTGTGCTCTCGAACGAAGCATGTGCATCCAAATACCTTTGGAGGGACAATGAACTCATTCTTCCCTTTCAACATCTCATACAGAGTCTTCATTCCAAGTATTCTCGATGGCATACGATTAATGAGACATGTTGTAGTCATAACTGCTTCACTCCAAAGAAATTTAGGCACATTCATAGTATACATGAGTGACCAGGCTACCTTCAAGAGATGACGATTTTTCCTTTTAGCCACTCCATTCTGGGGGGAGTGTATCCGAACAAGAGGTTTGATGTAAAATTCCTTCAGCTAATAAGAAAGTATCAAACTCTTTATTCACATATTCTGTTCCATTATCTTATCTGATAATCTGGACAGGGCTATTAAATTGATTCTTGACATACGCATAAAAGTCTTGGAAACACTTGAGTACCTCTATTTTATGTTTCATAAGACAAATCCAAACTATACAAGTGTGGCAATCAACAAAGGTAACAAAATATTTCACGCCACTAACAAAGACAACAGGTGATGTCTACACATCAGAATGCACAAGTACAAAGGGAGACACATTGCGAAGTCCCTTGCTCACATATGAGGATCTAATGTGCTTTTCAAACTTATATGCATCACACATTAGTTTACTCCAGTCTATAACATTATATTAGGGAATACTTTACTCATAGTTTCGAAAGATATATAACCCAATCGATAGTGCATAAGTATCACCCTAGCCTCCTCTTCACTTGATGTTGCCAGCAAAGCAGTGCATAGCTTAGCATCTTCTCCCCTTGGATCTAGGTACCACAACCCATTACTCCTAATGCCAGTCCCAAGCTTTTTGCCATTCTGTCTCTCCTGAACAAGACAAGTCTCTCGCTCATATATAACCCGGCAATCCAAATGATCAATCAATGAACTTACTGAGATCAAATTGACTGGAAAGGAGGAAGCATGTAAAACTGATGATAGTGTAATGGAGGGAATGCATTGAATAACACCGACATCTTTAATGTGTTGGGATGTTCCATCCGCCATTTGGATAGTTTCCATGTTTGTGGGTGAGAGTGGAGTATATGATTTAAATTCGTTTAATATACCCGTAACATGTGTTAATGCATCTGAATCTATAATCCATTTACCTAAATTGGAGTGAGCCAAATTAGCGGGAGCACTGGATACAATCGTAGTCCTTTCATCTAACCTTGATCTCCTCGTCTTTCACCATCAGTGAAAATGTTTTAGTGGAGACTAAAATATTGTACTTCTTGTCACAAAAATATTTCTACTAAACAGAAAAAACACTGTCTAGATAGATCTAACAAAGGAAAACTAGAAAAGGACAAATCCAACACAATAGCTACTAGAACATTTCATTAATTTGCTTCATCTTTTATTAAATTTCTCACTTGACACGAAAGGGCAAAGGTAGTCCTCACCAGGTTATACCGGTTAACCCGGTTAGCTACTCGTTTTTGCCTACTCATACTCGACGAGGGGACCTGGTACGAGTACTCAGGCGAGTACTTGGCCAAGTAAACCTACTTTTAGAACCATGGTTTTGACAAAGTTTTTCATACCTCAGCCGCATTTAAGATGGTTTCAATAGTTGCAGCAATAGTTGGAGACACCGAACTCAATAGCCACACCACTACTAGTGAATTGGTAGAACTTCAAGTTCGCCATTCTGCACCTGTCTTGTCCGCCGGCTCTGTTGATTCTAAATTGCCAAAACTCTTCAGCCCTTTTGTCCTCAGGATCAACAATGCCCTCTGTGACCAACTCAAATAATTTCACATACCCTCCAACTTAACATCGTTCGGCATCAATTTTATTTTCTGCACCATTTCAGCATGAGGAACAATTGCACTGCTTGAGGACGATGTCCCACATGTCTTCTCTATGAGAAGTTGGCACAACTTCTCAAGGACATGCTGCAGTCCTTGACTCTCCCCCATAGCTCACTCCCCTTCCTGTACCACAACACTACCCTAGCCACAAAACGAAGACCAGCAAAGGCACGAACAAACAGCTTCTATCTAGAGGCGAAATAAGAATTACTTCACTTGCAGCATAATTGGGTATCTCGTAGACTTGGTGGATCCTCCGGATGTGGTTGTCGCCAAATCTGGAGGGACTTCTTCACCACCTCCACCACCAAGTCCCTTGCTGAAGTGCTTCTTCAACCAGAGGAACTTCTCGTCACAGCGGCTTGCTTTCCCTTGGTGGCGACCTGCCGAGCCCACACTCCCACCATCGCACTACTGAAGCAGAGCAGCAAAGCAAGCGCCACTCAAAAGAGGCTCACGAACAAAAGCTCAACTTCAGTCACTGTGACCGTTGCCACCGCTGGCAATCAGCGTCGGCCACCTCCTCTCTGTCCCAAGCTACCTGTAGAAAGGTAGAGAGATTGGGGCAAACACTACACAGCTAAAGGGCTGGGGTGGCTTGTATATATATTGGCCTGGTAAAGGTATACAAGGAAAGCATATACATGGAAGGCGCATACATGGTAAGCGCATACAAGGAAAGCATATACACGGAAGGAGCTAAGAGGTCTTGAGTTCGAGACCCGGTTGGCGCAATTAAAAAAATATATAATTGCAGCCCGCTTCTATTCCACATCTTAGGCCTGAGGGAGCCTACACGTGAGGGGGAGTGTTAAAGTATAAGTGAATTGCCCAACTTTCCTCATCAGCTTAAACTTTTGGGTGAATTGGTTGGTGCATGCAACTCAATACTACCGATGCCAACACCTCCCAGATCTATGCGTCCGCGCTAATGCCACTCTTGCAGCTCCTCTGCTCAGATCTGCCCGCATCCGTGCGCACTTCTCCCCCGAGATCCGCGGCCATCGAGGACCCGTCGCACGACCACCAAGGCACCAGAAGTCCTTCGTTACAGCCTCGCCACCACCGAGCTCCTCCATTGGCTCTCGACACGTGCCTTCAACACATCAGGACACCGGGCTCCTTAGCTCTGGGAGCTCCCGGCCACCGACAAGAAGAGGATCGAGGCCGCCCTCAAATCCCGCCGTTGCACCTCCTCTCTGCTAGCTCCCTGGCCAGTGGCAGCAGCTCAGCAGATCCTCCAGGCGCCAACTCCTCTCCGCCGACTTCTTCCGCTCCCTCCCGGCCACCACAGCCCGAGCAGCACGTAGCTGAGCAACATCGCCGCCACCGCCTAGGGTACCAACTCTGATACCATGTGGAAATTTTTTGTGTTGTTTTTCAATGTGTGCTCAATATACTATTATATACATATGGCTATGGGCCATATGGACCAGCCTAAAACCCACATACTCTACACAACCTAAAGCTCACACACTCAACAACCATTGATTTTCAAGGTATACATATTGGAGATGAAATTTATATGACATATTTATTAGCTGTTGTGTTTACCTTCTACGTTCTACATATAAGCCAAAACATGCAACCCACGCTCCACCACGGAACTTCCCAATCAATGTATGTACTATGTACCATACACATTTCTAAACATTGGAGTCCATGATATGGAGAATTTAGGCAATCTGTATAAAAAAAATCACTGTAAGGATCACTGGTACAGCTAGCTCATGCATATCTGTATGAAATCACTGGTGGACTGAAAAATTATGTGCCATTCTTTGTGGTAATCTTGTGCAATGTCTTGCATGACCTTACCTACATAAAAAATGATGTGTTTACTTTGTACTACTGCACCACTAGTGAGCATTGCATTTGCAGCTAAATTTCATGGAAAACATAAGGAGACTTGGAGCATTAGCTAAATTTCATGGAAAAAATAAAGGACACTAGGACAAGAGGATTCACCCTGAACTCCTTTGCACCAGGATCGAGCATGGTTGCAATGCAAGTCTCCATCCCATGGCTATGAATGACAGCCCCAGCTCCTCTCATCAGATAAGCCTGCAAAACCCCAAATTAAATTAGACTACTCAGTTTGAAACATATTGAAGCAACCACGCAAATTAACCAATGGATAGCATTAACAACCTTCATGAACAGAGGTGCACAGTCCGTACACTTTGGAGGCTTATGCGGCCATGGCTTTGCTACTGGTGCAGAGAGCACCTTCCCATCTGCCGACAGCACATACATGTCTTCTGCCACCATCCTCTCCTTCTGCACACCTAAAAAAGGTAAGCAACATTGTCACTAAAATTTGTATAGTCACTAATTATCCTCAAATCTCAAGCTCACTCCTGGCAGAATGTCTGGTAGGCTGGTACAAAATCATGTTTCATTTTAGTATTTCAAGTTTTCAACAATCAACATTGCATTTTGTCCCTATTGTTGGTTCAAGGGGTTCGACAACAACACCATTGTATTTTGGCATCTCTAAGCATGCCAAAAATAATAATTTGAAGATAAAAAATCACTTGAGGGCTTTGTAGGTGCCCTAAAACACGAAGTGATTAAGATTTAAGGTAGTCCTAAAATGGATATTCCAAAGGGATATTTCAAAAGTATATTAAGAGTACAACCATAATAAAGAACTTCCGATGCACCATCCATTCATTCTTGGACCGCATTATCTGTAAGCATAACATGTACACTTCAAAAACTAAAACTTTTGTAAGTTATCAGTTTGTAAATGAAACTCAAGTTGGCTTCATAGAAACTTATCATGGTCATAGGCCTTTTCGATGCAACGGATTTTTTTTTTCAAGTAGTTTCTGAATTTTCAGGCAGATTAATTTCTAGTTTCTAACTTTGAATTGGACATTTGGCCTTCCAACTTTCAGATTGTTCATTCTTGTTGGCCCATTTCCTGAGTGGAACGAGCAAGCGGCGACCTCGATTCACGCGGCAAAGACATCCACCCTTAGCTCCTCACCGACCGGGAACTCGCAACCCACTGTGACAATTCATCGAACAGATGGGGGGCGCGATGCCTCGAGAGAGAGGCGAGGTAGGCGATGGGAAACAGGGAGCAGCAAGCGCTAGTTACCGGAGGGGGACATGACGATGAGCTGCTGGCTGAGAGGCACGGCGGGGTCGTTGGCCTTGACGGTGATGCTGCCGCCGGTGCCGGTGACCCACCCCTGCGCGTAGAAGTGGCGGCACAGCTCCGCAACCAGCTCCCGCGCCTCCAGCACGGCGTCGCCCGCCAGGTACGCCTCCGCCGCCATCGCGGCCGCAGACTCGCCTCCGCCGCCGCTCCCCATGGCTCTCGCCTCCGCGACCTCCTCTCTTCTGGGGAGTCGAGCTGTGTGTGCGGGGTGGTTTGGCTTATTCTCCGCTTGTCGCTTTGATGCTCGTTATATTCTCGATTAGTGCCTGTGTGATTGGGGGTTTGCTAGTTAATTTGGCAAATTTGCAATCATGTCCCGCATGTCAGTGGCAGGGAATTGGGAACCCATCGGTGGTGGATAACGGGACGGGAATAAACGTTTCTTCTCTTCACTCCTTGCTTTTTCGCACACCACTCCGCGGAAGTCTTGGAGACGATGGGGCCCACATGTCAGTGGGAAGGTAACTGTGCGCGGTGGGACCAAGGTCGTGGTCGGGGGAGACGAGGGAGGCAGCTTCAGAGGTCTGGTCGGGAGCCCGTGGCAGGTGAGGTGAAAAGGCGGCATACTTCGTGATGGCCATTTGATATTTTGTAAGGCGGCATACTTCGTGATGACCATTTGACATTTTGTATTTCTCTTTATTTTTTATATTTTTGTGTGTATTTCCTTTCCTTTTCATAAGATTGTCCTAAGCTCACAACTTAGGTAGTGCTTATTTAGATTTAAAAATCCTGATTTATAATTTGTTTTGCAATATAATATCTAAAAATACACTATAGTTATCGATAGCTTTTCAGCGTAATTAAAATAAAAATAAAAAATATACCATTACAGACAATGAAAAGGGATAATAAAAAAAGGCAAAAAAAGTCAAAAAAAGTGATATCGTCAAAAAAAAAGACAAAAGTAAGAAACTAGAAGTAAGAAGCTGAAGCTCAAATGAGCAGGACTTTATACAGTCGAATACCAAAAAAATTCTTAGATAACATATCTATGTAGCTAGCGGTATCCGAGTTCTCACAGTTGGGTGATACAACGCTATGCCAACAGTTTCACTGTTTCAGAGACCGTATAATCTCTCCTTTCAACAAGAATGTCACTGTGGCTTGGCTGTAGCTTTGAGTAATGGTCTTCAGAATGTCTTTTACAATAGCCCTTCCCAATGGTGATTTTGTTGAACTGGAATAAGATTTTGGGTATTTGCTCCAGTGTTCTCCTTTCTGATGTTGGTGATGTTGCAGAATGTAAGTAGCACAAAACTGGCATGTTATATGTTCATTCTTTATACCTCACGTTGATTAGTTCTTTCCTCTCCTTTCCTCTTGATTAGTTCTGGCCTCTCCTTTTCTCGCAAGTATAATTGGAAAGCAAGATTGCCGCTCAAATAACGCCCCGCTCAGAACGGCTTCGACCGTCGTGGCATTCGGCGGTGAGCGATTTTTTCACTGTAGTGCGCACTGTGTGTGCTACAGTGAAATTTTTTTCATTTTTTTTAATTTACTTATATTTTTTTCGTTTTTCGTTTTCGATTTTTTTAGATTTTTTTACATTTAATTATACCCAATAAACCATTCAGCTACAGTGTTTTTTCAGCCAGCTACAGTGTTTTTTCAACCAAAGCCAAAAGTCATCGCTATTCCGATCACCCCTAAAGGTCTTCCTTAGGTTCCTTAGCAGCAAGTGTATAGTTTTGACCAAAGATGATATTTATAAAAGGAACGGCAAGAAAAAAGACAAATGATGCTGTTTTTCTAGAGTACTTGATGTTCGCTCCCATTTAACACACACCACGTTCATACCATTCATGCAATACATGCATGCATATTCTCTACACAGTTAAGAATTTATCAAAGATACCTAAGATCTCACGAGTGTGGGCACATGTTTCCCACTGAATGCACATGTTGTGTGTACTTCGAATTTAGTGAATTCTAATATAATGCCTATGATTTGAATGTTAGTGGGCTGACCGCATACTCACACGCCTACCATACATTAGTGAATGTATGATTAATCGGTGCCCTCATGCCTTATCTCCAAAGCGAAATGATAACGAGAGTAATAGAGAAACCGCTTCTAGAAGTCACTTGTCTATATTAGTTTTTAGTTTTTTTTAAGCAAAAACTAATACAAACATAGTCTAAGAATTTCAGGGTTCTATGGTCGTAAAGAGTTTATCTTGAGTATGGCCTTGTAGAGAACGTATCAAATGAAGATAGACTTCTTTCTGGAAACGTAAAAAATCACGTTCTGGACCGTCGGATTGTGTTCCAACGGCCAGATCGTCTACTGCCCTTCCCACCTTGGCATGGTTAGAAAGAGCAAAGAAAATTTTCAGTGGGCTGCTCAGTTCAACTTAATAAACTAGTTTATGGCTCATTTTTTTTATTGTAATTAATTTATTTTGTACTGTAACTATTTGTGATTTATTTAGCATAATTAAATTTAAAAAAATAAAAATAGAAAAAACAGATTAATCCATCATGGACAATGCAAATGAATACGAAAAAAAAGAAAAAACAAAAAAGCTCAAAAAAATACAAAAAAAACAGAAAAACAGAAAAAGACGAAATTTAGGAATAGTGAATGATGTGACCATGCCACATACGTATATGTCGGACCTGGATTTTCAATCCAGAATTCTCTGTGATTCCACCGCACTATTCCTTGGATCAGTAGATAGTGTTCACAGATACATTACTGAATATCAAAATACATATCAAGCGAAAGCGTATATATAATAGAATACTTACACATGGGTTGATCAGGCCGAAAACAGCGAAAGCAGCAGCGGAAATGAAGCACACAGGTAGGACCCACATAACATGCCCACAGGCAGCTAACTGGGGGTTCGCGATCTAGTTCTTGGCCTTCTCGTCTTCTTCATCATCATGGCTTGGCGCATCCTCGTAGGCGTAGTGATCCTGCCCTCTTGCTCCTGGATTTGATTATGCGCAGTGGCGGAACCAGGATTTGGTTACACCTCGGGCTGAACTCTAACAACCTAAAACTAACGTCAATTTGTACCAATGTCACGATATAACATACTAAGCAAATTTAATTCCAAATACTGATACACTATAAGTGCATCCAAAATTATGAATGGAAATAAGCAATATCATACACATGCTAGATTTAGAACCATACCTCTGAAGAAGGAAATAGTTGCAGGAGTCATAGTACTGACCCTTGAATCAGGTATATTATCTTTCTTCAGATAATTTCTTGACTTCAATGCAAGGTTGCTATTGATGATGGCAAGTCTCAGATGTTTGGTCAATAGCATATTGGCTACATGTAGGATAAATAAGAATGTGAGAAATTTATATGTAGAAGTTGTTATTTCCAATCTGAAACAACCTTCAGATCATCACATTCGTACACAAGGAGCTGGGCTCATCGACAAATAAAACGAACAGAAGCATATGAACAGCAATACCTACACAATGCACAAGCAACAGCCAAGCCCACCATGCCTCCACCACCAATAGCAATGTAAAATTGTAAAGCTCATCAGGTCTAGCTTTCACATCAACCAATAGTCCAATAGCAATGTGGCAGTGGCGCTCGGCCACCTGGCCAAGAGGTGGGCGACGTCGGCGCTGGCTAGGAGCCAAGGGGAGGGGCGACGCCGGCGCAAGCAGGCTACAGGCAGGAGCCGAGCAGGAAGGGCGGCGACGCCGGCGCAGCGGCGCTAGCCGCCTGGCCAAGAGGTGGGCGACGCCGGCGGCGGCGCACGAGACGGGGCGGAGGCAGAGTTAGGGTTCTGAGGTGAGGGCGAGCGGTCAACGATCTTCCCGGACGACGCGGCGGACGACGACGAGGAGGGAGGCGGGGGGAGAAGGGAGCGGCGGGGATCTGGGAGGAGGAGGCGGGCCGGCGCGGATCGGCCCGGGAGGATGGAGGAGTTGGGGCGGGGGGCGCGGGGAGGGGGACGGGGGCGGGGAGGAGTAGGGAGGAGGGAGGAGGGAGGAGGGCGGGGCCGCACGGGAGAGGGGAGGAGGGCGGGGCCAAGGCGGGGGGGGCGGCGGGAGATAGGGGGAGGAGGCGGGCGGCGGGGGAGAGGGGGAGGAGGCGGCGACGGGGGGAGGGGGAGGGGGCTGCGGGGGGGAGGCCGGGAGGGGGAGGGGGTGGCGGGGGTGGCGGGGGAGGCTAGGAGGGGGAGGGCGGAGAATGGGCGGAGGGGGGCGGCGGGGATTAGGGTTTCAGGGGGCCATATACTTGGGAGTTTGCTGGGCCTTAGGCTATAACCCACCCAGCCCGAGGCCCAGTTCCGCCCCTGATTATGCGAGTGTAAGCACACCAACCATGTGATCAGCGAGCCAACACACAGAATGTAAATATATAACATGCATGGCTTGTCAAAGGAGAGGCCCAGGTTATTTTATTTGTCGGAAATCGCGTTTTAAAAGACTTAAGGTTAAGCATAAGAATTTTCTAGACTTAGCCTTTAGACCAAAATTTATAATACATTTGAATAAAAGATTTTATAGAATAAGTACAGATCTCATCCACCAACCCAGGTTGCTTGTACCACAAACCAGTTTTCAGCGTTATAGCCGCTTAACTTATCACTGGGATGACACCCAGGACAACACAAACCAGGACAGTCATTTGTCCTTCATTTTTCCCATTCCACATCCCATCCTTTTAAAATTTGTTTTTGAAACAGAACTATATCAGAGTTAAATTCCCATGTTCGCCCTTGACCGTGGGCACGGTTATTCGAATAATTTTCTACTCTATAGAGTTTGTACACTTTACCCACAAGAGATAGATCTGCTCGTTGCCCTACATGATTCCTTAGCCATGTGGTTGAGTAGATTATCACAAGACTGTTACAATGCATAATCCTACTTATGGTTATGCCCGCTAAGGTCTATCTTCTGTAGGATGCGTACATCCCTCGAGAAGGGTCCCTCGTGAGCTATCATGGGCAAAGGCGGGGATGAGACCATCCATCCCTTTGCTCGTGTTCACACCTTTACATAACCACACTAGAGCTATGCAGATTAATTAGCCCTGCCTACATTTTGTCAGCTTGTGGTTGTACTGTTTTACAATAGGAGGTCATGGCCCGATTCGGTCCTTGATTATCCTGGGCGGTTCTACCGCGAACCACACACTCGTGCACACTGGTGCACCACACCCCCGAACCATCCGCCCAGATGTATAAGCAGTTTTGAGATTTTTGGAGCATAAAATAAAGGCCATTTAAAATACATGACCATTTCCAACTTCAACTTCCCAAAATATGCTCTTTAGCGTTTGCGTATGATATTGGGGTATCCTCGATTTCCCTAACAACTAAGCATTTCTAGGCCATATGACAAACCATGTTACCCATTTTTGGAAACAGTTACCACTATAATTATTACTAGGGTTACAAGGCTCACAAAATAAAATGCCAGAAAGTTATAATAGTGGCATCCATTAAATGGGACAGCTAACTAGAGTTGCAAAACAAACATATAATAGCACATAAAATAATAGCATGCACTTGATAATTTTAAATCTAAATAACTTGCACAAATGGGTATTCAAAATGATCAAAGTATTGACTCGCATGGCGCGATTTACCGCGGTCTTGAGCTCACTGAAAGCTTTCTTGTTTGTTGATCTCGAGCTTCTGATATTCATCGCCTTCTAGATTTTGGTTTCACTAGATCCATTGATTCTTCAGGATTTTGAGTTCTAATTACGTGCTAAACAAATGAACGCAAATAACTCAAAAGATCCAAGTAAAATTCAAATAAATTCAAATTAAACTTTATAGGTTAAAGAGGTGACTTTTAGATAGGATCGAGTGGATGCGGAGAGTTGACGAAGTCAACAGAGTTGGAGCAAGGCGATGAATGGCGAAAAGGAAAGTAATGTATTATGGCGGAAGGGGTGTTCGCCGAAATATTCCGCTTCAGATTTAAAGATGGCTAGGCATAGCCGACTGCAGAATACCATAGCTCGACCTACTTTATTTAATAATTCTCTTTTTCTAATTTTTATATTTGTTAAGGAAGTTCCATGAGTTAGGGTATACTGATAGACAGATGTATGAATTTAGCCGAGCACTATTTTATCAGAGTTAGCATTTACGAATTAAAGCATGTGTTACCTACATAAGGTACATGATTATTTTGATTTACCAAGCTAGTCTTACAGTTTATATTTCCAGTAATTAAAGACATTATTTTATGTAGTACAAATTTTAATTTGTTTATTAAAACACCACTGCCACATATTATCTTATTCATCGGCGCTCAGGGGATTTTAAATAGGCCCAACATATGATCCTTTAATTTTATGCCAAATATTCAGACTGGGAAGAGTTTTAATTTATTATTCGAGCGTATTAACTTCTTACCTTGTCGAAGCCTATCTATGATCGTTGGGGATGATCTTTGCATAGATTTTAGGTTTTAGGCTTACAAGAACATGTGTAACCATATATATACACATATCTTTGCATTAATCATTCCTAACAATTGCTTTGCTATTCTTTGGTTGGCCATCTTTCAAAATTACTTTTATGATCCTATAATTAGTATTACTAACTATATTTTTGAATACATGAAATCTACTTGCTACTTGGGAAAATAGTCCATGCAGGATCTTTCTTTAGTTTTTATGTGAGGATTAATGCATTGGTCTTTACATTTTAAAATAAATATTAATAACATACCTTATCACTCTAGATCATTTGCCAAGCATTATAGACAAACAACTATTTCGCATTAGCTATTCCAGCATTACTGTTTTATTAGGGCCTTATTTGATTTTCACAAATTCACTCCTATTACTTGTCACATATATACTCATAACTATATTATATGCCATTATGCTCTTGAGTTTGTGCCAACTATTAGCTACTATTAAAAGGGCTTCCGTGATACTTACATTTTTATTACACATGATTTACATAATACAATAAGGCATACCCAAATTTTGAAGGATAAGCTAACTTGTCATACTTCTTTTACTTAAGTTCCAAGGTCTAGAAACAATAGTTATGTTTTATACCTCACATTAGTCAACTACTCAACTCTATAATTCTTTTACTCATGTGAAGGACCTGTGATGTATTCCTTATACAACCTTCAATTTCTTGTACTCAAGAGTAGTTACATAGCACGATTTCTCAAAATCTAACAATGTATGTAGGAATGTAGTGTTAGTCATTTGCTAATTGCCATACCAAATGGGGCCCATCTGCCATATACTCAATGAGCCAACACCACTGGATAGAGGGGCAAGCTAATGGGTAAGGAGGCGCTCGACCAGATGGGAATAAGGCAGGGGAGGGGCACGACACATTGCAATGGCGGCGTTGCCGGCGGGGAACGGCCAAGAAGATGTCGGCGAGCAGCAAAACGGAACCCCAGCATCCCTCAACTTGAGTTTTAATAGCTAAATTCAATTTAGAATTTTCTAAGGGTAATTTGTAGAGCTGATCATCACTTTGCTACTTGTATTTTAATTTATTTTGTACCTGCTATATCTTTCTTTATTTTCATCATTTAATAATGGGAGTTATGCCCCAATATCAGCTTGCTTAACATAAATTTTTTTTGGGAAATTTAATCGAGATTGCCGAATAAACAAATGGTGAATTCATTTCTTCGATTTCAATTTATTTTAAATGAGAATATGATGCTATCTAACGATAAAAATGTATATTTGTCTAGCTATATAAGGAGAATTGTATCAACGTTATGCGCTCGTGGTTGGGGTCCACCTAAAGGGAAGCCGACCAATATATCAAGATCAAGTCAACGTCTTCCCTAACTCTTGCTCAAGGTCACCACGTCACTTTTGAATCAATTCAAGCAAGAGTTCAAGTGGGACACATTTTGGAATTCAATTCGGCCTCTGGATCAATTCAGAGTCAGCCTAACAAGTCGGACTTCAAATATGCATAACTTTTGCATATGAACTCCGTTTGAGGTGTGCGAGTACAGCATATAAAGAAGAATTCGTCCACTTTCTAATGGATCTGGCCCCACCTCCAAATTCCTTCTGTGCACCACAATCATCAAAACAATCCGATGCTGACTTAGCCTGACAGGAACAACTTTAAATGCTCGTAGATTTCGCATCAAGAGTCCATTTGGAATGTGTGAGTACAGCATGGAAAGCTTATTTTGTCCTGTTTCCAATGGATCTAGCCTCATCCCAAAATTCTTTTTGTGCGTGACGAAATTATCAAAACAATCTTTCAATTTTTGAAACAAAGATATAATTAGCTATTATTTGATTACTTTCCATGTGTTGAGAACATTCCATAAGCAATGGTCTGCATGCCCCTACAAATAGAGCCTCAATAGGCCATGTTACTCAGGCTTGCGTATATTAGTTTTTCACCGTGAAACATCGTCGTGTGTTCTTGTATTGACTAGATCAATAACATTGTTTGTGTTCTTCATTCATATTCGCAATAGTCAGATTGCTCTTTATCTTGTTCTTGCTTGTTCTTCGATTGCTTGCAGGAATTAAACCTCGTGTTCAGGTCAACTGCATTCTTGGCACGGTTGATATCGATTAGGGTGTGGTGTAACGATTGTAGGACGGACTTGGTCGTCTCTGTCAAGTAGCCTCTTTATCAACGTCATATCAAATTGAAGTTATTCTTCTCATCGGAAGAATCAGGCCACTCTCATTAGTTGGTATCAGAGCACAGATTGCTCGGTGAGATTTTAGTTTTAGATTTGTTTTTCATACCTGTAGCTAGAAAATTACCCTACAAAAGGAGTTAATTTTCGCTATCCAAACCCCGTTGTACCTTTCAATTTGTAAGTTTCGGTTTGCTAAGTTGAATTTTTATCCGTTTTAGCTTTGTCTTGTTGTTGGTTATATTCTTGGTCCCATAAAACTCCCAAAAAAAATCCCCATGTCCAAAATCATCAAGAACACATCAAACCCTAATTCCCATTTTCAGCCAGAAGACTCTCTCTTGTGTAGCCGCCACAAAAAATACAATAACTTTTTATTCTTTGCTCCTTTTTTAGTGAGACCACTTCCATTAGACTCATAACTTCAATATCCATCTACCTGCAAAATTTCACTTCATTCTAGTATGGAAATTAAAAGATATCTACGTTGAAAGTTGATCCAAATTTCTGTTTTGAATCTGCAATAGTCAGCACTTGTAATTTTTGTGCAAATTTTTCTGTCGGATTCCATATGTTGGCTCCAAAAATAAAGTTCTAGAAAAAGTCATCAGGAAACAAGAAAAGAAATGAATCATTGAAAAAGAGGCAACTGACAAAAAGTTACGGCCAAAATACCAACGACTTGTCAAGTGGACAAAAATCTGTCATTCTTATATTTGGGTCAATACTTGTGCTTTCCACTTCCAATTGCGTTCAATTGAATTATCTCGTGTGTACCACTTCTATACTTTGATATACACTGGTTTTAGCCTTGATCTATCTTTTTTTTATCAGCAACATAAGGCTAAGTGTAAGATACGAACTATAATTCAATTTCATGCAATTTCTGAAATTAACCGATTGTTCTCCATTGCTACATATCTAGAGCCTTCCAAGCTACACCTACTACTAACCGTTACAGATTTTGACGTACCGGCAATCGCTATACTCATCACTCAAGTCAGGATTATCACAAACCAACCACCGATTGCACCATCTGTTTAGCATTAGTAAGAACTTGTAAGAGCTTAGTAAGAGTTTGAGAGATATGTGACTTGTCAATCTCCACCTCCTAGTTGTTTATAGGGATTTACATAATTCTCGTGCATTTTCTTATTTTCTACTAACCATGACAGGTTCGAGATCACATAGTAGCAAATTTGTGAGACTAACAACGTGTTGGATCGGCTTAATAAGACCTTCACCACCATCAACAACAGAGGATGTTTACACCCAGCTATTCGACGTGCACTGTTTTCTCCAAACTCTTCGTCAAACGAGAATAATGATATCGAAGAGAACAACTACATAGCCACACTAAAATTGACTGCTTCGATCATCACCGACTCCAGCAAAATCAATGAGGTATGTGTAGGTTACAAAGAGAGATACGCGATGATGATGCATTATCTGTCAAGTATGTTTTTCCATCCTTTGCTGGTAGATTTGATCCTAATGCCTATATTGACTGAGAGATAGCGTTAGACAAAGAATCTAAATATTACAATTGGTCTGATAGGCAAAAGATTAGAGCTTTCATGAGTGTTTTCATTGATAATGCAATAATTTGGTGGAAGTATCTTGGTACACATGGTAGAGTGTCTCAAATTTGGAATGCATTGAAGAAACTTTTGAGAGATGAATTTGTTCCGAAAACCCATGCTGATTATTGCTAGCTAAATTGCAATATTTAAGACAAGATAGTAGAACTGTAAGAGAATACTATCATGAATTGAAAACTCATTTACTACGTTGTGGTTTAGATGAATATGCTGAAGCTACGGAGAATAGATTTTTAAGTGGGCTTAATCAGGAAATTCAGGACCTTCTTGTTCACAAAGAATATAACTCTCTCACATTTGTTTATACTTGCTTATAAGATTGAAAGTCAGATTGAAAAAGAATTGAGAATGCTTGATGATAGGACACATGAGAACAAATCTATGTTTGTAGCTTTTTTCGTGACTAACAACTTGCAAGAAGTTGAGAACCATGCTGAAGAGAAGATTGAGCTAATTAAGCTACGACCCCATTACTTGAGAAGAAAGATGAGATGATAGATACCCCTACATCATGTGAGGAGAGCCAAAAAGGTAAAGATAATGATGCTATTATCACTCAAGATGAGTATGCCTGTGAAGAACTACAATTGTCCACTGTTCATGCTACTTTAGAGCAAAAATTAGTGGAAAACAATTGTCGTGTGTTCTTGTGTCGATTAGACCAACAACTGCGATTGCATACCTCAACCTTTTGTGTTCTTCATTCATATTCGCAATAGTCAGATTGCTCTTTATCTTATTCTTGCTTGTTTTTCGATTGCTTGTAGGAATTAAACCTCGTGTTTAGATCAACCGTGTTCTTGGTACGGTTGATATCGACTAGGGTGTGGTGTAGCGATTGCAGGACGGACTTGGTCGTCTTGGTCAAGTAGCCTCTTCGTTAACATTATTTCAAATCGAAGTTATTCTTCTCATCGGAAGATCAGGCCACCTTCATCAGTGAATAAGAAAACAGAAGCTAAAGCCGACATGAGCGAAGCCAAATATTTTTGTGGAACACTCTCTAACTCACAAATCCTACCAACCGAAGCAGTTACCATTCTTGAAGATTGTCCACATTTTTGCTTGTTCCTGATAACTTCCAAAAGGGAGTTAGTAAAGTGATTACAAAGTGCTAAAACTTGTCGATCAATGGCCAATTTGTGGGTTCTAGGTAGGGAATAAAACATTATAGCAAGGAAGCCAAACTGAAATTCCAAAAATTGTAAAAATTGACTAATAGTTTGCTTAAGTACTAGTCTTAGTTGCTGATCATAAGAGTATGTATAGGCTCAAGCAAACAAGATATAGCAGCAGGAACAGTTACTCAAAAATGCAATTCGCGAGGTACATGCACATCCCTAAAATTTTCATTTTTTTCTACAAGCAAACACACATGGTCAATACTTTTTTCCTCTTTCTTTTTTGTTTCTCTTTTTTGTTTACCTTTTGCTTTTTTATCACAAATACCAGACCCGCAACAGAAACTTTCGTGTGAAAATCCCAACCAGAGGTGGATCCTGGAATCAGTACTACAGCTAGCCCAACTTGCAACGTGTGCAGATTGCAAATCCCTAATCCAAAAATCACCAAAATTTGCAGGCGTGTGGTTTAATGAGTGTAGAAGCTAACAGAGGTGGTTTTACTCGATTTGAACCACGGGTGAAAAAGATATGTTGTTTTTGGCGAAGGTGGCAGAAAGGAAAAAATTGGGTTGGTCTTCTCATCTTCTTCTTTTAGGATTTTCTACCGCAATGTCAATAATTTTATTTTTTGGATTTTTAGGATGCAAAGGAGATGAAAAACAACTAGACACAACTAAAACGGACACACATTTAATTAAGCAGGCAGAAATTAACAGATTGAAGTAACAACAGGCTAGAAATTGAGTACTTTTATAGGGCATTTTTCTGGACTTTAGGTAGAACAAAAATTAATCTACTAAACTAGGGGATAGACGATTTCCTACTGGCAATGTAGGCTTTTTATACCACTTGATACGCACATGTCTCGACTTAAGATGTGTGCATGCAAGTTGGTTCGGATCTTCTGTAGTAGGGGAAATCCTTGGAGCGCTGAGTTGTGACTTTTACAAAGAGGAGGCTAACCATGATCCAAGAACGTGACCAGTAACCTCACAATTGCTAAACCACTTCTAAATTGGTTATCAACTGTATCAAAATATGAGTGACCTGTTCATGAAGAATGGCTTGAACAATTCAATGAGAATTGAAAGAGCAACAACAGAAGAAATCCACTAGAAAATGAAAGAATGATGAGACTCGATTATTCAAGAGTGTCTAATAGCAACACACAAACAAAAAAATCAGGTCTGCTCTTCCTAGGGACACACATGCCAAATTACTAGTGTTCATTGCAAGCATGCATACATGCACAAGCTTCCTTTTACTAGTGCCACAAAAATAGGAAAGATCGATGGTGCAGTAGATAGCATGCAATTATTAGGAAATCAGGGATAAGGGTTTCCGTTTAAACGGATTTTTTCCGTTTAAACGAGTCCCTATCCATATTGGACACCTCATCCCACCCCCTATAAATAGAGAGCCGTATGGCTGATTTTGTACACCATTGAATTGAAGCAATAAAGAAAGATCAGGAGTTCTCTCTACCTCTCTGTGTGTTCAATCTATTATTCTGTCTTCTGTAGTTGATTCGTTCTTGTTCTTAGCAGAGAAATCTCTTGGACTGGTCGCCAGCGAGGGGTTTCTCAACACGTTATCAGCACGACTACGCTCCGGTGAACGAGGTAATCATCGAAGCACTTAATAGATTGGTTTTTCTAGATCGCTTTGAATTTGCTTTTCTTCGCGTTCTAGATTGATTTTCTATGGTGCAAATCCCCCTAATCTACCGCAAGCAGACTTGAAGTCGCCGGCACAATGTCGATCGGTAGATCGTGAAACGGGTAGATGTTGATTGCACCGCATAAAACGATGCAAATCCGCCCTAATCTACCGCGAGCACACGTAGTCGCCGACACAATGTCGATCGGTAGATTATGAAACGGGTAGATGTTGATTGCATCGTAGATGAGAAACAAAATTTCTTTTGCATTGCCTTTTCTCGTTTGGTTGGCCACGGCCTCACGCGCGCTGGCGCCGCCATCGTCGCGCGACGAGCAGCGGCGAGGCGCCGCCATCGCCGCCACGCTCGCGGCCTCGGCTCCCGCGTCGCGCCGCACGCCGCTCGCCATGCCAGCGCACGCCGCGACCCGAACGGCGCGGCCGGCCGCAGCCTCGCAGGCCTGCCTCACGGCCAAAATGTCCCATCAATCCACCGCATGTGATTCCCGCAGAATAGCAAACACACGGAGGATTCTGAACACATAATTTGTTAGTGCGAAACAAAACCCATCATGGATGTGAAATTTATCCCAGCCTGTTCGATTCATGCATCAGTGAATCGATATCATCAAAATACACAACCACAAATTTACCAATGAAATGGCTTAAAACATGATTCATTAAGCGCTTATGAATGTACTAGGTGCATTAGTTAAACCAAAAGGCATGACTAACCACTCAGACAACCCAAATTTCGTTTTAAAGGCTGTTTTCCACTCATCCCCTTCATGCATTCTGATGTGATGGTAACCATCACAAGAAAATCTATCTTAGAGAAAATAACAGCACCACTCAATTGCCTAGCATATCATCTAAGCGAGGTATAGGATGACGATATCGAATTGTGATATTATTAATCGCTCGACAATCTATGCACATACGCCATGAACCATCTTTCTTAGGAACGCACATACCAACCGCGCCTCCCGCATGGCCGCTACCGTGCGCGCGCGCGCACGCGCCATCGCCTCTCGCGCACTGCCGCGCTGGGCCGCAGCCTCCGCGCTGGCCAGCCCGCCGCGCGGCGCGCCATCGTCGCCACGCGCGACCCGAGCGGCGCATGGCGCCCTCGCCGGCCTCGGCTCCCGCGTCGCGCGCCGCTGCCGCCATCGCCCAGCCTCGCGCCGGCCTCCTCGCGCCGCGCCCGGCCCGCGCCGCTGCGCCCAAAGCTTTGTTTTCTTTTCTCTTCTTTTTTGGCCAAACTCTTTGTTTTCTTCCCTTTGCACAAATTCAAGAATTCAGCAAGTGTAAATAATACTCAAGAACAGCCCTAACAAAGAATATCAAAAGCTAGTCTCAATTGATGAAAAGATATAAGTGAAGCTCAAGCTGTAGCAATTCTTTCTTTTAGGTCGACTAGGGTTTGGCACAAGTAGTGATTTGTTTCTTTCAAGCCAAACCGCAGCAAACTTTCGGTTTTGAAGGAAGTGAATACTATCTCAAACTCTCCCCAAAGAGAATTTGGATGGATCTCTTGAGAGCAATGTGGACAGAAGGAATTTAGGATTCAAAAGTAAATGCAATTTACTTTTTTTGTTGCTAATTGAGGAATTCAATCAATAATTTTGTAGGGTTTATGTGGACACAAAGATCAAGCTACGCGAAGGAAACACACGGATCAGCACGAAAACAAAACTCTAATGGACGAAAACTTAACAAAATGCACAAGAACTAAGCAGATTAAACTACGGTTTTTGGTATTGCAATTTTGGTTTAATGGAAGATAGGACAGAAAACGAATCTAACTACGGGTAAAGAAGTTCTCACCGAGTAACCTAGAATCGATACCATATGATACGGGGATGGGTCCCGATCTTCTCGATGAGAACTAGGCGAACACTCGTGCCGCCCCTCAACTCTTGGAACACCCCAAACACACGGATAGCGCCGCGCGACCACAAGCGGCGAACGCCGTCCCCAATTCCCAATGGAGCAGCGGCTTGACCTTGAGTTGCGAGCAGACAATGGATCGCCTAATTCTCTCTCAAAGTCCTCGCATGAACTACGCCAAGCAATAGCCAATCTGATGCATAAAACTTGGTCCCCTTCTAAGGATGCCAATACAGGGCTTATATAGCCTCTTGGGACATGCATAGAGTCCTCCAAACCTACTACAACTCAACCCTATATGGTTTTAGATACGAACTCTTAAAAAGGAAACTAGATTTTACAGCGTCATATTGTTTCGGTCATAACTTTTGATCCGTGTCCTGGGGCTGGATCCATTGCGTAGCCCTTGCTTTCGAACAAGTCCAAGAACCCTGAATCGGACTCCGTTTGTGAAAGTTATGACCTTTTAGTAACTGCCTGTCAGGCTGTCCGCCCGAATCCGAATTACCTCCCACCCTTTGGCTCCGCCTCATTCTCCACCCTCGCGTTCCAAATGCTTCACAATGTTCAAACTCGAGAATGCACAAAACACTTGCATGAGGTAGTACTCAATTCTCATCAATAATAATAGAGTTATTAAGAAACAAAAGCACTGTTGATTTAGAAGTTTAGCTCGGCTCTAGTCAATGGACCAACATGTACTTCTGCACGTATTACTTATAGCTTCACTTATAGTGTCCATCTCAGAAGTGCATGACCACCAATAGGAGGAGATGTATAAGTGTTAGGAATGCCCTCACGCCCCCACGCGCCCGCCCGACCGCCGCCCGTCACGGCCTCCTCCCGCTGCGGCTCCATGGCCGCCGCCGCCGCCACGCCACGCCGCCGTCCGCACATTATGCCATAATTGTTTTATATATTTTACGTATTTATTTCTGTTTTGATTAATCGTAATTATTTAATTGCTTTTAATCACTAAAATTAGCGATAAATTATGGAAAATATATAGAAAATTATGAAACATTACGAGAATTTATTGTACCATTTATTTACCCGCAGTAAATTTTTTCATGCAAGTTTACCTGCAGTAAACTTATTTGTTCCATTCATCACATGTAGATGGTCGCATCACGAACCGGGAGTTCGAGGAGCTTGCCCGACATGGCAAGAACTATCGGCGTGGGCATCCGATGTCGAGATAGTACTTGGAGCCAAGAAGCTCCGCGCAGCTATTGGGATTGGCGGACGGCATGACGCCAAACCTACACCTGAGGAGAATGATCAGGCACTTCATTTCCTCAGGCACCACCTCTGCATTACTCTCAAGAATGAGTATATGGCGGAGAAAAACGCGCTAGCACTCTGGACCACACTCAAGAAGCGGTTTGAGAGGCTAAAGTACACCATTCTTCCTCAAGCAGAGTAGGAATGGATCGAACTAAAGTTTGCCGATTTTAAGACGGTCGGGGAGTACAATTCTGCCTTGCACAGAATTTGTACCAATCTTCAACTCGTGGCAAGCGAGATCACGGATGAGCGAAAGATTGAGAAGACCACATCCACCTTTCACCCCAATCTTTATCTGATCCGCCGCAACTATCGTCAAGACGGCTACAAGGAGTACGCTGAATTGATTGATATGATGCAGGTTGCGGAGGCTCGGGACGAACTTCTTCGCAAGAACTACATCTCACGACCACTAGGCGGCTCACGTGGCCGTGAAATAACGCTGAAGCTACAAGGTGCGAAAGCCCTTAATGAAAAGAAGGGAAAGAAGGGTAAGGCCGTTGCCCGAGAAAGGCAAGTCGAGATACTCCAAATGACAAAGGGCTAAGGAGAGTGGCGCGGATGCAGAACCAAGGTTGCTACAAGTGTGGCAAGCGCCGTAACATGTAATTGATGCCCACCAAGCCCAGAAGAGGAATGGCAAAGGGCAGCTGAAGCTCACTTTGCGGCGATTGAGGGGAGCATCTTGAGCGGTACTGAAATGATGGAGGTTGAGATCCTCCCGGCAGCGACACCCCCTTACGACTTAGAGGCAGCCACCTCCATGATTTCTCTCGAAGAGAACATCACGCCTGAAAAGATAGCCGAAGAAGTCAATGATTTTCTAGTTGATTCCGTCTGATGCACAGAATGCACAAGACTTTAATTGTCATTTATTTTGCATTAAATGGATAAGTTAGATCTTGCATGGATGGTACTTTAGTTCTATTTTCTCATGATGGTTGGATGATTTTGGAATAATTCATTCATTTATTCAGTTTATAATGGCATGAAATGTTCTAATATTTGTGTGTTTTATTTTTGTAAAGTATGTATTCTAATACATATTAATAAAATACCTTATATTAGAGCAAGTGTGACGCCCTATGGAGGAAGTATGCCTTGAAGCGGTGGTACCACGAATACCATCTTAAGAGAGACTAAGTATTTTCAATCGATTCGTAAGAGCAATGGCAGCCTTACGACAATCGCGGAAGCGATGCATGTATAATTGGTTCGGAAGAGCCACAATTATACTTCCCATGGGCACAACTTTGGTCATTGAAGGCGCATTATTGTACCCAGTTCGACTAGAACTCTCTTAAGCTTTAAAGATATTCGCGCAATGGTTTCCATGTTGAGGCGAAGAAGAGTACGGTAAGAAATACCTACTCATCACGAAGCGAAGAGAATGGCAAAAGGGTATTAGAAAACTTCCTTCACTAGAAATGGGCTATATTATACCAACATTAAGGCGCCTGCAGCGTATGCACAGTTCTGAAGACAGTATTCAGAAGCTCTGAACTATTCTGTCTCTGGCATGACAGATTAGGCCACCCAAGTCTTAGGATGATGAGAAATATAATTAACAATTCTCATGGGCATAATATTAATGTGAAGAATTTTCCGAATCCTGAAGATTTTGTGTGCCCTGCATGTGCCACCGGAAAATTAATCACTAGACCCTCCACTCTGAAAGTGAGGGATGAAGTCCCTGCATTCTGGGCGTATCCAGGGAGACATTTGCGGTCCTATCCAGCCCATCTCAGGGCCATTTAGGTATTTCATGGTGCTCATTGATGCTTCCTCAAAGTGGTCATATGTGGGTTTATTATCCACAAGAAACCATGCTTTCGCCAAATTGATCTCGCAGATCATTCGCATCAGAAATGTGTTCCCTGATCATCGCATCAAGTCCATTAGAATGGACAATGCCGGAGAATTTACTTCAAAGGCATTTGATGATTATTGCATGGCGATGGGGATTACAGTTGAGCATTCGGTACCGCATGTCCATACCCAGAATGGTTTGGCAGAGGCATTGATCAAGAGAATTAAATTTATTGTCCGACCACTTTTGCAGAATTGTAATTTGCCAGCTACATATTGGGGACACGCAGTCCTACATGCAACAAATCTCATCAACTTTAGACCCTCGGCCTACAACATCCATTCACCTATGCAACTAGCGCAAGGGTCACCACCGAAAATTTCTTATCTCAGGAGGTTTGGATGCAAGGTTTATGTACCTATACCCCCGCATGAACTGCAATGGGTCCTCTCCGTAAGGCGGGATATCGTTGGTTATGAGATCGCATCCATAATCGTGTATTTGGAACCCATGTCGGAGATTTGCATACCGCCAGCCATTGATTGAATTTTTGGTGAGGATAATTTCCCGACATTAGGGGGAGGAAATCAACCCTTTCATGAAAAATATCGGGAAATTATGTGGGAAGCCACGAGAATTCCTGCACATGACCCACGCACTAGTAAATCAAATAGAGAAGTCCAGAAGACAAGAGAAGTCCAGAAGACAATAGAAGTTCAGAAGACAATTGTTTTGTTAGCATTAGCGAATCAGCTGCCTAATCACTTTAGTGATTTGAAGAGCATGACTAAGTCGCATGTGCCTGCACGCACTGCACCGGAGAGGGTTGAAATACCAAAGAAAGCAGAAGGTATCCCCAATCTCGTCCAGAGGCCTCGAAAAAAAAAGTGGACGAGAACTCCGGCTCCTCGAATCCTAAATACCGGGGGCCTTTGGCGAAAAGGATAAGAAGGACTTATCACGACCAATCACCAAGTCCCCGAATGAGAAGGGGAGCCGGTTGAGACTGCACAAGTATGACACCTCCGATGAGGGCATACAGGATCTGAATATCCCCGTCGGTATGGATGTGTGCGCACACATCGGAACCAAAAACTAAAGGGACTTGGCACCGCAATTGAAAGAAGCGATGCGCAAGATGAAGCTCCAGAAGAAGCAACTCATGAAGAAATAGCTATAAATTATGTGCACAGGAGAGTCCACGAAGCAGGACAACGACAAATGTCGATATCTACTTCGCAAAGAAAATTGCTACAATCATTGATCTTGATCCGAGCACTGCATCGCTCGCTGAATGTAAGAAAAGATCAGATTGAGAAGATTGGAAGAAGGCAATAGCAACCGAATTGCTATCTCTGAACAAAAGAGAAGTGTTTGGGCCCGTATGCCGCACTCCTCCCCATGTGCACCCTGTAGGGCACAAGTGGGTATTTGTTCGAAAGAGAAATGAAAGAAACGAAGTAGTGAGATACAAAGCAAGGCTGGTAGCACAAGGTTTCACTCAACGTCCTGGAGTTGATTATGAAGAAACCTACTCCTCGGTCATGAGTGGAATTACCTTTAGATACTTGATCTCAATAGCAGTGAACTTGAATTTAGAAATGAAACTGATGGATGTTGTAACTGCATACCTTTATAGTAACTTGGATTCGGAGATTTATATGAAAGTCCCTGAAGGAATTCCTCTCCCGAAGCAAGACAGAGCAAATAGAAATCTGTACAGTGTGAAGCTTAGAAAGTCCCTGTATGGACTGAAGCAATCTGGCAGAATGTGGTATAATCGTTTAAGCGACTTTCTCTGCAAGAAAAGCTACACGAACAATGAAGACTGTCCTTGTGTATTTATACGACGATCCCAGAATGGATTCTGTATAATCTCAGTGTATGTAGATGATCTGAATATCATCGGGACAGTGGAAGATATAAAAGAAGCAAGCTCCTACTTGGAGTCAGAGTTTGAAATGAAAGATTTAGGCAAGACCAAGTTCTGCTTAGGCCTGCAGCTTGAGCATGTCCCTGGAGGAGTCTTGGTACATCAGTCGACCTACACCCAGAAGGTGCTAGAAAGATTCGGCTTTGAGAAAACATTCCCATCAAAGTACCGATGATCAGGAGATCTTTACAGCAAGAAAAAGATCCTTTCCGACCTAGGGAAGAGGGGGAGGAAGTCCTAGGACCGGAATTCCCATACTTGAGTGCAGTTGGAGCACTCATGTACTTAGCAAACTGCACTAGACCGGATATTGCCTTTGCCGTGAATCTGTTAGCAAGGTATAGTGCAGAGCCCACCAAAAGGCATTGGCAGGGCATAAAGGACATCTTCCGATATCTCCAAGGAAGCAAGGACCTTGGATTGTTCTCTACGAAAGAATCAAGATCTCGAACTTGATTGGCTATGCAGATCTTTGGGTACTGTCGACCGCATACCGCAAAGTCACAAACAGGCTATGTATTCTGTGTGGTGGAACTGCAATTTTACGAAAATCGTCTAAGCAAAGCCTTGTAGCTATCTCGACGAACCACTCAGAAATAATAGCGCTGTATGAAGCCGCACGTGAATGCGCTTGGCTACGTCGAATGGTTCACCACATCCAGCAGTCATGTAGGATGAACATTGTGTAAATCCCCACAATTATCTATGAAGATAATGCGCTTGCGTTGCACAAGTATAAACGGGCTATGTGAAGAGTCATCTCACAAAGCATATCAACCCCAAGTTCTTTTATGCTCATGAATTGCAAAAGATGGACGAGATTAAAGTCAGCATACTAAGTCTTGTGAAAATCTAGCGATTTATTCACAAAGTCCCTCCCGCATCTAGCTTTGAAAGGTGCGTGCGAGGATTGGTATGATGAGACTTAGAAAGTGCGAGAATCCGGGGAGAATTTTCTCAAGCCCGTTAGTGAATCTTGATCCTGAAGATCAAGTACCCAAAGAATAAAAGTCCTGAAGGCTGAATGAAGTTGGGTGAATTGTACTCTTTTTCTCTTGACGAGTTTTCCTGAAGTTTCTCGACCAAGGTTTTTAATGAGGCAATTCGTGCAATCGCAGCATAACATGCATCATGTACTCTTTCTCCAAATTTTTCCCACTGGGTTTTTATGGAGTTTTAACGAGGCATGAGTATGTCGGATGAGTGCCCAAGGGGGAGTATTAGGAAACCAGGGATAAGGGTTTCCGTTTAAACGGATTCTTTCCGTTTAAACGAGTTCCTATCCATATTGGGCACCTCATCCCACCCCCTATAAATAGAGAGCCATATGGCTGATTTTGTACCCCATTGAATTGAAGCAATAAAGAAAGACCAGGAGTTCTCTCTACCTCTCTGTGTGTTCAATCTATTATTCTGTCTTCTGTGGTTGATTCGTTCTTGTTCTTAGCAGAGAAATCTCTTGGACTGGTCGCCAGCGAGGGGTTTCTCAACAGCAATTACTCTCTATCTCTCTCATGGTTGGCATGGTATCCACAATTTCCTTGTATTTCTCACGCACCGAAATGTTGTATGTTGATTTGAGTTTTCCTTCCTTGCATGCGCATGCATGTGTAGGCTTCTAATTGCTGAACTCCTCACGGTATAGCTCATAACGCAAGTACGTACCCAGCTAGGATTTATCCCCTTAGCCAATTATTGATCAACAACTTCTGTAATAATTCCCTTGCATGTAGTAATAAGCAAGCAGTAACCATTAGGCAATATCATTTGTTTTGTAATTAAATAACTAGTTTATCTAATAAATGAATTCATTTGTTGTTCAAGACGACATGCACGGCTTGTGCCATTGGACCTTATACACTAGTTGAATATTGCATGTGGTGCTAGTGATGTCCTCGTCAGAAACGTAAAACAAAAAAACTGTCAGGTGTGGCTGTCAGGTTAAGATTCCAATTGGGAAGTCACCGACAATGCGAAGAGTTCCTTGTTCACATGCCATACAGCAAGCATCGGTACCTCCGCATCATTCACCATAAATACTGCAGATGCACAGATGTTTTTTGACTACCTAGGAAGGCAGATGATGTATGCGTGAGCAATGTACCTGGGTGCTTTTTGGTTGCTTTTGTGCCTACCTGCTGATTGTTGGAGTTCATCCAAGGAATTTTTATGTGCTCTGTATTCATCATCATATCTTTCCATCTTATCATCAATTCGTCATATTACGGAGTTCACATGAAAGAAAAAAGTCCGTGAAGCTCTTGTCAGTACCAAATCACATTGTTTATTTATAGGAAGATTTCATTACAAGAGATCATCACAACATTATTTTGATATGGCTGAACCCTTCTACAGGAAGATGAGAAAAGCGTGCCATCCATTCCACAATACAATAGCAGGTGAAGAAATGATATGAATTTGCCGAAGTACACACCTGAAATTCAGTACGAAACACACCAATCTGGATTCGACGCCGCCATTTTCTTCTCTATCAACTCTCACCAAATTAAGAAATAAAAATTGGAAGGAACAAAGTGGGACAAATTTCCCTGGTGCATGATCCATCATATCATTCCATCCATTCACTTCGGTTCATCAGAATAGCTTCATGTGACTGGTCTTGGAGTCGTAGCCAACGACGCAGCTCTTGGCATTCACTTTGACGGCCCACCCTTGGATGCTGCCACACAGTTGACCGTCATCTTGTCCTACTATCATATTTTTCTCGAGATCACTAACAAGTCGAAATGTTCGCCTCAAAAAGTTAAAATGCCGTACTGTCATATTCTTCAGGAGTTCATAAGTGACATTGTTAGCTCGAAAAGATCTGGGATACAACTTCCTTCAGGCCAATCAACAAAAGTAACAGAACAATTAGAAATTCTATCAGCATTGATCATCTGGTTGACATAAATGAGAGCTCTTGGATTAAGCAGATATTATTTATAATGGAGGTTTTCAAATAGAAACTGAAAAGGTCATTGTGTACAGAACTACTGACATGGTTGTAACTTGTAATGATCCTGCAACTTAGTTGGCAGCACACCAATGAATCGAGGATAAAATCACCAACTCAAGCGTGGGATTGGGGAAGAACAAGAGGAAATTAGGGGATAGGGTTCATAATCTCCAAATCGATGGCATCTCAGATACACATTGGTGCTTATATACTCGCACTAATCCAAACACGGCACGATACCGTAAATGGACTGTTACACAATAATTCTAGTTACAGGCCTTAGCCCGCACACACAACCGACCCAACTGGAGATATCTACAATAATACTCTACTTATTGCCGAGAGTTACCCTTCACTCCCAGGTGCAAGCCTTGGGGACATGACACTCCCCTCTCCTTGAAAACTAGCTTGCCCCAAAGCTGGTGAATGAGGGTACTGACATTGCAGATCATGATAGTTCTCACAAGTTAACCATTCCAGAGGCATAACGGACCATTGCATAGGAATAAATGGCATATCTTTGTTCCCAATTTTCACCAGCTTACTAGCAACTATCTCAAGGGGCTGAACTGAAGAATCAAAGTCAATGCAGTTGAGGGTTAAATCAGGACTTACTTGATCAGTTAGGAGGACTGCTTTCTTGAGCAATGACACATGCACCACTAGGTGAATAAGACCTGAGGGGGGAAGTTGTAACTTATAAACTTATAAGCAACATTATCCACTTTTTTACAGAATTTGATAAGGACCAAAATACTTGTAACTAAGTTTTTGATTGGTCCCTCTTGGCTACGGGTGACTGCAATAAGGCTGGATCTTTAGATAAACTCAATCACCAACTTGAAATTCTCTCTCGAGCCTATGTTTGTCTACTTGATGCTTCATCCTTTGCTGTGCCCTAAGAAGATGTTGCTGGATTAACTAAGACATAGTTGTCTTATCCTTAAGCCATTTGTACAAATTAGATATTGAGACTACTAAATCTGAAGTTATGCCAAAATGGTGAGAGGGATGGCCATATAGAACTTCAAATAGTGTCTTGCCATGAGCTGAATGTTGGGTAGTGTTATACTAATATTCAGCAAGGGGTAACCATGAGGACCATTTTGCTAAGCAGGCTTGAGCTATACATCTCAAATAAGTTTCTAGACATTGATTAAGTCTCTTCATTTATCCATCCGTCTGAGGGTGGTATGATGAACTCATATTAAGCTTTGTATCAGTGAGTTTAAAAGTTCTTGCCATAGAGTACTAGTAAAAACATTATCCCTATCAGAAATTATAACTTGAGGAAGCCCCTGCAACCAATATATGTTATCCACAAACACCTAAGCTACTTTCAATGTTATAAAAGGATGAGACAACACTATGAAATGACCATATTTAAAAAATTTATCCACTACTATCAAGATGATGTCATATTGTTTGGAGTTAGGCAACCCCTCAATAAAACCCATGCTAATGGTATTCCATGCTTGATCAGGAACTAGAAATGGTTGCAACAATCCAAGAAGTTTATTGTGCTCATGTTTAGCTTGTTGACATATCTGACATTGAGAAACAAAAGTCTTTACATTTTGTTTGATCCCTGGCCATGTAAATAAGGATTTGATCTTATGATATGTTGCTGTAATGCCACTATAACCACCCACACCGCTATCATGTAGTGCCAGTAATACAACTTGATGTGCTTCTTTATGTGAGCCTAGCCAAATCTTTCCTTTATATCTAATGATACCATCTTGCAAATTGAAGGCTTAATTTGGACTATGAAGGCTTAATTTAGAGAAAAGTTTCTTTGCTATAGGATCTTAATGGCATCCTTCCACCACAATTTCTAGCCACCTAGAGTGCTCATAGAGACTGCCATATATTGTGTTCATGTCTTTTCTAGACAAGGCATCTGTAACTTTATTGTGAAGGCCCTTTTTGTAAACAAGCTTGTACTGCAAGCCCAATAGTTTGAGTAAGGCTTTGTGTTGCATACCCTGAGTCAATCTAGGTTTTGGAGGGAAGAAGTCGAGGCACTGACCTGCGCCTCCCTTCTGCACCACGCTACGCATCGCCGTCTCGCCAGTGCTTCATCTTGTTTTCAACCCAGCGCCGACCCGCATCTCAGATCTGATTTGCCAACCAGTGCTACTACCCTAGTGACTATTACAATGCCAGTTCGGTCGTTGAATTTCCAAAGTTATGGTTTCATCTATCAATAGTGGCTTTGAAGCAGGGTTAAACATTTTGGCAAAAATTTCACCAAAATTTTGGTAATTTCAGTCTTTTCAAAGGGTACCGAAAGGAAGAGCATTCGACCAAATTTTGGTCGAATTTATCCTCATTTGAAATGTGTTCAAAATTTGTCCAAATTTTGGTTAAA
This sequence comes from Melocanna baccifera, assembly GCA_036346265.1. NCBI lineage: Eukaryota > Viridiplantae > Streptophyta > Magnoliopsida > Poales > Poaceae > Melocanna > Melocanna baccifera. The sequence goes on along the minus strand of CM070706.1, from coordinate 13,468,167 downwards.
TTTCATCAAAATACAAATGATGTTTGAATATTTCATCCGAATTTTTAATCGAAATGTTGCCCTTTGATTTTTTTTGCAAACTGAAATGTTTAACCTTGTTTTGAAGTATGATCTTTCACTATTGAATTGAGAAACAAGATTTTCTTTATGGTAAATCAAGGTGTGGGATGTTCTAGTCTAGATGGATTTGGATGATGCTCTTTTCGAGATGAGAAAATTCTTTGTAGGCCACTGAAAAGTTCCCGGATCTCAAACCTGCCACTACAAAACGGACGCTCCCTTATGTTAATATTTTGAAAAGCAGCGACGTATAAGAGATCATTTGTCTTGAAGTGACAGATTAGGAATTTGGGAAATTTGCAATGGCATATATAAAATTTTCCCTTTGGGGACTGATCCACTGATGGAAAGTAATAAAAAGATCGTAAGATCTTATTTTATATTCATATTCATCTATCAAATTATATTTTGCTAGTCAGCAATGGTAAATTAGAGCTTAGAGCAATGAAATGCATTTTCTTAGTTATAAGTATAGTGTAAAAGGATATAAATTGTGATATTCTAAAAGTAGAAAGGTGATTATTAGCGTAAGTATAATCTTTCATGAAGCTAGATGCACTCATCGCTCTTCTCCCCTATCGATTCTCCACTAACATTAACAAGGGACACTTGAGTGTTGGTTTTGCGCTACGCAGAGAAACCACTCACTTATAGGGCCTGTTTGCTTTTAGCTTTTAAAAGTCGCTTTTAGCTTTTGCTACAGTACCTGACTTTCAATCGGAGTATTTTTTAAAACGGGGTCCACAAATTAATTGTAGTACACGTTAAAAAACTAATATCTGTTCCATCAAAAATCGTAAACGATAATCTCTCTTTTCGCAATCTTTATCGTAAACAGCCAAAAAACCATTAACCACAGCCAAAAGTCATCAGTTGCAGTCAAAAAGAACAAGCCATAGAATCAAACCTTAGTGACTACGCCAACTACGGTTCTTTCAAAGCCTGTGAGATGGCATGTGGTGAAACTTTAAGGACTCCACTACACTCCATGTGTGTATGCCCTGATCTAAACGCACGCGCATAATTCGATATATTGCTACGTGCATAACTGATTCTATATATTGCTAAATGGACCCTTTGTTACATGCATATTATATTGCTATCATGCACACCCTCAATTCTCCTGAGGAGTAAGTCGGTATAAATTTGAAAGCAAGTTAAGATATGTATGAAAGCAAAGCGAGTATAATGTTCACGTAAAGTCATAAATTTGGATGCAAAATCATGATTTACCTAAAGCAAATTTTGTCTAAAAATTCAAATCAATTTAAATTTGGGAACAAAGTCAGCATAAATTTAAGAGTAAATTGGTATAAATTCGAAAGTAAGTTGGAATACACATGGAAGCAAAATGAGTATAATTTTCAAGCAAGATTATAAATTTGAAATCAAAATCATGATATACCTAAAGAAAATTTTTGTATAAAAAATCAACTTAGTTTAAATAATAGGCAACTAGAACAGTGATAAAAAATCAACAAGCTACGCGAAAGAAACCCATTGATTTCCTGTCTCGACCAACAACAACGTCCCGATCTTCACGCGCGGAAACAAGGATTTCTGAAACTTTAATTCTATATAATCCATTTAGTCGTGCATAAGAAGTAATGGTTAAAGTAAGGTTAGCTACAAAGAACAAACTCACTGCCTATCATCAAGTGGTAGCACGGCTTGAGGCACTATGTGATACTGCGCGTCACGTGGGCTTCAAAGCCCAAAAGGCGGTAAAATCTGTTGAGAATCGAGTATGAACGGTAACGCAATCCATAACTATAATAACTAAGAATAATAGATCAATTACAAAAATATCAAGAAGAGAACATCAGAATGTGGTCTTTATTGATTAATAGATCTGTTTTACATGATACAATACTTTTGTATTTATAGTCAAAGCCCACAAGAGGTAATTCAGGTATTTGCCCACACCAAAACTTCTAGGTTTTGTAACACTCTTCCTTGGGCGAATACCACGGTATGCACATGCTTTATCAAAAACTCCTCCCAAAAACCCAGCGAAAAATAGATGAAGAAAAGAGTACATTGCATCCATTCCGTGTGACACTTGTTGCCTCATTAAAAACCTTTACATAAGAAAATTTTAGAAAAAACTCACAAAAAGAAAAAGAGTGTAACATTTAGATCCTCAGGATCATGTAAATCTTCTGACTTTACATATAGGCAATAGTTCAAGGATTCGCTCCCTCTGAACCTTGTAACTCTCTAAGCCATCTTATACCTATGCCTCGAACACATTTATGAAACCTAGAGGCTGAGAGTGATTTTGTGAATAAATCTGCTAGATTATCACAAGACTTAACTTTTAATACTTTTATCTCTCCATTCTATTGAAGCTCATGAGGATAAAAGAATTTAGGAGCAATATGCTTCGCGATATTACTCTTAACATAACCCATTTGCATCTGTACAACACAAGCGATATTATCTTCATAAATAATAGTGGGGTCATTAACAGTACTCATGCCATATGACTTTTGGATATGGCTAACCATTCGTCTAAGCTAAACACATTCCCGTGAAGCTTCGTATAATGCAATTATTTCTGAGTGGTTTGTAGATGTAGCTACTAAGGTTTGCTTGAATGACCGCCAAAAAATAGTTGTACCACCACAAAGAAATACAAAGTCTGTCTGGGATTTCGCATTATGTGGATCAGACAGATATCTTATATATGTATATCTAACTATAGTCAAGTCTTGATTCTTTGGGTAATATAATCCAAGATCTTGTGTACCCTGAAGGTACCTGAATAGAGTTTTAATGCTAGTCCAATGTCTTTGGGTTGGAGCTGCGCTGTGTCTAGCTAGCAAGTTTACTGCAAAGGCGATATCCGGTCTCGTGCAGTTAGCCAGGTACATTAGTGCCCCAATGGTACTGAAGTATGGGGCTTCTGGTCTAAGAATTTCCTCATTTTTCATCTTTGTTCTAAAAGAATTTTTATCCACTTCTAAGAATTGAACCATCATTGATGTTTTCATTGGATATGACTTATCCATGTTAAATTTCTCTAAAACCTTCTTGGTATAAGAGGATTGGTGTACTAAAACTCCTTCAAGTCCTAAGCAAAATTTGGTTCGGTCGAAGTCCTTCATTTCAAATTCTTTAACAAGATAGGAACTTGCTTCCTTTATGTCTTCAGTTGTCCCGATTATATTCAGATCATCGACATATACTAAAATAATGCAGAATCCATTCTGGGATTTCTTTATGAATACACAGATAGTCTTCATTATTAGTGTATCCCTTCTTCAGAAGGAATTCACTAAGTTTGTTGTACCATATTCTACCAGACTGTTTTAAACCGTACAACGACATTTCCAACTTAATGTTGTACAAGTTTCAATTTAGTTTATCTTGATCCGGAATCTTTACTCTTTCTGAAATTTTCATATAAATATCCGAATCAAGTGACCCATATAGATATACGGTCACTATATCCATTAACCGCATACTTAAATTCATAACTGCTGCCATTGATATCAAATATCAAAATATTATCTAACTCATGACAGGAAAATAGGTTTCATCATAATCAATACCGGGTCTCTGTGTGAACCCTTGTGCTACAAGTCTCGCTTTGTATATCACTATCTCATTATTTTCTTTTCTCTTCTGGACGAAAACCCATTTGCATCCTACAGGAAATACCTTGGGCGGTGTTCAGGCTATCGGGCCAAACACTTTTTTTTATTCAGCGAGAGTAATTCTGCCTCAATTGCTTCCTTTCACTTACCCCAATCTGAATGCTTTGGTATTCAGTTAAGGTCTTTGGTTCTGGATCTAGTTCAAAATTTCTCATCTTTAAGGCAAAATAGATGTTGACAACTATAAATTTTCTCTTATAATTTCTCCTGACTCAAAAAAAATTAGTGGATATTTTCTCATTTATCTCATCCAGCTCCTCATGATTTCCCACAACGATGGAGTTTGGTTGTTCCAAAATCCTAGTATTAGTTTTTGCGCGCGCAATTATACTGGGGTTACGATCTTCAGGATCAATCCCTTTAGGGGTTTTCACAACTTTAGGTTGAGTCTCTTCAACTGATACAGAAGATATCATATTCTCATTGAGTTTCGTTTTCTGTAGACATCTCCGCAGAATTGAGGCCTCATTCTCCGGTACTCTCCCCCTCTTCTTCACATGAGGGGTTGAAGTGGTTCGGATATCCTTCTAGGGTATTTTCACTCTCTCCGGAGCATTTGCTGCTGGTATGTAAGACTTTGTTACTCCCTTCTGATCAGTGAAGGAATTTGATAAATTATTTGCAATTTGTTGCAGGTTTATTTTTTGTTGAACTTTTAGTTCAGTTTCTATAGTGTGTGGATCCAGAGCCTGAATGCCTGTGGTATTCCAATCTATTTCTTGACATTTTATCATCATTTATGTACTTTTCTCCCCCTAATGCCAAAAAGTTATCTTCATCGAAGATGCAATCGGCGTGTCGGGCCGTAAACATGTCTCCTGTGGTAGACTCAAAATATTTAATAATTAACGAAGACTCAAAACCAACATATACTCCCAACTTCCGGTGGAGCCCCATGGCTGTTCGTTGTGGTGGTGAAATTAGTACAAATGCAGCACAGCTAAATTTTCACAGATGAAAAATACTTGGTTGTTTTCCATGCACTAGTTATAAGGGGAAGACCTGATGGTATGCAGTCGGTGTTAAATTTATTAGTGCTGCTGCATGCAACACTGTATGGCCCCAACAGCTGGTGGGGAGCCTACTATTCTGCAATAGAGGTCTAACAATCAGCTTAATTCTTTTTGATAAATGACTCTGCAAGACCATTTTGAGTGTGGACATGTGATACAGAGTGCTCTACCTTAATGCCTAAGGTTAAACAATAGTCATTAAATGCCTTAGATATAAACTTATCGGTATTGTCTATCCGAATGGATTTAATTCTTTCATCTGAAACGTTTGCCCTTAATCTGATTATTTGAGCTATTAGTTTAGCAATGACATGATTCCTAGTAGACAGCAGGCATACATTGGACCACCTAGTAGAAGCATCTAGTATCACCATAAAATATCTAAATGAGCCTGATAGGGGTTGAATGGGTCCACAGATATCACCTTGTATTTTCTCTAGAAAAATAGGTGATTCCACCTCTACTTTCAGGTAAGAGAATCTAGTAATGAGCTTTCCTTTGGCACATGCTGGGTATAAGAAATCTTCAGGTTTAAGAGAGGATAGAGTTTTTAAGCTATGGCCAACAGAGTTGCTTAGTATTTTTCTCATCATACCTATCCCATGATGTCCTAAGCGATCATGTCAGATCTTACAAGGTTTCAACGCTTTATACTTTATTTTCATTGCTACATATTCTTCAGGTTTTATGTAGATGTAATATAACCCGAAAGAGAAGTAGGGAAGTTTTTCAACCACTCTTTTATGATCACCATCAGATTTGGTCAAGAGAAAGTATTCTGTACCACCCTCATTTTCTGTCTCGACATAGATATCATTCAAGCGAATATACTTGAAACTCAACAGGGTACTCTTTGATTCGGGATACAGGAGAGCATTCTCAATTACTATTCGGTACCCATGGGGAGAATAACTGTGGCTCTTCCAGTGCCAATAATTAGAGCATCGCTTTCGGCAATAGTCATGATATTTCCTGTTTTCTTTGTTAACGTATGGAAATACATTGTTTCCCTTAGTATCAAGTTGGTGGTTCTACTATCTACTAGACAAATCTCTTCCTCCGCCATCGGATTTGATGAGTGGTTTGTACATCTCATAGAGCTTCATGCTGATAATGTGTTGAGAATCGATGTAGGAGTAGATGAATGGTAATACAATCCACAACCACAATCACTAAGAACAATAGATCAATCGTAGAAGACATCAAGAAGAGAGAACACTAGAACGTGGTCTTTATTGATTAATGGATCTGTTTTATATGATATAATATCCTTGTATTTATAGTCAAAATTCACTAGAGATAATTCAGTTATTTGCTCACACTGGAGTTTTCTAGGTTTAGTAACAAATTCCTTATCATCACACAAAGATCGTTGACGTGCCAGGTCAGTGGGTCACAACTCACATGAAAGCTCAATAAGCTCGGTCTAGGAAACCTGACACTTGATTCATCTCTCGCTCGAGTAATGGCCGTTGGCAGGATTCTTTTCAGCTGCAACTAATGTCTTTTAATATTATCGTGAGTAAAATATAAGCTGAAAAGAATAGGCATAGAACCGACGGATTGTGCTCTCTGGGATCCTCTGAATTTGCCCGATTGGCCAGCATAGAACCGACGGATTGTGCTCACTGCTAGCGGCGCTGCTATTGGACAGACTTGTTTCTCTCATCCCGCTCCAACTCGAACTCCTATGCATCCCATTCACAATAGCTTTTCACCATCGAGCCGCCGATGCCACTCCACGTGCTCGCCGTCGTTGCTCTCCCCCACCCACCTTCTTCCCTTGGCAGTTAAAGGAGATTTCCAAGCATGCTTCTACTGCAATTTTGAAAATGTCATCTCCAATGTTTTTGTCGACGAAAGAGCCCTTATTTGTAAAAAGTGGTAAGGATGTGACTTTTCTGTCTCACGAATCTCCCCTTGATTCCACTTTCCTTATCGTGCGAGATAATGGATTGATTTTTTTATCATCCGTTTATAGTTTTTGAATTATAATGTTTATAAGAGAGAATACAAAGAGAGATAGTCGTATGCTATTTTAACTGATATAAATAAAGTTGATACAATATCTGTTACAATCAACTTACAAACTCTGTTTTAAAAAAAGTATCGTTTAAAATCTATTTACTGTAAGTGCAAAAGGACCCAGCCAACAGTGGGTTGGAATCTCCGGAGTAAAGGCATTTTTATCTCCGCCGAATCTTCGTTCCAACGCTAAGACGCATCAATTGCACACAGCTGACTGACCCCACCCAAGACCCCTAGCCGGTTTTACCGAACTGCACCAGCTTTTCACCGAGATTTTCCTCTTTTTTGCTGATGTTCCAGAAATTTACCAAAATTTCAGACGAAAACCTGTACCAAAATTTCCGAATCTAGTGGTTTGCGCTAAGCGGTCCCGTGGCTATATCTTAAGAAAAATGGGTAAATGAATCCCTATTTATAGACCGTAGTGCCCACTATTTGTTGAACAGTGGACAACGCTACTACTTGCTGCGCTGGAAGTGTATGATCTGTGAATGCACAAATTACAACATTAGTTAGTAACAATGTGTCAGCTAGACTCATGGTGCAATGCCTCAGCACCATACACAACCGGCATTCAACTTGTATCAGGCCCAGAGTAGTAACACAGTTGACTTATAATTGGGTAAACAAAAATCCGGCCACTAAAAATATATGCAGTATCATTTGTCATCGTACCTTTGCTTATTCCGTTTTTCGCATCCTTTCGTACATGTGTATTTTGTTTTTGCTATTACATCTAATTTTCTATCAAGTCAAAAGGGTTTGACTGTTAAGAAATATCAAAAAAAGAAAATTTAAAAATAATACTAGAAAATACAGAAAAAATCCAGACGTTACTGTTAACACTATGAACACATAATCCAGACGTTCTATTCTCGGCAGTCAAGCAAATTAAGCAAAGAATTAAGTACAATAAATCGTCGCAAGGCATACCACCATCAAAGAATATCCGATTTCCAAATATGAACTACATATCTGATTCATGCTATTTGCTAGGTACAGTTTTATCACTAACCCTCTCTAATCTTTCTTTAAACATGATATATCTTCTGTTCACAAGAAAGAAAAATAAGGTGGCAAAATGTAAAACAAAAAAAAAGAGCCCTCGCACTCCACCCCTCATTTCTGTTCTGTATACGACATATACCACCCACTCCAAAAACAATGCTGTAAACATTGCAGGCCTCAATTCCTGCAGAATCTACTCTCCGAGCAAACGAGACGTCTAACCGCAACCCAACCGGTGGCTTGGTGTCGCCTTGGTTGGGCTTTCTCCGCTGTATCCTTGTGCAAAAATTGATCTCTTGGTACCTACAAATCATGTACTAACCAAACTAGTACAACGAGGGCAATGCGTGTCACGTCATCTTGCTTTGGATTTTCCTGTGCACGTGCACGAGGAACTCAACGTAGGAAAGTCCCCCAGGTGTCTTGTCCTCTACCAAAAATGAGCGGAAGAAATCACCTGCAGATGCATCAAATGTTCATTTAGTAAAGGTTCATGGTAAACAACAGTGAAAATTTCAGAAGTGTTACCAGAAGACTAACCAGATGGTTCACCCCGTCTGCATAGTCTCAACCTGCAAAACAATCTCAAGGCATCAGTGTCTGACACACGAACTGCTTAAGAAGAAACCAGAAAGCGCTTAACATACCTTAAATAAGAACATCTCTTGCGTCTTATTTCATTTACCACTTCATTTACCTTCCTCGAGAGTTCATTGTCAAATTGCTCCAATATCAACTGCAAGTCATCATTTGTCAGCTCTGTTAGGAACAATGATTTGATATGAAGTGTACACATTAAATTTGTCATATAGCTAAAAATGATTTCTTGGAAATGTTCTAGATGTACAATGCAGTGACAAATGCATCAGCTTTGAAAAAAGAAAGAGATATCGTTGACATGCTGACCTGGCTTGGTAATGCAGCCAACGAAGACACACCAAATATTTGTTCGAGGGTGGCAGGGTCTACTACATTTCCTACATAGATTAGACCATCTTCTCCATTTTCCAATAAATAGACTCCATCCTCGTGTACATTTTCACTATTGAGCATAAGGGGACTAGGTATAAGGGAATCATCACCTCCCTGAAAAAAATGGTGTAAAAAATTAAAAATTCATCCCTCTCATTAAGTTAAAAATCCATGCAGTGGCTTTGATTATTGTAGCAAAAATCTAACATTGACAACTTGTACCCTTGATGTGAGATCATGAATTGGAATCAATCTAGGAAACACCAACGGAACAGCTAACAAAACAGAAATTGAGGAGATGAGAGACATCCAATAGGAACGATCATCCAATCGCCCCTCAGTTCGCAAGCCTACACTTTTAATCAGCGCTGGAAAATAAAGTAAAATAATTAGCGCAGTCAATGCACATGAAAGAAACAAAGGAATAGCACACTTCATGGAAGTCAACATACCTAAACTATATAAGGGCAGGAGTTTGAGAGCCTCTGGGAGAATCAACTGCCCAGATGAGCTTACGGATGCACAATATTTGCGGTAGGAATGGAGAATATTTATACATTTATTTGTTACTTCCTCTTGAAGATGGGGTAGTGAAGCTGTTGGAATGCCATTAGCAGCTGTATAATACAACAACGTCAATCTCTACCAGAACATTTCAAACGATGAGAATTTAACAAGATTGTTTCATTTAAGGTTATCTTGCTCATAAGGTTTTTCATTAAGATGAATAATTAGCAGCTGTATAATACAACAACGTCAATCTCTACCAGAACATTTCAAATAATGAGAATTTAACAAGATTGTTTCATTTAAGGTTATCTTGCTCACAAGGTTTTAGAATTTAACAAGATTGTTTCATTTAAGGTTATCTTGCTCACAAGGTTTTCTCATTAAGATGAATAATTACAAAGATATATGAAAAGGATCACCATTGTTTTACCTTGCTTCAGGAAGCATGCAAATTGTGTTTCCAAATCAGCATATCGGAATAGATTGCTGAGCATATTCGTGCATGGAAGGGAGAGGTTTATGACTCGTATCCTCCTTTGCCCATATACAGTAGTGTAGAGAAGTGCACACTGAAAGATGATAGGAATAGCATGTCAGTAACGTTTCGTAATGATAAAAGTGATAATTGGAGCAAGTAATCCAATAGAAAATCCATACTTCATGCTAGATGATTCATATCATTAGCATACACACAAGTGAGATGGGGGCAAGTGATAGTCTTGCCAGACAAGGAAAAGGTGCTCAGTTTGACAAATCCTACAAGTATTTCTAAAAACCAGGCATACAAAGCATATTATAGACATGAAAACCAGTAATCACAGTTATCAAAACAGATCTGGACATGACCTGGGCAATGCAACGTTTGTTAGGGATGTTGACCGGCGAAAGCCAACAGTTCATATGGAATATGGTCAGACCACTGGGTCACCAGTCACCTCAGGTCCGTACTAATATTAACTAAAGCCCTATTCAATATTCACATTAGTTTAGTTTCCATTACTGAAATTTCACCAGAATATATCATACTTACAATTTGAGCACTCATTCCAAACAAAACATCTTTTTTTTAAAAAGTACAAATGCAAACTAAAGTTTGATTGGAATCTTTAATCCTACCATCAAGAAAATTAAGGTTATGGTGTCAAGCAAGGTTCGAAATCCCCCTACCAGGGTAAATCCCGGCCGCCGGGCGGTACCGGTAACCGGCCGGTTACCGCCCGGTAACCGGTATTCCTGGAAAAAAAACGGATGAAATTTGTCAAATGGAATTTGCGGGCGGGGCGGGAGGGGACCGCTAACCGGCCGGTTACCGGAAAAACCGGAAAAACCGGTGGAAGAGAGTTTTTTAAGCCTCAAGCATATAAAATAACTATTTAGCTCTCTTCTCTATCATAACTATTTAGACTTGTACTAGAATAGAGTTTTTGCACTTGATAATCCGATCCCTGATTTAGACTTGTATTTAGATACATATGATGCGTAGGGAAGAGATAAAGCCATCAATCAATAGATACATATATGGATCCCAAAGTAGTTGTTGCTCTTGCTCTGTCCCTTGTATATCATGTAGTCATGATGATATGAGCAGTTCAATTCGAAGCATATACGTAGGCAACTAGGCATGCATGATTAGTTTTCTGCTCCAATCAAGATTTTTATCATGATTTATCTTAAACTTGAAATTATACAAGGGATATAGGGACATAGGGCTATTTTTAGCTATATTTTGCATCCCGGCCGGTTTAATCCATCCTACGGTGGCGGAAATCCGTAATCGTGGTTACTGGCAGAATCACGGATTCCGATCCCTGGTGTCAAGTAATTATACTATGTTCCATAGTAATTTTTTTATAGATAAAATTTAGGATATCACTAACAAATGCATTTAGAATGTCGAAGGAACCTTTTTCATTTATAAAAATTCTTTACGTACTTATTGAACCATTTGAACTCTATCGATGTTTATTGAACCATTTGAACTCTATCGATGTTTTAAGACACGATTATTCAAATCATCATTAAATAAAAACAGAAACAACTTTTTCACCAAGCTAGGTCAAGTAGTGGACAAAAAGCTGGCCAAGTCAATGATTTCTGTGGGGTCAAATGCATCTGGTTCTCGTAACAAAGCTAGTGACTCGCTGGGACTACTGGCAAATCAGCAGTATCTATTCTCATACCAGTTTACCACAGTCTAGCAAAAAAATTGGAGCTTTATTCTGGGTGATATGGAAGTGTGATGTTGCTCCTCTTCCAATAAGATACAGTATTTCCCAGCCTAACACTACAATTTTGTTGAGCTGAGGACTTTTCCTGACAGAGCATTCTCAACTATTTACGACCGTACTATAGTACTTCAGCACTGACTAGAAACATATAACAAAATTGTACCATAAAACAAATTGTTTGAAACAAAATTGAGCAGCCAAGCAAGGAAAATAAAAAGGAACATTCAGACTGTTTCATAATTACCTGGAAACCACATTCTGAATTTTCCTGTAACTTGTCATCATACTTAAAGGTGACCATTACAGTTTTGTCAGAGTCAATCTGCATCATGAAAATCTCTTTTCAGGATATATGGAGGGAAATATAAAACAGAGTGTAAGCATGAAATGCAAGGAGCTTTCATTTTAAAGACACAACGCCGAGAAATTTAGATCTATCATTAGAACCTAGTCTCACCTGTACTTCAGCAAGAATACAACATGCAACATTATGACAAGCATTGGATTATAGAAGGATTCATACACATATCCAGTAACAGTGCTAATAGATGTGTTTCTATTGTTTATTTAACCAAATTCATGTGAACAACAAAATCAATAAGCAAAGCTTCAGTTAACAATTACTGCAGAAAAAATTAAAACCAATTCTACTTTGCACCAGTCTTAACTACTGACCGATGGAAGATCAATGTCAGTAGGAACACGCTTGCAGAAATTGCCGAAATAGTCCTGAACTTGCAGGCCCTGATGGAAAATATAGAAGGAAATAAGTAACGATGAAACTATAACATAAAGCGCTTAGAAAAATGTTCTGACATTAAGCCCACCTGACTGCACCTGATACGCATAACAGCTTCAAAACCCTGAGGTCTACTGATATTCCATCTGAGATCGTTGAAGAGCTTGGCCGGATCTGAAAGAGCAGAAAACGGATAGTAGTAGTAAACCTGCAAAAGAAATTACATATTTAAAAGAAACAAAATCAGAAATAATCACCATTGAAATGTGGCTTAAAAGAGTACAGCACTGGGATGCGAAAATAAGGACATAACAAAAGACGCAAGCAACTTAGATATGCAACGAAGAATTCGGTGTTTTAGTAAATACAGCAAGTAACGTAATGTTAGGTTTCTTGCCCACCTGGGCAATGCCTACAACAACAGCTCAACTTTGCCTGAGCAAGAAAATCCTTGCCAGCGATTAAGAGCCAAATCCACTCCACAGCCAGATTAGCTCTTCAAAGAATTAGAATGTGAAAATATTTAGAAAAACTACTGTTCATTTTCACAGCATATTTCATCTGTAGGATTTCTTGGCAAAACAACCAAATGCTTCCCTCTACATGGCAAGGTTGCCAATAGACCAGTTGGCCCTGATGAACAATAGCCTGTGGCCCATCTTTTGGCCAGAAGAAAAAAACATGACCTAAATGTCTCATGCACATCAAATGATCAAAATTTGAAACCAACATACTCATTAAATGAAAGTGCATCACAAAAAAGATAGAATACTCAGACTAAAATACTAAAGCTCCACTTGTCAAATTCAGATATTACATTTGCACTTTCTACTATCACATAAAAAAAAACCTTAGCAGGAAGTACAGAAATTGCTAATGCAATCTATGGGCCTATGTCTAACAATGGTCTCTTGTGAAACTACTAATATTTAGCATTGTCTGCAAGTAATTGGGAGAAAGCATACCCGGCCACCTGTAGTATTGGGAACTACAGATATCGAAGCAATATCAACATATGTTTGTGTGGCGAGGAACACATCCACACAGACCTGAAAAGGGGATAATATAATTATAGAATAATGTGCCATTACAGCATGGCAACAAAAGAAAATCTCAAGCACTTAAAGGAGCTGGAGAACCAAACCTGATACTCAGCAAATTCTAGTGCCATCTCCTTGAGAGTTTTGTCAGCGTGCTGCAGAAGGTTATGGGGTTCCTGAGAACCGTAAAATCATTACAGTATATCAATTGAGACATATCCAATAAAAGGAACGTGATGTGCTGTTGATGAGACAAATATATGACAGTAGATCTTATTTGCACACTATGTAAACAAATGTAAAATGAGTCTATAAACAAGTCAGACCTTATCACCGGTGGAAACATTTGCTCTACCTTCAGCTTCCCTAGCAGATAAAGAACCAACCCCAAGTGATGGCAGCACTGCCAAAAAAATACAACATTGTTAACAAAGTATTCTCTTTTATTTGTGAGGCAAAAAATAACAGTAGAAAATTACATCAAAGGTAAAGCGTTTTGGGTAAACACTGCCAGTAACTAAAATGAATACCAAATACACAACTTGCAGAAACTTACATAGGTCCATTTCAGGGCAAACGGTCAGATGGGGAAAGTTCTATACTAGGTGTGGGCAACCAGGACAGCTAGCTACGATTTGAGTTAAGTTAGGAGATAGAGTTATATTAGGAAATAAGAGATGAGTTTAAGTTAGGAGGTAGAGTTATATTAGGAAAGAGGAGATTGAGTTAGATATTATTGTTAGGGAGTGCTGCCCTATTAAAGGGGTACGTGAGATTGCTATTGAATCAAGCCAGAGATTATCTATACCTTCCTCCTCTGCTTATTCTTCTTCCCCTTGCTTCCTGTGCCTCCCTCCTTCCTGTGCATACCTCTGCTTCTACCAGAACTTCATCACTACGACAGCCCCTGCGCAAGGATACAGGCCTAAGCCATCTATATCCCACACCTACCATCTATGTTCTGGTACCGGTTGTGACACAAACACTATCCAATTTCCATTCACTCAGTAAAATTTTGCAACATTGGGCAACCTAAAGCCAGAAAGAACTGAAATAAAAAGAACTCCTAGGCTATTTAAGATGCCTGCCTGACTATTTTAAAAGCAGACAGAAATCTCAGTTGAGTCAATTTCATGTGCAAACAAAAACTATTTGAAAAATGAGGTTTGGCTTCTGCAGAGCATGCAAGCAGGGTTTGCAAAACCGGTGGTTACTGTAAGATTGTACGAAGCTTGAATATATTGCAATAACCCAAGGGCAATATATAGGAATACATGGATTCAAATCCTAAAATAGGAAAATACACTAATACCCTTAACACCCCCTTCTAAATATAAGGCGTACGCAATAACATTACATTTGAAAAGGGTTAACATTAAAATAAAGAAAATCCAAAGTCTGTGTCTTGAAGACGTCATAGCGTGCAGCTCTTGGAAAATTGTGTCAGTACCAAAGGATCTCCCATCTGGAATCGTGTTGCAGCTCATAAAGCACAAAATGTAGGGGTTGACAGAGTAGAGGTAAGCGAGAGAAAAGATGACCGCGGCAACACGCTGAGGATGTGGAAGGTGACACAAATAGAGAGCTGTCAAATCAAGCTGAAGAGAGGGATATAGAAGCATAGCGACGCAGATCAAAACCCAAGACGGCGGCGACGCAGTGCACAGGAAGCGCAGCAGAGGCACGGTGCAGAAGAAGCGTGGCGGCCTTAGAAGCTCGAGGCGGTAGCTCAAAGAGAAGCGGCGGCATCATAAAGACTTCTACGATCTGCAGCGGCTCAAGGAGAAAAACAGCAGCTGCGGCTATGCAAAGGGAATGAGAGGATCTCATTCGATCAAAGAGGATGAACCATGGCTAACAAAGCAATCAACTGACTAATAAAGATTTTGTGGACTCGTACAGCTTTGACGAACTCAAAGATAGATTCTACGGATTTGAATGGACCTCACGGAAAACTCAAAAGAAAAGGATTCGAGACACTAAGCAGTAGTAGGAGTTATGGCTTCACGAACAGCTGATGACTCAACCCTCTGACCTGGGTCACCTGATTGTGCTTGCAACCTTGCAAAACAGGCCTTCCACGAGGCTATACTAGCTGGCTATCCATGCTCTCCCTCTCCAAAATCCAATCCAAAACCCCAAACGAGACAAGCAAGAATCAAACAAGCACACAAGTAGTAGTTTCAGATGGTTGCTTCCATTCGCCAAGATGCCGGCCAGGGCCAAGCCTGCCTCCCGCACCCCCATGGTCGGTGGAGCTCGCCCTGCTCCTGTCCTACCCGTGCAAGAACCCAGCGGTCCAAGAAGAGGGGGCCTGACGGCAGCGAACCAAGAGGACAGCGGCGAAGATGGTCCAAGAGGACGTCGGCAAGGTAGGATAAGAGACGAGCGAGGCTGGATCCGACACGGAGGTGGTCGAATCTGGCGCGAGGAGCCTAGATCGCCGCCGGGATGGAGCGACGTCGGGGCGGAGGCGGTCACGGCAGCCCGGGAGTCGACAACGCGGGCGTGAGCGCTGTGGCCTAGCGCCGGATCCGCGCGGAAGAGGCCGGAGGCAGGCGCGGCATGAAGCGCGGGGCGCCGACGCGAGCGCAGGCTAGCGGCGCGGCTTCCCGGCATAGACGCACGAACGCGGACGGCCGTGAGGTGCGGCCCAGCGTGAGTAGGCAGCAGCGGCGCAGGGCGACAGCGCGTACGGCGGCTTGGATCGGTAGGAGGTGGCCGCCCCTGTGAGTAGAGCACACTCCTTTTGGGGGCGGCGACAACGACTGGGTCAAGAAGCTAGATGTTGAACTAAAAGCTCTAATACCATGTAAGATTGTATAAAGCTTGAATGTATTGCAATAGCCCAAGGTGCAATATATAGGAACACATGGACTCAAAACCCTAAAATAGAAAAAGACACTAATAGCCTTAATAGCTTACACCCAGAAACTGTAATCGACCCTCTCCACAGTGCAAGGAAAGTCCAGTTCAGCAACCCCTCCCCCCCAAAAAAAAAAACCTCTAAACTGCACATCTTCCACTCAGAAAGGTATATAGCAGCTTCTAAAATGTTTCACACTGTAAATCTTGAAATTTTTGAAATTCGTAATTTTGAAACCCCTAGCCCGGCCGAAAACCTGTGGATTTCACGCAGTTACCACAAACCGGACTGGTTCGGTTTTTCTGTGGTTTCCGAGATCTGAAACCCTGCACCTAAACTCCTTATGCGAACCAGCCTGCATCTAAACTCCTTAACATAGGACTGCCATCCCAATCTGTTAGTAATAACTATAACCGCCAGATATTTCCTAAACCAGATTGTGGATATGTCTGATATTTCCTAAACCAGATTGTGGGTACATTCACCATTACAAATGCAATAGCCATAAAATCAAATTCCAACCAAATGAAAATGAAGCTCACTAATTATGTCAGCAAGTGTCTAAATCATAAGTCCCCAAGCAAACAAAGGGATCAGCTACAAGAGTGTGTGCAAATGCATCTTGAAACTGTCTGACTAGTTACTAGGTATACCTGACTGAAAAACAAGTAGCTTTCCACCAGTAGACTTCATAGCCAGGAAGCCAGCCTACGGAAATAGAATAATCAGAACAAACTGTCCACTCAACCATGTGAATGCTATGATGCGAAGACAAAAAAAATACCATAGATACAAGTGCTTACAATAAAAAATGATGAAATTTGTGAATACCTACATAAGACATCATGCCTGATAGGAATAATACAAGAAAACCAAAAAAGAAAGATCAAACTAGGACCTTCATAGCTGCTCCAAAAGCAGAATCAGCAACCCTGTTATTCTCAAACATGCTTGGGATGCTTTCCAGCAGCTGCTCCAGATTCTCATGGCACTAAAACAAAAAAAAGGAGATTTAGAAATGTATTCAAGCACAAATAGTCACAAATTTTGCTCTGCAAACCTCAGAAACTGGAAGAATCAGGTCCGTTTGAAGTGGTGTATATACGTCTTGCACATCAGGAACGATAAGCATCAAAGGCTGCAAGGGAAAGAAGGTCAAAAGGGTGATTAATATGATTCAGATTTTAAAAAGGTAAAATATATAATATGATTCACACAGAAGAAAACTGTCAGGAATAATTTAAAAAAGTTTCTCTCATAAGCTTGAACTGTATTTAAAAAAGAGGCAATAGCAGATGACATAAAAGACAAGAAAAAAGTATATTGCACTGTCTCTTCAAATATCAAATAGAACATATCCAAAATCAAAGATGCTCAGATGGCGATAAATAACTACTGTCAAATCCAATCAATTTGGCTCCCTGAAAATTATAAAGAAAACAAGGAAAACAAAAATTCACATTCCACTATTTTGATCCAGAAACTGATGACAAGTTTAAAGAAAATGCAAGCTATAAGTAGATCTCCCATCTGCCATAGTTCAAAGCACTGTTGTCAAGATTATGTGAAAGAAAATTTGGACAGCTTATGTATGCAATACCTGCTGCTGAGCACGTTTAAGACTGTAAAAGTGAATAGCGGAATCAAAAGTGGCAATTCCAACCATTGTTCGAGGACCTTCCTACATAAAACAGAATACAAAGTTCAGTGACTTCCTAAATCCCAAATCAACTTTACACACGTCTTAGAAATTCATTATGCAAAGGAAACTATTCCATCCGGCCACAAATTATAGCCACTGTGGGAAGCGTGTCGTCAAATGTTTTGATCTTTGACCAATAGTTTCTATTTAGATTGTCACAAGATTATTATGAGTACGTTGTTATTGAAAAATAGTTTCATAAGGTTATACCTTTTTAAAAGTGATGCTTACAAATGAAAACATACAAGAAAGTACAAAAGGCAGAAATTTTCCTGGACTGAGTGCTGAAATCCGTAAGACTGGGATGAGTTTGGTACTGATGGCAGCTAGTTCATTATGATTGCAATTAACCTAAGTTCAGCTAACGCCACACTAATACTATGGTGATGTGGTTTATATGTTTGGTGAAACAGAGTCAGGTAAACATTACTTACCGGCAGATCTGAAATAGCCTGGGAAATTGCACTGCAAGCAGCAGCAGTTGCACCAGTTTGTATAGCATTCATGGAGACATCAATAAGGAAGAAATATACAGCAGGCATTGGATCACGAACCTGAAAGTTGGTTATGATGACTCTTATTTAATGGTATATGCAAAAGGCAGACAAGAAACTAGAATGCAACAGCAGCGCAGTAGTTGTCTGATGAAAATTATACTTCTCATGGGCCTACAGGTCGAAGTTTCATTAATATGCCAGCTTTGTCTAAGTGAACTGAATGGGGGCAAGAAAAATCATTGATAAGATGCAGAGTATAGAAAATCCAAGTTTTACAGAGGCATCAGTTATGCATACTACAATGTATAATTGCAATGAGTTCACACATCAGGTAAGCACAAACCAGAAACTCCTTGGTAGCAACAAATTCAACAGTTCCTCTGCATAACTCAGGCCTGTCATCAGCATCACGTCGCCTACCATCAGGCCCTAAATTGCACATGTACTCCCTAGGAGTATCATTGCTAAATCCTGCAGAGTCAGTATGTTGTGCTAATTATACATTAATTTCAATACATATGACACAGGTATAACAAAATAGAAATATTCTTACTGACAAAATGGATAAGTAAACAAGCAAAAAGAGAACTAATGTCTAAAGATCAGAGTTACAACAAGCATTGAAGATTATTGGCTGCATATCAGAGCAAAGCACCTTTCTCTAGGACAAGAACACATGGGACAATTTTAGAATGATACAATGAGAATTTCATACAAACAAGCTTATAGAATACCAAATGTTTCAGAAGCTGAGGCAGCTACCAAATATTTAGAAGATTAATGGCCAGTTTGCAATTGCTGTGCGGTGCTATGCTACGCTGTGGAATCTAGTCAGTTACAAGAATACATACTAATTCCAGTAAGATTTTACCATTAAGGTTCCACAAAAGATGCTTTATTAAATGTTACATCCAAAAGTAGAAATAAATAAGTGATTTTTGAAAAGCCACCACAATCCACAATGCCAAACGGAGCCTAACTGCAGTCATAGCTGCCAACCAATAAGCTTCTAGAAAGCAAACTAATAAATAAGGTTGAAATAGATGCATCTTTAGGATTTACCACATAAATTACAGATAAAATGCCTCCCTTGATCAATGAATCTCATAAAAGGATTTATGTATGCTTTGCAACGAGAACACCGAACAGGTCCCATCTCTCCAAAGTCCACAAGCTAAAATATTGGGGAAATGAGTCAAGCTCAAAGTAACAACGAATAAACTTATCCATCATATTACACTGCTAAAACGACATTACTGATTAAAATAACAAATGATGGAGTTTAAATGTACACTAGAAAATTGCTGTAATGTGCTATTAATAGTTTAAAACTGCTCCTGGAAATTAGAATGCAAGTTCAATGAACCTTAAAAGGAACCAGTAATCAGTCTGTAGATTATATAACCCAGAAACTAGCAACCAAACAACTATATAGTTATATGCATCAACAGGAACATCAAATTACAGCCATGGCCAAGAATAATGTTATGTTTCTATCTTTTGTTTGTAGGTCGGGTGTGCTTGTAACGTTGCATATGTCAGTGTGATTACAAGTTTAGCCATATATGATGACCATGTTATTGGGATTCATAACTAAGGTATGGTCTTAGAATCATGAGGTCAAATGCAAAGGAAAACTGTATGTATTGACCAATTGTAGCAATTCCTAGTTTTCTTGCTCTTTGTGGCAAGCTGATCAACACTGGATGCATGTACCAGTACCACAATACTGCATGGTACAAATCTTTATTAATTACACAGTCAGAGGTAACAGGATTGATCATTTGTATTGGCACACCTATGCTAAAAATGGCAATACTACTTTGCAAGTGATGTAGGCAAGTTAGGTTACAGTTGACTGCAAGATATAACATGAATTAGCAAAACATTTTAGGACCCGGCACATGTCAAGTTAGCAATACCAAACAGTTGTGTTATTGCAATAACTATCAAATAGGCCATCTATGTATGAGATTTGCTGAATATATGTCCTGTCCTAGTTGAGTGATTTTTCTAGGTGAAAAAAATGACAAAGTACCTGGACAGGTTCCTCAGATGGGTGGGGTAGAGCAAAAGGCTGAACCATCAGAGCTAAAGGCATGCCCGACGTTGTCAAGAGGTCACCTGTACAAGGTATCTGATAGCACGTATATTAGCAGCGATTTATAAAAAAAGAAGTTCCCAGAGTTACAAGATAAAAAGAAGATTGAAAGATACCTGACTCACAGTGCACCGCATCACACGGGGGCTACAGTTCCCAGTGTCCTTCACAATAAATTCACTAGATGCAGCCTGTAATCAACAACACTACTTTTATATAAGACAAGAATAGTTTTCTGGCTTCAATTTGAATGAGAATAGACACCCATGTACATAAATATAGCTGTAAGACATACCGGGGGAATGGTTGCTTGGCCACCTTGACGAGTCTCAAAAATTATGACTGATGTTTCAGCCATTGGCCGTGGAATTTGATTAGGATCAATTTTGGATGGGGTTGAGACCTGGGTCCCAGCATGTGGAGAATATGGAATGGTTGGGGTGGTAGGGGGAGGCAACCCTTGGCCTAGTGTGTTCAGTGGCATGCCACCGAGCATGCCCGGCATTCTCATAGGTGGTTGCATAGCACCAGACCCAGCTCCCTACAAATAATTTGATCAAGAGTGTCACAAGGACAGCTACAAAGGTTCCAAGCATCGCAAGAGTTGTAACAATTCAGTTCAGTTATTGGCTTCTTGCAAACCAAAAAAAACATTTGCAGGAAAAAACTTTTTTTTCCAAAATATCCTAGACAATACCCACGGTGTCAAACTTTTAATCTCAAACATGTAATCTAGGTTGAACTTATAACTACAGAACCCATGTCCCATGCAACTCTAGAAACTTACAAATTTTCATAAAATGGATCACATGATTGAGTTATAAACTATTAGAAGATAATTTTAGTGAAAAAACCAATATCTTTCTTAGACAGGTATATATGGCCAGTCAATCATCGTAAGGTGCATGCAATCCCATGCAAAATTGCAAATTGTTTATAAGTGGAACATAGACAGCTAAAATTGTCCTTACGCGTACAACACTAAAAAGGCCATTAGAACAGTAAGTTTCAACCGTTCCACATGAACACCCTCCCCTCACCAAAAAAAAATCATCTTTGGACAGAACTAGACATAACAACTCAAGATAAAGCTTTGAGCACCTGTGATTGCCACGACGGAGGCCCAAACGCCGGTGCATTAGCCCTCGGTGGTCCCATGAATGGTGGCTGCTGTGACACAGGCGCCGGTTGTGCAGCATAAGGCGGCTGAGCACCCGGCCGTGGACCCAAAAATTGAGGCGGACCGCCGAATGGTGGTGCTGGCAGCTGCTGAGCCCCAAAACTCGGCGGCATTGCTTGCGATGTCGCTACCCCCATAGCTGAAGGCGGTCCAGAGAACGCCGGCTGCGACCCGCCAAACATCGGTGGCGCCGGCTGAGACCCTACAGCAGGAGGCCCACCGAACGGCGGAGGCTGGGACACCGTCCCAGGGGGAGCACCAAACGGCGGGGCCTCGGACACCGCAGCGGCCGGACCGCCGAACGGAGGAGTCGCCTGTGACACCGCACCGGCAGGACCGCCGAACGGAGGCGGCGGCTGGGATAGTGCCCCTGGAGGCCCACCGAAAGGCGGGGGCTGCGACACCGCCGCCGCGGGAGGCCCACCGAAGGGCGGACCGAGCTGCGCGGCGAACGCCGTCGGTGCCCGCGCGAACGGCGGCGGCGGCGCGGGCTGGCTCCCGGGGAAGGGCCCGGCGGCGGTCGACGCCGGTGAACGGATCGCCGACGGCTGCGCGGCGAAGGCGGCAGGCGGGGCCGGCTGCGGTGTGAGCCCGCGTGGCGGGGCCGCGCGGGAGATCTGGAGGTTGGAGAACGCCGCGGGGAGGGCGCCCCCCGGGCCCGGGCCCGGCGCACTAGGGTTTTGCGCCGCGAACGGCGGCGGGCGCGACTGCGGCGGCGTCGACGACGACGTCATGGATCGCGGCGAGATCGGGATCTGGGAAGGAAAGGAGGAAAGGTATCGAGTGTTAGAACATCGCAGGATCTAAACGTTTCGTCCCGTGGCCGATCTCGTGCGGGTGGCCTACCCCGGGACGTGTTCCCACCGCAAACTCCTCGGTGCACCGTGCACCACGAACACCCAAACTCTCTGTCCTAACCGGCCCCACATGTCATTGTGCGGACTGCCGGGTGTTGTCTGTATGGCATGTGGGCTTTCTGTTTGGCCGGGCCCAGGTGGCGGTTAGTGTCGTGGGAGAGGTCGCTCTGGTTGGACTGGACGCATGGGATGTCCATGACGTGGCGGGAAGCTATTGGGTGTGTTGCGTGGAGTGCATGAAAGATCGTACGTGGCACGTGGCCACGTGTGCCGCCGCTGACAACGTGGGACAAAAATTCACGAGCTGTACGATAGTGGTAAGCTGGTGTACATTCTGTGTTTTAGTATTTTTAAAAGTTTTTAAATTAAAATAATTTTTTAGAAATTTTTTAGGATTTAATAGAACTTAAATAGAATTTTTAGAAATTAAAAAACTTTAATATGATTAAAATAAACATCAACATAAGTTAAAAATATTTTATTTGGATTCCCTATATCTCAAGGATTTTTCTAGAATTTTTGGTGAATTTTTTGAATTTAATTGCTATTTTCTAGAGCTCGTCTCAATTTAATTGAAATTCTGAAAAAGAAAAACTCAGAAAAATTCCTCGTGAACAGTAACAGGCCCAGCCCATCACTGTTCACAGCCCATCCGCACCCCGCCGCCCGATTTCCTCTCCGCCACGCGTCATCCATCCCCGCCACTCGCACCCCGCCCTCGCACCACAGCCGCCTGATCTCTTCCCTTGACACGTGTCGACCATCGGGACGTCGATGCACTATGCATGTGTGCATTATCCTGCGACCGTCCGATCGCCGATCGTGCCACATGTCGCGCATCCGTGCAGTAGGGTATTGTTTGTTGTGTTCCTCCCGAACTCGCCGAAACCGCACCAGTCAACCTCGGTTTGCATGCTTATAAAGCGTCGCCGCCCTCGCCGCCTCCGCTCACCAGCGCTGTCGCCCTCGCTGCCTCCTCTTATCCGCGCCATCACCACCCTCGCTGCGCCGTCCACACCTGCGCCGCCGCCTCCTCCTTGAGGACCGTCGCCACCGCGCCGCCGACGTCGTTGCCGACACCGCTCGCCGCCGTCCCGCCGACACCATCGTCTTCGCCGTCACACCCGCACCCCACGTCGGTAAGCCCACCGCCGACCAAACTCCTCTGCCACACGCCATCGCCGCCGGGGCCGGGCCCTGCCGCCTTCCCACCGCCGCACCCCGCGCCCGCATTGCATCGCGTCGCCCTTGGGCCGCGCGCCCCCAAACCGCGCCCGCGTCACCTCGTGCCGTGCACCAACGACGCTTTGCGCGGCGAGCCACCACGCGTCGGCCATCCGACGATCCCCACTCCCCCATCCCCACCGTCAATCCAGATCTAGATCAACGACCCAGATCATGCCACGTGTCCTAGCCACAGCCGTCAGATCTTGCTGACGTCAGCACCGACCGACCTCTAGGTGCCACGTCAGTGCCACGTCAGTCCTAAATTGCCACGTGTCAGTGCCACATCAGCCCTATACCGCCATGTGTCAGCGCCACGTCAGCCGCGCCCGCCACGTAAGTCATGCCCGCCGCGTCAGCACCGCCCCCGTGCACTGTTCCGTGAGCCGAGTCCACTGTGAACCCACTTTTTCGTGCACCGAGTCCACAACACAGTAACTTTTCTGAATATTCAGTATTTTCTTTAGATTTAATTTTTCAAGAGGTCGTTCTTCTCCGTCCTAACTCCGATTGACCCCGTTTTTTTCTAAATTCATCTAAAATCGAGCTCTACCATTTGGTTCTAGTTTCAAAGTTTTTGGAGTTCATTTGAATTTTATTTAATATTATTTTTTTGTTTTGGTCGTTTTCTCTCTCGTTAGATCCCGTCTTCGAGAAGCAGGAGCGCCGCTAGAAGATCCTGAGTACCTCGCTGAGTATAACCAAAGCAAGTCGTGCTCTTTGATCATGTTGAACCTAGTTCTCAATATATTATTTAATTATTTTATTTTAATTATCGTGCATTGCTACTTTACTACAAACCATTGTGCATGGTAGTTACCGTCTCGAATCGATTAATCCCTCCTTGATAATTTGGATACCCTGATGTCATTGTCATCATAGGTTTGAGAAATATTTAGTGATACCATATTAGATGTCACATGGGTGGTACGATTAGTGTGCTTAGCTATGCTTATATTACGATGGATTCATCATCGCATCTGAATTAACAATTTGACTTAATGAGATATGGAACCGTAATTGGTGCCACAATTATAAAATTTGTGCCATGACATTGGTGCGTCATCGGCGGTGGTTATACAAATCTGGTTTTGTACTCGGGCGAGTGATCGTGCAGTAAAGGGGGAAGTGTTGGAGCACTTCGAGGGATGAGGTAGTCTCGTCCGGGTAGAATTAAGGACTTAACTTTGTGCGCCATTGATCTGAGCTTTACCGTGCAAACCACATGTCTGGTATGGGACGAATCTGGCTGATTAATTCGGGATGTTTCAACTTTAATCTTGCCATTGAGATGAACATGGTTGCTGATTTCCATGTGGCGCAAGGGGGTGTGATGTGAAACCCTAGCGGGGGGATTGAGTTGGAATTGAACTTTATAAAGGCCTTGTTGTGATTTCCTTAACGCGAGACTAATCACATCGTGTGGGTACAGTTATGCAACCTCTGCAGAGTGTAAAACTATTCGAATAGCCGCGTCCTCGGTCATGGACACTGCTCGGTGATTTCACACAAGGGGTATTTATTTCTGAAAACTTGTGTATTGTAGTTGGACAGTGGATGGTTAATCCACTGTTGGTTTAGCTTGTGGATGGGAGGTCCATAAGCGGTTGGTTTAGCTTGTGGATGGGAGGTCTGCAAGTGGTTATGTCAATTCCTTTGATTATTTATTATTTATTATTTTTACTTAAAATTCGCTTTCAATCTATTTACTGTATTTACCTTCAACTGTTATTTATGCAAATTAACCTTTCAGTCTTACTTTGGTAAGCCTTGCATACTATATTGCATTCATTTGTTACAAATGACTTGTTGAGTACCAATGTACTCACGGCTTTATGCCCAATGTTGCTCAGTTGAGGAAGAGGAGTATCACCAGCAGGAAGTTCCAGAAGGAGAGTACTTCGACGACTTCACGGATTAGGCTTCGTTCTCCACTCAATAGCCTGTGGGCTTATCGATTAGCCACTGCGCTTTATTTTTGGATTTCCGCTGCTACTCTTGTTAAGCCTTTGGGCCAGTCTATTGTAACCTTGACCATAAGGTCGTACCTTTTGAGATTTATTAATATTTGAGTTTTCCTTTTATTATTATCGTGTGTATGGTTGTGATTACATCTATGTTTGATTGTGCGCACTAGCGTGATCCTGGGACTAGTGCAGTATACACAGAGAGTCCGGATTTGCATATTCGGGTCTCAACAGTTACTTTCTTTATTCTTATTTTCCGCTGCTAGATTTTAAGCCCTTTCGGCTAATAAGATTGTAAGCTTGGCATAAGGTCGTACCTTTGATAATTATTAATATTTGACTTTCCCATTTATTTTAGCGTGTGTATGGTTAATAATTCATTTATGTTTAACTGTGTGCACTAGCGTGATCCAAGACTAGTGTGGTATACACAGAGAGTTCGAATTTGCATATTTGGGTTTCAACAGAGATGGTATCAGAGCCATATCGACTGTAGGATAAAGCACTAATTAGAATGGTTGTTTAGCCTTAAAAATTATTTTCTAAATCAAACCAACTAAATTGGATACTTAGTAATATCTCTATTCCCTTACCTCTTTCTTAGGATTCTTGTTCTTCGCCCCACTCTCAAAATTTGTTTTCAAAAATCTTTAAACTGATCTTTACCTTATAAATGTATTAGATATCTCAAGCATCTTTCAGCTAGACGGGAGGATGGAGAGGACTTATTCGTGTTCTGTTGCAGAGCCTTGGATTAAAGAGATTGCCCGTCTACCTTACCAAGGACAAGAAAGAGAAAGGCCAACGCATCGGAAGCATAACTAGGTTGTACTTCACCACCAGAGTAGGTAAGCAAGTTCTACACCACAGCTTCAAGAACACCGGTGCTTGTGGAGAATGGTCAACACAAGGAGCCGCGCATAAGGCCATCCGTTGACTATGCCAGCTATACAAGATCAATATATTTAGACTCATCCGAAGGTTCAAGAAGCAGTATGGAGCCACCTCTAGCCTACCAGAGCCAACCAAGGAGGAGCTTCGACCGCAATCACCAATAACCCTACCTTCGCCTACACCATCGAGCCCGGAGGAGAGACGACGCATCACCAGCAACCGACAGGAGTACCTTCGGCACTTTATTTCAACCCCAGTTGAAGAGTAGTCGCCGCAAGTTCGCAACTCGTGGGTGGTGTACAACGATTCGGAGGACGGGAGTAGCGAGCCCTACTTGTCAGGACCTGAGTAGGAGCCTTTAGATTAAAGAGTGTGAGTAGAACGTTGGATCTTATTTGTAGTTATGTATGATATGAGCTGCAAGTCTTGCCTTTAAAAGTATTATATTGCAATCATATCAAAATTTTATTGGAGTTATTTTCAGATTTTGTTGTTAGCCTTTTTGGCTAGGTGTTTGTTTAGTTTAGGTTGCCATTAGAAAATCCTCTCAGATGAATTTATCCTCTTATCTATACTTTTTCCTCTCACATTTTGTGCCCCTGGAAAGTCAGCGGTTGTTTCTCTTTTCAGAACAACAGCAAGATGGTTGATACTAGGAACTCAGCAGACCGTAACCAGGCACACCAGGATCCAGGGAGTAGTGCCACCCAACCACCCCAATGAGCTTGGACTCAGCCCTCAGTCATTTTTGGTGGCTCAAACACAGATGGTGCAGACCATGATGCAGAACATGAACGCTTTGATGCAACGCCAGATCTAGGAGTCAGTTGCACCTCAGGCCGCTCGTCAGCAGTCCGAATATGCAGAGTTTATGAGGACGAGGCCGCCCACCTACTCACGATCTTCAGAGCTTTTAGAGGTAGACGATTGGATTCGTTCAGTTGAGAAAAAACTGAACCTGGCCCAGTGCACCGACAGAGAGAAGGTGTTGTACGCCAGACACCAGCTTGAGGGAGCCACTGCAGAGTGGTGGGAGAACTACTACACTGCCCACGAGGACCAGAACAACATCATGTGGGCAGAGTTCAACGCCGCTTTCTGTCACGCCCATATCTTGGATGGGGTGATCGAGATGAAGAATAAGGAATTTTGTGACCTGCAGCAAAAGAACATGTCAGTAAGTGAATATCTCAACAAGTTCACTCAGTTAGCTCACTACGCACCAGAGGACGTAGCCACGGACGACGCTCGACAGAAAAGGTTCAGGAAGGGTTTGAACCCCGGATTGAAGGTGCAAGTGGTGGGCAATGACTATACTAGTTTTCAGCATATGGTGGATAAGGCCACGCTTATCGAGGAGAGTCACCACGAGCTAGAGGAGTCTCACAAGAGGATGATGATGCAGCAGGGATCTCAGATGCATCAATCCCAGAAAGCTCGCTTTGGCACATATTAGGCTGCACGAGTACCAAAACAGCCAGTCTTTAGGACACCAGCTCTAGCGCCGCGTCAGTTTCAGTCAGGACAGCGCCCTAGTGGATCAAGTAGCCAACAACAGAGGAGCACCAACCCAGCGGCGTCCATCACTTGCTTCAAGTGTCATGAGCCTGAACACTATGCTAGCAAGTGCCCCTAGAGGGAAGCACCTATGCCTATTCGCTTCAATCTGAGAGCCACACCAGATCGGACTCCTACCTCAGGAGCAGGACGAGGAGCACTCCAAGCATCAGGCCAGGCCAGCAGGACACCATCAATTGTGAGAGGCCAAGTGAACCATGTCACCGTCGAGGAGGCCCAGGCAGCGCCAGAAGTTGTGATCGGTAAGTTCCTAGTCCATTCAACCCTTGCCACAATTTTGTTTGATTCTAGAGCTTCGCATTCGTTTGTTTCTTGGAGTTTTGCTTTAAAGCAACGATTGAAAACTATTATTCTTGGATCTGTTCTTCTGATCCAATCACTTACATTCATGTCCGAATAATTATATCCTCTACCGTAAAGTGTATGCGCACTTACATATTTATCCGATGTGTAAAGCATCTCAATATAAGTGTAAAAATGACTCCAATGATGGGGAGGGTATCGAGGTGAAGTAAGGACCTCCTACTAAGATGTTATGGTATCTATCTGCAATTCCCCATTTGAAGCATTTATTTGCAAACTGAAAGGATGCAAGATTGCTGTGTTGGCACTCGGAGCAGCGTAAGAAACATGGAATGATAAGACACGCTGCTGATTCTGTCGAGTGGAGGAACATCGATAAGATGTTTGTAGATTTCAGTGTGGAACTAAGGAATATAAGCTTTGGGTTGAGTACAGATGGAATGGATCCTTTCGCTAACATTAGCAGTCGATATAACACTTAACCTACGAATGTATGCATGTACAACATTCCTCCTTGGCTATATATGAAGCAAAAGTATATTTTGATATCACTATTTATCTAAGGGCTGAAACAACCTGAGAACGATATTGATGTGTACCTAGAATCATTGGTGGAAGATCTTGTAATACTGTGAAACGAATGGGTACAAGTGTGGGATACAGACAAATAAGAGAACTTCACTCTGTATGCTATGTTGTTCTACACCATCAATAATTTTCCTACCATAGTAACATGTTAGGGCTGAGTACAAAAAGAGCCAAAACCTGTCAGAACTGTTTAGATTATATCGAGAGTTTGTGGTTGAACAACTAATGCAAAACTGTATGCATGCGTCACCGTAGGTTTCTTCCAAGGTATCACCTATACCGCAAGATGAAGAAACAATTTGATGGAAAAAAAGATGATGACTCGGTACCGAGACCTTTTAGTAGGAAAGAGGTCTACGATATAGTCAAGGATATCGATGTTGTGCTTGGGAAGGGACATAAGTTGAGGACCCATCAGAAGAACATGTGGAAGAAGAATTCAATATTTACGACTTGCCTTATTGGGAGTACATAGAAATTCATAATTGTATTGATGTCATGCATGTAAAGAATAATGTATATGATAACTTGATTGGTCTCTTGCTGAACATTAATGAGAAAATAAAAGATGGTGTCAATACACGGTGTGACTTGGTCGCTATGAACAGCTTTACCAAGTTAGCACCAATAGAGACGATAAAGGCCAGACGTACCTTCCCCCATCTTGCTATGCTCTGTCTAAATCCGAGATAATTGAATTGTGTCAGTGCTTGTATGGTGTGAAAGTTCCGTCCAGTCATTCCACCAGCATAAAGAAACTTGCTTCCATAGGAGATTTGAAATTAATTAGCATGGAGTTTCATGACTGTCATGTGCTAATGACACAATTACTTCCTGTTGCAATTAGAAGTATTTTGCCGAACAAGATTCGAGTGACAGTCATAAGGTTCTATTATTTCTTTAACACAATTACTCAGAAGGTCATCGATTTCGCTGGACTAGATGCTCTACAGACTGAGATAGTGATGACTCTATATCATCTTGACTGCATTTCCCTTTGTCATCTTTTGATATCATGGTCCATTTTATTGTCCACCTTGTGAAAGAGACAAAGATATGTGGCCCTATATTTCTACTTCATACGTACCCGTTTGAGAGGTACATGAAAATTCTCAAAGTCCTATGTATGCAATCTATTTCGGTCGGATGGTAGCATCATCGAAGGTTATGCAACCAAAGAGGTCATTGAGTTTTGCATCGTATGCTCAAGCCCATTTCACGGTCTTGAAACATATGACTAAAGTGTCCCCGTATATTGAAGAGCACAAGGACATTCTACACCAAGAGAATCGAGGCCAGTCAGAGGTTTGGATTATGAGATAGCATAACCGTTGGTTCAACGAATGGTTGAAGATGCGATTCATTGGGAGGTCGTCATGTAAAACGCTACAATGGTTGATAAAAAGGCCAAAATTTATAATTATGACATGGCAAGGATACAACACTAAAGGGCCAATTGGACGGTCCAATGTCAATCAGACGGTCCAAAAGTCTCTCACCATTCGAACGGTTCAACGATGCCTTGATCGATCGGACGGTCCGTTGTCGATCATATGACCGAAAGCCTCCTGCCTTTCGGATTGGTGTGAACTTCCCCTTATCTATTAGATGGTCCAAACGTTCCTTGCCAGTTCAGACTGGTTTGAACCTCTCCATGCTTCACCACTTCCTGATCCCCATCTAACGGCCTCCACTAAGCCCTTTCCTTCTGTCACCCATAGGGCAAGCCACGTCCGCACACAACCCACATGGCAACTACATCCACACCCAACCCACGTGGCAGCCACGTCAGTGCCACATGGCATGCCACGTCACTTGAGCCACATCAACGCCACATGTTAGACACGCTAGCAAAAACAGCCATGTCACTTGCCATGTGTAGGGCCGACATCAGCATGACATCACAATTCTGATTTTCCTTTAGAAAAATAATTAACTTAATTCTTTGCTGACGTCATAAATATCTTCTTCTTTTGAAAAATAATTCCAAAAATTCCAGATTTTCTTTTTATTAGAATTTCAAACTTTTAGAAGCCTGTTCTCCTTCATCCTAGTTCCGATTGAGTCTGTTCAAATTTCTAAATTGATCAAAAAATTCCATTCATCCATTTATACCCTCACTTTTATTATTTAGAGTTTATTTTAATTTATTTAGATTTTATTTGAATTTAGAAAGTTATTTTCACGTGTATATTGCAACGATTCTGGAGAATTTTACAACGACAATTCGCATCAAACTGCAGGGCAAGACAAATCACACTTTATGATCATATTGATCCTAGATTATGAAATAAAATTTTGTTATTTTAAATTATTCTATATGCATATTTTTATTCAATATATTTAAATTCCAATTTTAAAATTTAGTTAATGCTGATTTGTTATTAGCTTCTTTGACATTGATCCCTGAATACCTTGTCACTCTAGAATAAAACTCTGGTTAGTACGTTAGTATAAAGTAGAGAATTTTGTATCAAATGCTTAGACCTGCTTAGACAAAATTTCTATTTTAGTGATAGTTTTTCACATAAATTGATAGGCTTTTAAAAAGTATTCTTGACTTTGGTGAGTCAAAAAAGTCTATAAAATATTTCAAAATGAAATATAAAATTTGGTCTAGACTTTGGCTAATTGATAGGTGGTGGGTGCTGCATTGCATTATTGTTCGGTGAGACAATATTGATTGTCAGGCACATAGGATATGTGGTTTGAACCGAAGTCAAGCTAAGGACCGGTCTATGAGCTACTGCTACAAAGCTATTTTTGTACTACCACAAGGCTGGTGTGGTACAGTCCTAACTGAATAATGTGCTGGTCCCAACTTGAGTCTCGCGGTAGGTTGAAAGTTAGCTAGCTGGTGTAGGCCATGTGAAGTTTCACTCAGCTTAAGAGGGGTTCTGGTCTGGTGGATTCCTTACTGGGTGAAACCTTAGTGTTGGCTTGGTCATGTTGAAGGTTTTGCTTTGTAAAGGCCTTGTCATGATCTCCTCACCGCACACCAAAGCAAGTGTACTTATCCGGTGGTAATATGGGATGATCATGTATTGTAGGTAAAGCTGTACAACCTCTCTAGAGTGTATAACTATCCCGGATAGTCGTGCCCATAGTCATGGGCAAGCTGAGTAAGGTTTTTCACAGATTGGACTTTGGTTTTCATAAATGATTTCTAAAAAGGCTAGCATATGGATCGATGGAATCCGTAGGAGATTTAAAAAGCATATGGATGGATAGAATCTATATGAGATCTTTTGAAAAAGATAGTCTGGGTGGGATGCTCTAGTTCAGTTGCAAAACCTGCCTTTACTTATGGTATTAAATTCAGCAATTTTAATGTATTTATTGTATTTCATTAGATGTGTTTTACGCTCAAATTAACCTTATATGTCTTCCTTTGTTGCCTTTAATATTATATTGCATTTTTCTATGTGACTTACGGAGTACAAGTTTGTACTCACCCTTGCTTTCATATCTCAGAGGAAGACTACTTCGACTACGATGAGAACCAAGATGAGTTGGCCGTATCTTACTGTCATTTGCCTGTGGGCAACTCATTGGGTTTCTTCCGCGTTGGTGTTTTTTTCGCTGCTATTATTTAAATTTAGCCTATAGGCCGTGGATGTAACTTTGGAAATCATGTCCATATTTAGTTAATGAATAAATGTCATTATCATTGATATTTATCTTTGTTATCCACTGTGTCCATTAGCTCATCCTGGACTAATGCGATTTATATAGAGAATTTGGGAGTCTGTAACAGCCCAGCTGTTTATTTCAAAATATTTAATTTAATTTAAAATAAAACATTTAATTTTTCTTTCTTAAGTTTTTTAAAAATTAATTGCCTGATTTTCTGCTTACAAAAACGTTATTTTATGAAAAAGTAATTCAAGTAAATAACTAAATAGATATAAATAAAAATAAAATAAATAATAAATAACTTAGTTTAAAATAAAAATAAAAATTATTTGGTTTCTTGAAATTTTAAAATTTTCGCTAACTTAATTTTCTCCTTAAAGAAAAGAACCTTTCTGTTAAACCAAAAAAATATTTTATAAAGAAAAATATCTAAATTTCAGTTGAAAATATTTTTATAAGTTCAAAATAGCATCAAATTTTTTTAAATTTTTCTAAGATTTTTAAGCTTTATTTGTTATTTATTGTATTATTTTAAAGCTAGAAAAGAAAAACATTTTTAAAAATTAAAATAAACATCAAATAATTCCAAAATTTTTTTAATCTTTTTATATTCCGAGAATCTTTAGAAAATATTCTTGAAATTTTCCGGAATTTTTCCTTTGTTTCTTTTCTATCTTTCATCTTTTTCTCTCTCCTCCTTTTCTCCTTCTTTAATCCTTCATAACTTTTGATTTTCTCAACGATTTTCGCGAAATCAATTGCATTCACTTCCTCTCATCAAGCTCCTTTATTCCCTACCATTTTCCCCCTCATTCATGAGCCGTTTCACAAGAATTTCATCTATGCCATTCAAAGACATGGTCCTTTGATCTCCCTCCTCGGACCTCCTCAACCCCTATAAAAGGGACCACCTTTAGCCCCTTTTCATCCTCACTCAACACCGAAAATCTCTAGTCCCCACTCCTCTCCTCTTGGCCGCAATCGAAATTTTACTTTTGTGTTCCAAGCGGTGTTCTTCGACTTATTGCGTCTCGTCCGGTGGAGCTTCGCCACTTTTGAGCACATCCCCGGCTTCGTCTCGCCGCGTTCTCCACGGTGATCACCTCGCATTCGCCGGAACATCGTCGGAGCGTCGTCGCCACCGTGGGCCAAATCGGGTCCCCGTCCCTCACGTCGCCACCGACCGACCGTGCATTCCCGACCACAACCAAGGTGAGCATCACGTTCTCCACGCTTCACTCTTCGTTTCGCCGCAAGTCTCGCATGTTAACTCCACTCCGTTTGCCCGGAACGCCGATGTCAGCCTGTCGGCTGCATAAAGTCTTGTCCACCGTGTTTTACAAGTCTGTTTGCCGAGCCATCTGCGATGTTGTGTTTGTCTCGACGCGTTTTACGCCATGCTCTCCTCTGTTTGTCCAAAAACCTCATATAGATTTTCGCGCCCGACACCTCGCCATGGCCGCAAATGGCACTGCGCGTCCCCGTCCGTTTGGGAATGCTTTCAACAATCCATTCACATCAAAACATGCCAAACCATTCCAGGTGGCTACGTTTCAGACGGTTTTGGATTCGCTCTACCGAGCACAAAGATATTAAGTTTTTCGTGTTTCGGTACCGACGTCGTTCAAATGATGATTGTGTCGCCTCCGGTGAGTTTTCGGCTTAGCTGATATTTTTCCTGGAATCGCCTCACCGCGTTCTAGACCATGCTCACCTTGCATCTTTATATTCTTTGCTTGAAAAATATTCTTATCTCCCACCATATGTGATTGTCGCCGTCTGCGTCGTCGTCGTGCATCCGCTATCCGGAGGCTCTTTAGACTCCGCCATTCGGAGGCTCTTAAGACTCTACTATCCGGAGGCACTTTAGACTCCGCCATCCGGAGGCCCTTTAGACTCCGCTGTTCGGAGGCTTCGTAGACTCCAATTGCTCGGAGCCTTCGACTCTAACCTTCGGAGACTCCAATTTTGACTTTGACCTTCAGAGACTTTGACTCCAGCCTTCGACCTTCGACCTCGAAGACTTCGTCTTCGGCCTTCGATCTCGGAGCCTTCGACTTCGACCTCCGTCTTTGAACCGACCATGGCTGTTGGACCTTTTTAACCTCCGCACCCTCTAACCTCTCTAAACCCTCCGACTTCTCTGAACCCTCCAATCTCTCCGATCGCTCGACTCCGACTACCCTTGGTTCTCAACTGTTAGTGTTCTTCAACCACTGTACAGTTCCAACCGGGTCTTCGACCAAATTTTCCACTTTGACTTCACGTATACTTGGAATCACTATCTTCGACTTCGACTTCCGCAACTTCAACCGTTGATTCGACTATAGTTTTGACCATGGTTTTGACCACACAAATATTGTAGTTTTCGACAACTTTTCCTTCACAAAGAAAAGAATTTCAATAATTCCTTTTATTCATTTCTTTGAAATTCAAACTACTAGAAGTCATTCTCCTTTGCCCTAACTCCATTTGGACCCATTCAAATTCCTAAATTCATCTAAAGTCATATTCTATCTCCCAGCATATATTTCCTGATTTTTGGATTTTGTTTGGATTTTATATGAGTTTAGTTTGTTCTGGTTTTTTGCGTGTAGACTACGACTAATCTGGAGAGTATAACTTCAGCGAACCTCAACAAACTTCGAAGCAAGGCAAGTTACACATTTGATTATGTTGCTCCCAGTAATTTAAATTATTTATGTTGTTTTAAAATTATTATGCATGCGTACTTTTATTCAAACCTAGTTTAAATTCGATTTAAATTCTAGTTATACCCAAATCCTTTGTATGGCCAAATTTGATATTGAACTCCATTATACCTTGTCACCATAGAAAAAAACCTAGTTAATACATTAGTATTAACTGGATATTTTTGTAGCAAAACTTAGCCATGCTTGGAATAATCGTAGGTTAGGATACCATTTTCACTTAAACTGATAAACTTTTGAAATCTATTCCTGACTTCGGTGAGTCAAGAAAATATAAAATGTTTCAAAATAAACTATGAAACTTGGTTTTGACCTAGGCTAATGGTTATGTGGTGGGTGCTGGCATGCATTGTTGTTCGGGAACACAATGTTGATTATTAGACACAAGGGGTATGTGGAATGAGCCTAAATCAAATTAAGGTCCGGTCGGTGAGTTACTGTTGCAAAGCCATATCATACTACCACAAGACTGTTATAGGACAGTCCTGGCTGAATAATTTGTGAAGTTCCAACTTTGGTCTCGTTATAGGCTGAATGTGAGCGTAGCGTAGGCCATGAGAAGTCTCATACGGCACAAGAGGGGGCTCCAACTTGTGGATTCAAGTTATGGTGAAACCTTAGTGGCGGCGTGACCAGGTTGAAGGCGTAGCATTGTAAAGGCCTTGTTATGATTTTCTCAGTCGCACGCCTACGGAAGCGTGTAATTGCCGACAATATGAGATAATCATATCTTGTGGGTAAAGCTGTACAACCTCTGCAGAGTGTATAATCTGTCCTAGATAGCCGTGCCCACGGTTATGGGCAAGTAGAGTAAAGTTTTTCATGGATTAGACTTTGATTTTTAAAATAATTTCTGAAAAAGCCTATGGTTAGATGGAATCCATGAGAGATGAAAAAGTATATGGATGGATGGAATCCGTATGAGATCTTTTGGAAAAGATGAACCAGGTGGGATACCTATGAATAGGTTAGTGTTTGGTCGGGGCCTGCACTAACGATATTATTTTATTAAATTGCCAATTATATCTATTGTATGAAATTCAACTTTTGAATCTATTTACAATATTTACTTAAATTTTGCTTTATGCTCAACTAACCCTACTATGCCTTCCGTTGTCAACTCTTATGCATGCATTAACTCTGTTAAACCTGCTGGTGTAACTTGTGGAGTTCTTTATATACTTATGTTGCTTCATTCACAATTTTCAGAGAAGGACTTCATCAACTTCGGTGAGAATAACGATGAGTAGGCCACATCTTACAATCATTCGCCTGTGGGCAGGCAGGATGGGCTGCTGCTTTATGGTTCCTTTTCCGCTGCTTATATTTATTTTTGGTTTATGAACCACTGATGTAAACTTTAGCCATCAGGCCCATATTTAGTTAATGAATAAATGTCATTGTGCATGATATGGATCTTTATTATCCACTGCGTGCACTAATTTGATCCTGGACTAGTGTGATTTACACAGAGGATCTAGGAGTCGTTGCTC
This sequence comes from Melocanna baccifera, assembly GCA_036346265.1. NCBI lineage: Eukaryota > Viridiplantae > Streptophyta > Magnoliopsida > Poales > Poaceae > Melocanna > Melocanna baccifera. The sequence goes on along the minus strand of CM070706.1, from coordinate 13,431,310 downwards.
CGGGGTTCGATAAAGATGGTATCAGAGCTATAATGACTCTAAGACGTGACCGTAAGTAGAATAGAATGGTTGAACTTTAAGGACTTATTTTTTAATAACTAGTAATTTTTTTAAAAAAAGCTTTGCTTATTCTTACCTCTCAATCTTTGCTTATCCTTACCTCTCAATCTATACTTACTCTTATCTGTCGAATGTCTCTCATCTTTAAGTCATTACATGAAAACATATTCCTATCTCTCAACTTGTTCAAACCACTATAGATGGACGTTTATCAAGATGAACCGAATGATGGATGGAGTGTAGACCTTCATTGAATACTTTGTCGTTTGGGATTCCAATGTCGAGCTATCCACATGCATCGAAGAAACAGCCTTGGAAATCAGACGATGGGGCACCACTTTCTTTACTCATCACCAAGCGAACTGGACAAGGAAGTCTTCGTTGCCGCTTTAAAGGAAATAGTGACTCATTTGAAAGAGCCAAGCATGAAGCCGCTCAAAAAGCTGTTCTTCACCTCTGCCATCATTTCAATCTTCGCATCGAAGTATCACGCTTTGTACCCAGAGAGACACGAAGGATCACACCAAGGCAACCCTTTTCCTTTAGGACAAGTTGTTAGGTAGTTATTAGATGATGTTACGAGCTATCAAGTTTTCTGTTTTATCGATAGCCGTAATTGTTACTCGATATTATCTTAATAAAGGTTTTTGCTAGTTGATATTTTGTTAGACTGTGCAAAACGACCCCTATTCCTTCTTGGTCTTGAAGTCTCTTCTTCTCTAATTCTTGGAAGCATCAAGCTGGAATATCGACCGTCAATACTCTTCAAGCAACAAGAAGAATGCCCTAGAAGTTTGCAAAAGGATGTCTGAACTAGATCAAAGCACAAGTCATACAGAGTAAGATCCAAACCTATTTCTTTGCTAACCCGTGCGAATCTCGAGGATGAGATTCTTTTTAAGGGGGTAGTTTGTAATAACCCAGCTGTTTATTTCAAAATATTTGATTTAATTTAAAATAAATATTTATTTTTGGTTTCTTAAGTTTTTTTAAAATTAATTGCCTGATTTTCTACTTACAAAAAAGGTTATTTTTAATTTAAGTAAAAAATAAATAAACAAAAATAAAAATAAAATAAATAATAAACTTCTAGGTTAAAATAAAAATCAAAATTATTTGGTTTCTTGAAATTTTAAAATTTTCGCTAACTTAATTTTCTTCTTAAAGAAAAAAACCTTTCTGTGAAACCAAAAAAATATTTTACAAAGAAAAATATCTAAATTTTAGTTGGAAATATTTTTATAATTTGAAAATATCTTTAAAAACTTTTTTGAATTTTTCTAAGATTTTTAAGCTTTATTTGTTATTTATTGTATTATTTTAAATCTAGAAAAGAAAAACATTTTTAAAAATTAAAATAAACGTCAAAGAATACCAAAATTATTTTTTTAATCTTTTCAGATTCCAAGAATCTTTAGAAAATTTTCTTAAAATTTTCCTAAATTTTTCTTTTTCTTTTTTTCTTTTCTCTTTTTCTCTCAACTCCTTTTCTCCTCCTTCCTCCAGTGGCTGTTCGTGCGTGCATAAGACAGAGAGCAGCCATGGCACTTCGTTTGAAGATTCTCTAATCCTTCATAACTTTTGATTTTCTCAACGGATTTTTGCGAAATCAATTGCATTCACTCCTCTCATCAAGCTCCTTCATTTCCTACCGTTTTCCCTCCATTCATGAGTCATTTCACAAGAATTTAACCCATGCCATTCAAAGACATGGTCCTTTGATCTTCCTCCTTGGACCTCCTCAACCCCTATAAAAGGGAGCACCGTGAGCCCCTTCTCATCCTCACTTAACCCCGAAAATCTCAAGTCTCCACTCCTCCCCTCTTGGCCGCAATCGAAATTTTACATTTGTGTTCCAAGCGGTGTTCTTCGGCTTATTGCATCCCGTTCGATGGAGCTTTGCCACTTTTGAGCACATCCCCAGCTTCATCTCGCCGCATTCTACGCGGTGTTCACATTGCCTTCGCCGGAACATCGTCGGAGCGTCGTCGCCACCGTGGGCCAAATCGGGTCCCCGTCCCTCGCATCGCCACCGACCGACCGTGCATGCCCGACCACAACCAAGGTGAGCATCACGTTCTCCACGCTCTACTCTTTGTTTCGCCGCAAGTCTCGCATGTTAACTTCACTCCGTTTGCCCGGAACGCTGATGTCAGCCTGTCGGCTGAATAAAGTCTTATCAACCGCGTTTTGCTAGTCCGTTGGCCGAGCCATCTGCACTGTTGAGTTCGTCTTGACACGTTCTACGCCGTGCTCTCCTCCATTTGTCCAAAGACCTCATATAGATTTTCGCGCCCGACACCTCGCCATGGCTGCAAATAGCACTGCGCGTCCCCATCTTTCCGGGAATGCTTTCAACAATCCGTTCATGTCAAAACGTGCCAAACCATCCTAGGTGGCTACATTTCACACAGTTTTGGATTCGCTCTACCGAGTACAAAGATATTGAGTTTTTCGTGTTTCGGTACCGACGTCGTTCAAACGACGATTGCGTCGCCTCCGGCGAGTTTTTGGCTTAGCTGATATTTTTTCCTAGACTCACCTCGTCGCGTTCTAGGCCATGCTCACCTTACTTCTGTATATTCTTTGCCTAAAAAATATTCTTCTGTCCTACCATATGTCGTTGTTGCCGTCCGCGTCGTCAGCGTGCACTGTTTGACGTGCCGTCACTTCCTACATGTGCCTCGGGTCCCTAGTAGCCCATTTTGCTAGTTGGCTTCTCCTCCCATGACTTTTCTCACCACCTCCGTGGCCAAAACACTCTCACGGGTTACTGTTCATGTGCAGGAATATTCCTTAGAATATTCCTTATTTTTCTTCTTTCAGAATTTTCTGATCCGCCAATTTTTCAATTGATCGTTCTCCTTCGTCCGAACTCCGAATCAAGTGATTCAAGTTTCTAAATTCAACTAAATTCATAATATACCTTTCAGTATATATTTCATAATTTTGAATTTTCTCGACCGCCCCTTGGCTAAGCTTGCTCACCGTCGGAATGCCGTCACCACTGCCGCCCGAGCTGCACCACCGCTTCATCTCGCCGTCGACCACCTTGCAGCCACTTGTGGTAATGCACAAGAGCACCAATGCACTCCTCGCAGTTCCCTCTCTCCCTTCCGCATCTCGCTCCTCGCTCAACTCCACTCTCCCACGCTCGAAGTCCTTCACGCTGACAGTGTCTTTCTCCAAGCCCCGGCGGAGCCTCGGCAAGCAATCGCCATAGCCTTGGCTAGCCTAGAGTTTCGTTGATGCTGTCCACGCTTTTCTCAGGCCCGCGCGAACCTTCGACGCCCCTTCTCCAAGCAAACCGTCATCGGAGAGTCTCCGCTGTCGATAATCGTACCCCGCCTCCGCTACACCCTCGCCGCCTGCCAATTTTGTGCAGCCCGAACCTCGCACCAAGGTAAAATTGGACTCATACTCTTCTACCACTTTTTTACATCTCACTGGTCTTCGCCGCCTTTTGATCGCTCGTATCTTGTCACGTGAAGCCGTACGACTTCTCCCAGCCGTCCGATTCTAAGACTCCGCCATCCGGAGGTTCTTAAGACTCCGTTATCCGGAGGCTCTTAAGACTCCACCATCCGGAGGCCTTTTAGACTCCGCTGTTCGGAGGCTTCGTAGACTCCAATTGCTCGAAGCCTTCAACTCCGACCTTCGGAGACTCCAATTTTGACTTTGACCTTCGGAGACTTCGACTCCAGCCTTCGACCTTCGACCTCGAAGACTTTGTCTTCGGCCTTCGATCTCGGAGCCTTCGACTTCACCTCCGTCTTCGAACCAACCATGACTGTTGGACCATTTTAACCTCCGCACCCTCCAACCTCTCTAAACCCTCTGACCTCTCTGAACCCTCCAATCTCTCCGACCGCTCGACTTCGACTACCCTTGGTTCTCAACTTTAGTGTTCTTCAACCACTGTACAGTTCCAACCGGGTCTTCGACCGAATCTTCCACTTTGACTTCACGCATACTTGGAGTCACTATCTTTGACTTCGATTTATACAACTTCAACCGTTGATTCGACTATGGTTTTGACCATACAAATATTGTAGTTTCCGACAACTTTTCCTTCACAAAGAAAAGAATTCCAAGAATTCCTTTTATTCATTTCTTTGGAATTCAAACTACCAGAAGTCATTCTCATTTGCCCTAACTCCATTTGGACCCATTCAAATTCCTAAATTCATCTAAAGTCATATTCTATCTCCCAGGCCCATATTTAGTTAATGAATAAATGTCATTGTGCATGATATGAATCTTTGTTATCCACTGTGTGCACTAGCTTGATACTGGACTAGTGCGATTTACACAGAGGATCCAGGAGTCGTTGCTCCGAGGTCCGATAGAGTCGTTGCTTTGGGATCCGACACTTCCATGCCTCGATCTCGATACGACCATTCCTGTCAAACAGAACCCTCCATGACTCTACCTTAAGCTTCGCTTCAGAAACTTGTCACATCGGCTCCTGTGGCTACACCTTAAGCTCCGCTTCAGAAACCCGTCGCATTGGCTCCCGTGGAGACGATGACGAAGATATATCACAAGCGAGATACTAAGGCCCAACCGAAGAAGATTAAGGCTCCTTCCAGGACCTGAGAATTCATTCTTGGTATATACAGAGGTCCAACAGGAAGCCAAACCACCAAAGTGGATTCACCATGGAATACATAGAAGTGCATTTCCTCCATGACTCGGGCTAAGTCATCCTGATCTTCAAAGACTTATTCTTATTATTCAACCTCGATAAACTTGATGCCTCACTTCTACGATACTAGACACTGTAAGTGTAATATACAATCAAGTTCTACATTCATGTAACATCAATAAATGTCACAATTCATTGCTTATGTATAGATTCATTATCCAATAAGTCCAGTGACGACGACAACCCATGGGTCTCCTCAACCGACACTTGGTCTCTAAGCAATGCATTAACGCCAACACATCCTTTGTCCAAGATTACATAACGAACGGATTGCTTGCTTAGAGTGACAACCAGGGGTAAATGATTCACTAGTTGTCATACAAGTTTCATTTGTACTTTATACGGAACATAAGTTAGGAATAATCACTATGGCAACATACATGACTAGGGGTCATTGGATTCTAATCGTGATTGACCAAAGTGGAGTAATGTAATATACCATAATTCCTTAGTGGCAACTATAACTTTACCCTTGTACAACAAACATTTGACAGGTAAACTTATTTCCTCCATAATAAACTCTATTGTACTCCTTCCTTCACTTGCAATGGTTGAGGCTAACTTTTTAGAATCAAGTAGGTCATTCAGCACTTACGTTGCCCAGGGAAGGAGACATAGGGAATTTTGCGCCACACTACGACACAGAACACGATTTCTAGTATCCGCTATAACACAATAATCCTATATCACACTTCATAATAATGCCTCTAGAATTAACCATACCTATATATGTAATTCTATTTTTTGTAGTGCCACCAACAACTATAGTGTAATATATGTGGATTCTATGTTTGTAGACATATGCTAGAAATCATGGGCATTAAGACCAAAAATTCAGACGTTTGTCAACCTACCAATATTTTTTCGTGATTACCAATTTCTATATATGTACATATATGCTAATGACTTTAACACTCCAAGCGATAGGTCGTAGAATTTGACTCAAGTGCATACAATCTTGACAACCTCACCGAAGTTTGAGAATAGCTTTCCGAATTCTAGATGGCGGATGTCATTCACCAGAATGGAGAGTTCAACTTTGGCGGAGATGATAATTAGTTGTTCAAACATTTGGTTCAATTATAATTCACTCAGTTGTGCTTAATCAACCAATTAATTCAATTATACTTCATTTAGTTGTTTAATTCATTCATGAGATCTATGTAACGATTATCAACATGTGCTATATATGTGATCTGCTTGCGTTGTTTAATTCGTTTGAGATATGTGTAATGATGATCCTGTGCTATATATATGTGATCTGCTTGCTTGTTTTTAAAGAGTATGGCTAGCATTTTCTGAGGCTAGCCGAAAAACAAACAATAATGTAGCTTTTCAAATAGCTATCACAAATTGGTTTGTAACACCAAACCACCTGTGATATGTAGATATCACACACGGTTTTTAAAAACAACCGTATCTAATATTTTGCTATCACATACAGTTTCTAAATAAAATTGTCTATGATATTCTACTATCATAAATAGTTTTTAAATAAACTGTTAGTGATATCTTATATATCACAAATGGTTATTAGTATTAGCCGTCTATGATACTAAAGATATTAAGAAAAATTTAGAAGAAAAATTCACAAAATTTTCTGAAGCTATTTTGGACTTAGAAAAATTATTTATAACTTCAAGTTGATCTTTTTTATAAAATAAGTTTTTATTTCAAAATTGAATTTTAAAATTTTGGAAATTCACACAAAAATCAAATAAAAGCCAAATGCTTCCAAACAATTAATTTGAATTAGAATTTTTACAAAATTCAAAATATACTTTATTTAATAATATTTTGATATTTTACTTAAATTACTTTTCAAAATAATGGCCTTTTAAAAAGCAAAAAAAGGCAAATAAACTTTCAAACTTTCAGGCAACCAAAAGTAATTGTTTTATTTTATTTTAAATTAAATTAAAATTTTATTTATTTTATTATTTTTTAAAAACCTGGGTTGTGGTATATAGTCGTTGGAGTTGTACTAGCTTGAACAGAGAGCAAGAGCCTAGGGTGCGACGTTTGAACATGGTGGTGGTGGTGGAAGTGGAAATGAAAGTGGCAGAGGAAGGGGTATAGGAAGCATTGCCTTTTCTAGCATGTTTGGTAGGTCACAATCCATTGGAGTTGATTATAATATTTTGTGTAGTCGGGCACCTATCTAACCCCGCATTGACACAACGCTTAAAAAAAGAAAGTCAAAAATTGGGAAAGTTTGATCTAAATGGTTCCATAGTAATGGCATTGCTGGAAATAAGGCAGAGTGTCCTTATTTTCATGTTGCCGTCATGGTTATACAAGAACTTGGTCAAGTTTTTCCGTCACTAGAAGCCATGAAATCGATGGGCCATACCTTGATGCTAATGAACTAGAGATAAGTAGTTCAAAGAAGACTTGAGCATATATGAAGTATCCATCATGTGTGATTCTTGGACTGGACCTACACAGATGAATATAATTAACTTCGTGTGTTACTGCAATGGAAGAATGTTTATTCATAAGTCAGTGAATGCAACCAGTGATGTACAAAATGCGGATTTTCTGTATCATGAGATCCGTGAAGTTGTGGAAGAAATTGGAGTTAAACATATTATGCATATTGTGACTGACAATTGTGCAAACTAAAAGAAAGCATGTGAACTGGTAATTGAAGAATATCCAACTATAGTCTGGCAGCCCTATGCAGCGCATAACATGGACCTCATACTGAAGGACACAGCCAGTGCAAGGAGGTTACCGCAGCTGTCAAGGTGACCAAGAGGATTTATTGTTTCCTATACAACCACAATCGCCTCCATAATAAATGCGAGAACAAATTGGAGGAGAGATAGTTCGTTCAAATGCCATAAGGTTTGAAATGACATTTGTTTTCTTGAAGAGTTTTTGGGACAGAAAAGACAAGTTCATGAAGTGGATGGTATCAAATGTGTGGAGCTCCAACTCTTTGTGCATGACCGAAGAAGGAGAATACATGTATTCCTGCCTCACAAGTAGACAATGGTGGTCCAGTATGGATTGGGTCATTAAAGTGGTAGAACCAATTTATCTACTACTAAGATTTGTGAACCAACATAAACCCACAACAGTGGTAGGAATGGTTGCAAAAACATATGAACTTCAATTTGAACATAAAACCATGTTGAAAGAAGAAAAGGCTACCTATGCTCGTATTATAGAGCTAGTTAATAGAAGAATGCAGTGATGAAGCACCGCACCTACATGGTTCCAGGTAAGTAGATACTTTCCTAAATCATAACACGTAAAACATATTTGTTATATTTTGTCTAACATACCATGTGTGTTTGGACAGCATCATTGCTAAACCCGCAGTGCCACAACCTATATGATTTGGGGAAGAATGCAGCCCTCGTCAATTCACTAACAAAAGCAATTTAAAGAATAGCCGACACACCCAATGAGGTAGTGCATGCTCTAGTCGAGGCAGAATATTATTGTAACCGACGAGGCCTATTTGCTTCAAATGAGGTTTATCTTGCTGCTAATCGTATGACTGTAGGTATGTTATTATCAATTTACACATACATACAAAAGCAACCATGACTATGAGTTTAATATATTTTTCATGTTACTTGCAGTTTCATGGTGGATGATGTTTGGAGCGGACACATTAACACTACAAAAATATGACTTGCGGATTGTCTCACAATGTGCTCCCTCCTGTGGATGTGAACGTAATTAAAGTACATTTGCTTTAGTGCATACCCAATTGAGAAACAGTCTTGGGTACAAGAAACTGCATAAACTTGTATATGTCTACTACAATCTAAGGCTATGATTGCAAGAGCATGGGACTAGGAATGAAGATAGGGGTGCATGTACTTTTGGAGATCTCATTAATGCCACTATTTACTCTATTATTGTTTTCAGTATGCTACTCACGTTCTCATTCATTACCATTAACTAGTGTGTTCATTATTTTAGATGCTTCATGACACATGGAGGACAGGGCTTGACAACATGGTCAAGATAGTAACGAGCAATTTTTATGTACAACTTGAGGCCTTGTTACTTCATTAAACACTTTATATTTAATATTTGCACTATTCAAATATCTAATTACCCATAACCGGCTTTCTTAGTTTTTTGGTTTCTGACTGGTTACCGCCTCCAATTCAAAATTTGGTTCATCAAATTCAGCCAGTTTTCCATCTTTTTTCGGTAACCGGTCGATTGCCCATACCGGCCCCCGGACGAGATTGGATCTAGTTCCAATATTTCTAACCTTGACCGTATGTTTGCACTACAGCAACCCAATACTAGCCATCCATCTTTGATCAAATGCACCATAAGTACTCTTAATGCACACATTGTAGCTCTCTGCAGAATTGTCCATCGAGAGGCCCAGCACGGGCATAGTTTGGATGCCCTGTTTGGGGCATACCATACTGATCCATGAGCTGACCATTAGACCCAAGCATGGCCTAAGAAGGTCACAGGCCGTGCTGGGCTAACCCAGTCACATTTAGCTCGACGAGCCGGGATAGGCCCATTTAGCCCATCTTGGCCTAATAAAATTGAAATATTGCAAAACAAATCAAAAGGTATAAAATTCAAAAATACAAATTAAAATTTACAAAAAAATTTATTATACCATAAAAAGAGATAAATATGTTGAAAATGTAATAAAGAGTTTTATTAATGTTTAGATGATTATCTCATTAAAAAATTTGCCAAGTAAAAGTTCAACTTAAGAAAACCTTGGCAATAAAAAATAGTACAACCTATAGCTCTACATACATCAATATTTTAAGTGTCATTGTCCAAATAAAGATTGTCGAACAAGTCTGCCAACTATATATTTTCTATAGAGAGTTAGTCTCGTGCATCAGGTTGTTCTCAATCTTTGACAGTTAGAAGTATTTCCACCATCTCACTTGTCAAACTTGGTCTTCTCTCCTCCAATATCTTTCTAGAAAGACTAAAAGTAGACTCGAAGGAAACCATTGAGATAGAAACAGTTAACATATTTTGTGCTAATATGGATAGCACTAGATATGCTATCTTGTGTTGTGCCACCATTGCAAAATGTTGAAGTCCTCCTCCTAACACGACACCATATCGTTGTCCAGATAGCCGCATAGCTCCCCAATGCTATGGTGGCTTTCTCTTGCTTCAGTGCTTGCCATTGTAGAAGAACCTGAACCTCTCGAGGATGAACCTGCACCCTAGACTTGCCCCCACATGGTTTCTTCTTACCTATGGTGGGTGGTGGTGGAGGTTATTGCAAGTGAACTCGCTAAAACTTTAACTCACACTTTTGATAACCATCGGTCAATTTAGTTTAGCTCTAAGATCTAAAATAAATACAAAAGCATATAAATATGGAATATCTTTCCAATATTTCATATATTTAATTTTCATAGCACTGATAGCCTCTCATAACACTATTTTATTTTCATTAGCCCGCACATGAGTAACGATTTAAAAAATATGATGCACAATTAAAAGAGATGTTGGATAATACACTCCGGATAACATAGCATTGGAATCATAAAAAAAATTCTAGGAATGATGGTAACTTTTTAGCAACAAACCAATGTTGCTTAGTCAATAGTGTATTACCATGATAGTTGTGGTAGTGTGTGTGAATAAAAATAGAAAATGTACTCGGAAAAAGATTCTTAAGCATCATGTAAGTAGAGTTCCATTTTACCGACATACCCAAACCAAACTTTCTTGAACGTACATTCATTGCAATGCAAAAGGTTTTATATGCTGCTATTTATTGGTTAAAATTATTTAGAAAATATATTGTATGACAGAAAGCTCTAATATACGGATCCAACCTCTTTAAACTACATTTGGCTATAAGATTAATAATATAACATGTGCATCGCTGATATAGCAAGAATGACTTGGCATATGTACTAAATAACAGAGTGAGAATATCCTTGCCCTAGAGTTTTACAGTGGCATTGTCTAAAGTTATTGCAAAATTTTTATCACTAAGACCAAAATATTCCACAACTTTGATAATACAATTCATAGTATTCTCACTCATATGTGCTACATAAATTATTTTGAACCCTATAATTCTTTTTTCCAATTCTTAGTTGTCGTTAACATAATGAGTAACTACACTAAGATAATCTTCCCTAGCCCGACCACTCCATATATCTAAGGTCAAAGCTACCGAAAATGTGCATGTATTGAAGAGTTCTTTTAATTTAGCACGAAAGTTATTATAGTATTTAACTTGATCTGTGGTTGTTGTCTGTCTAGAAACTATAGAAAATCTAGGATTATGCGCACTCCTAACATACTTTCCAAATGCTGAAGAATTTAGCCTTGCCATTATGTGTTAATGGTGAATTTTGGCAATTGATGACAACTGTGGGACTAATATTTTTCATGAGTTGGTGAAATATGTTAGGTCCTATGATGAGGAAAACATGGGAAGGAGTCATGAGTTAATCATCATCAAGTCAAGTAAAGGATATCATATGTTGATTGTTAAAGTCAAGAATCTAGACCTGGAGAGAAAATGCTCATCATCGACCTTCAAGAGGATGCACAAAGCAAAGATATAACTAGCATAGCCTCAAAAAATGTTTCTTAGTCGTTTTGCCGGTCTTGGTGTTTGGTGAAAGATCGGATTGCTAGTGTATGTTGTCGTACTATTAAGATTGGTATTGACTAGCAGCTTGAGTGTATCACGTATTGATAGCTCACTTTGCTTGCTCTTGTAGGATCGATATGGCATAGGGGTGGCAATGGGGTAGGGGAGGACCCACAGCCCCAGATCCCTACCAACCTGGCCCTGTTAGCCTTACCGAGGGACCCAACCCCTTACCCCTAGTCCCCACGGGGACTTGACCCTCGTGGGGGATTAAAAAGCAGGGTAAAATATATTAAAAATAATAAAGTGACTTTTTACTAATATATAATTATTTAGGTATATTTTTTTTTTTCAAAAATAGCTTTAAAATATATATATTCTAACATATAGATTCAAGTTTTAGTCCAAATTTATATGAAAAGAATGAAATCTCTCATATTAAAAAACTATAATGTATTATTTAAAAATATTTTTTACCAAGTCCATGTGGGGCCCTGCGGGGGGAGCACGACCATCGTTCCTGCCCCGCTAGCCTAGCGCGGCCCTGCCCTAGTCTCCCCATGGGGAGGAGATAGCCCCCTATCCCCCATGGGAAATTGCCACCCTAGTATGGTGAGTCAGAGAGGGTGGATGACTTCTTAAAAATCCCCCTAGTATTATTAACTCAATATAGCGGAAACACAAACTCACTAAAGTCAAGAGCCAAAAGACCACAAAGCACCCGAGTCAACAATCTCCACCTGTTAGACTGCTAGCCAAGAGGTGTTTGCACCGCTTCAATTGGTCTGTCTAACCACTTGGGTCACCGGTCTGACTGGAATGGGTCTGTCTGACCACTCGGGTCATAGCAGTCTAACCGCTCACCGAGGGTGGAAGCATAAAATAGCACTACACACGATACAAGAAAAGCTAACTTCTAAACCACTAATGTAAACACAGTGAAACTTGATACACATCTTCCCTAGGATGTTAAAAACTTATTCCCATCATGGATCGAGAAAACCAATGCCTAAGTTCTGACCTTTATCCTAAATAAAGAATGTTACACTAAAACCAGGTAAAAGAGAGAAATCTTGATCTATTCTTACTCGTGAGTCATAGATAATCTAGATGACATTGGACGGATTTTCATATGTCATAGTAAGTTAGATCACAACATAAACTTAAACCAAATCACCCTCAAAATCAAAACCCCAAAATCACTCTATCTTGAGAAAAATAGGCAAACACAAGAACTCTCCCTAGAACATGCCTAGATGGATGCGATCTGATCTCTAGAAGATATCTCTACCTCTTACACATCCTTGGCACCAAGGGATATTAGAAGGAGATGAAATCCAAACAAGAAAGCTAAGCAAATCAAAAGCACAAGGAGTGATCTACGGCACAACTCACTTGAATGAAGTTTGGATGTTCATTTCACCAGGAGAAATGTTTTACAACCACACTCACATAGAGGATAAAAGTCAAACTCTAGAGCACACACATACACAAAACTCCAATATGAGAAAACCCTAGAATCCTCTATTTTCTCTAAACTCACACAAAGGGCTTATATAATGGAGGCTCCTTACCTCACACCAAACCCTAAATAATCAACCACTCCTAGTGTGTACATCCACTTAGAAATAGGGAAACCTCGTAACCAAAACACAAATAAGTTTTACACTTATACATATTTGCACGCTTTTTAAAGCGTGACTTCCACAATTTCCTTAATTACCACCCATCGGACTCCACGACATTTCTTCTCGAAGCAACCTTCACACGATAGTCGATGCCCAATGACATGTCACCAAGATCGTACGCATCCTCCTAAGGACCATCTCCACTTGAAATGCCTCCAGTCCAATGATGCACCTCACCTCACCACAGTATGTGATGCCTAATTACTTACCACCAAGGTCATACGCTTGCTCTGAGAACCATCACCACTTGAAACACACAAGTCCAATTGGCACACCACATAGAGACATTTGCCTTCTGATGATCTTTGTCTTTCTCCCATGCTTCTTTGCTTGAAATAATACTCCACCCAGACTTACGCAACACATCATAGCCTCAGAACACCTTCCCTAGTTTCGGTCTTGCTGTTGACCACAATAATCACAAAACGCCCTGCACATTAAAGATCAAGCAACCGTTTCTAAGCACAATATACACTTGACTCTCATTAGTAAAATAACATATGTATAGACTCACACCATAACTCACACTTCCACATGCATGGATTCCCACCATGACTTAGACTATCAAAACCAACTCAGACTCACTACCAAAAACAAAGGTCAGTCTGACCGCCAACCATCGGCCCGTCAGATCGCCAACAACCGATGTACTCCCTCATTGCAATCAAGGATTATTTTACTGGCCGGTATGGGCCAATTATCACTGGTTTTTGGTTTTATCGGGCCATACAGATTGAGCTACAAATCGGGCCCAAAAACTTACCACTTTAAACAAACAACCGAACCAAACTGGCCCATTCATCCCCCTGGGATAGCTCACCTAGGTTACAGCCACAACGTAGTCATTCTTCTTGTTGAGGAACTCTCGCTGGCGACCAGTCCGAGCGATTCCTCTGCTTAGAATAAGAACGAATCAATCACAGAAACACAGAATAATAGATTGAACACACAGAGAGGTAGAGAGAACTCCTGGTCTTTCTTTATTGCTTCATATGCATTGAGTACAAAATCAGCCATATGGCTCTCTATTTATAGGGGGTGGGATGAGGTGCCCATTATGGATAAGGACTCGTTTAAACGGAGAGGATCCGTTTAAACGGGGATCCTTATCTTTAGTTTCCCAATACTCCCCCTTGGGCACTCATCCGACATACTCATGCCTCATTAAAACTCCATAAAAACCCAGTGGGAAAAATTTGGAGAAAGAGTACATGATGCATGTTATGCTGCGATTGCACGAATTGCCTCATTAAAAACCTTGATCGAGAAACTTGGAAAACTTCGTCAAGGAAAAAGAGTACAATTCACCCAACTTCATTTAGTCTTGAGGACTTTTATTCTTTGGGTACTTGATCTTGAGGATCAAGATTTACTAACGGTCTTGAGAGAATTCTCCCCACAATTCTGCACTTCTCTAAGTCTCATCATACCGATCCTCTTACGCACCTTTCAAAGCTAGATGCGGGGAGGACTTTGTGAATAAATCGCTAGATTTTCACAAGACTTAGTATCTGATACTTTAATCTCGTCCATCTTTTGCAATTCATGAGCATAGAAGAACTTGGGGTTGATATGTTTTGTGAGATGACTCTTCACATAGCCCGTTTGTACTTGTGCAGCATAGCGGCATTATCTTCATAGATAATTGTGGGGTTTTGCACAATGTTCATTCCACATGATTCTTGGATGTGGTGAACCATTCGGCGTAGCCAAGCGCATTCACGTGCGGCTTCATACAGCGCTATTATTTACGAGTGGTTCGTCGAGGTAGCTACAAGGCTTTGCTTAGGCGATTTCCGAGAAATGCGGTTCCACCACACGTAAATACATAGCCTGTTTGTGACTTTGCGGTATGCGGGTCAGACAGGTACCCAGCATCTGCATAGCCAATCAAGTTCAGATCTTGATTCTTTCTGTAGAACAATCCAAGGTCTTTGCTTCCTTAGAGATATCGGAAGATGTCCTTTATGCCCTGCCAATGCCTTTTGGTGGGCTCTACACTATACCTTGCTAATAGGTTCACGGCAAAGGCAATATCCGGTCTAGTGCAGTTTGCTAAGTACATGAGTGCTCCAAGCGCACTCAAGTATGGGAATTCGGTCCCGGACTTCCTCCCCCTCTTCCCTAGGTCGGAAAGGATCTTTTTCTTGCTGCAAAGATCTCCCGATCATCGGTACTTTTGATGGGAATGTTTTCTCAAAGCCGAATCTTTCTAGCACCTTACAGGTGTAGGTCGATGATGTACTAAGACTCCTCCGAGGACATGCTCAAGTTGCGAGCCCTAGCGAACTTGGTCTTGCCCAAGTCCTTCATTTCAAACTCGACTCCAAGTAGGAGCTTGCTTCTTTTATATCATCCATCGTTAGATGATATTCGGATCATCTACATACACCGAGATTATCTGAGAATCCATGCAGGATCGCCGTATAAATACACAAGGACAGTCTTCATTGTTTGTGTAGCCTTTCTTGCAGAGAAAGTCGCTTAGCGATTATACCACATTCTACTGTTGCTTGATCCATACAGGGACTTTCTAAGCTTCACACTATACTGATTTCTATTTGCTCTGTCTTGGTTCGGAGAGGAATTCCTTGTGGACTTTCATATAAATCTCGAATCCAAGTTACCATAAAGATATGCAATCACAACATCCATCGTTTCATTTCTAAATTCAAGTTCACTTGCCATTGAGATCAAGTATCTAAAGGTAATTCCACTCATGACCGGGAGTAGGTTTCTTCATAATCAACTCCGGGGCGTTGAGTGAAACCTTGTGCTACCAGCCTTGCTTTGTATCTCACTACTTGCGTTTCTTTCATTTCTCTTTCGAACAAATACCCACTTGTGCCCTATAGGGTGCACATGGGGAGGAGTCGACATACGAGCCCAAACACTTCTCTTTTGTTCAGAGATAGCAATCGGTTGCTATTGCCTTCTTCCAATCTTCCCAATCTGATCTTTTCTTACATTCAATGAGCGATGCGGGCTCGGGATCAAGATCAATGATTGTGGCAATTTTCTTTGCGAAGTAGATATCGACATTGGCTGTTGTCCTGTTCAGGGACTCTCCCGTGTGCACATAATTTATAGCTATTTCTTCATGAGTTGCTTCTTCTGGAGCTTCATCTTGCGCATCGCTTCTTTCCATTGCGGTGGCAAGTCCCTTTAGTTTTTCGGCTCCGATGTGTGCGCACACATCCATGCCGATGGGGATATTCAGATCCGGTATGTCCTTTACAGCAGTGTCATACTTGTGCGGTCTCAACGGCTCCCCTTCTCGATTCGGGGACTTGGTGATCGGTGTGATAAGTCCTTCTTATCCTTTTCGCGAGCGTCCCGGTTACTTTGGATTCGAGGAGCGGAGTTCTCGTCCTTTTATTCGAGGCCTGCGGGCGGGATTAGGGATACCTTCAATTTTCTTTGGTATTTCGACCCTCTCCGGTGCATTGCGTGCAGGCACATGCGACTTAGTCACGCTCTTCAAATCACTAAAGTGATCGGGCAGTTGATTTGCTAATGCTTGCAAATCGATGATCTTCTGGACCTCTTTTTCAGTTTCACCAGTGCGCGGGTCATGTGCAGGAATTCCCGTGGCTTCCCACGTAATTTCCCGACATTTTTCATCAACGGGTTGATTTCCTCCCCCTAATGTCGGAAAATTATCCTCATCAAAAATGCGATCGTGAAGCGGCGGTATGCAAATCTCCGACATGGGTTCCAAATACGATTATGGATGCGATCTCATAACCAACGTATATCCCGTCTTACGGAGAGGACCCATTGCGTTCATTGCGGAGGGTATAGGTACATAAACCTTGCATCCAAACCTCCCGAGATGAGAAATTTTGGTGGTGACCCTTGCGCTAGTTGCATAGGTGAATGGATGTTGTAGGCCAAAGGTCTAAAATTGATGAGATTCGCTGCATGTAGGACTGCGTGTCCCCAACATGTAGCTGGCAAATTACAATTCTGCAAGAGGGGTCGGGCAATAAATTTAATTCTCTTGATCAATGCCTCTGCCAAACCATTCAGGTATGGACATGTGGTACCAATGCTCAACTGCAATTCTGCCGCCATGCAATAATCATCAAATGCTTTTGAAGTAAATTCTCGGCATTGTCCATTCGATGGACTTGATGCGATGATCGGGAACACATTTCTGATGCGAATGATCTGCGAGATCAATTTGGCGAAAGCATGGTTTCTTGTGGATAATAAACCCACATATGACCACTTTGAGGAAGCATCAATGAGCACCATGGACCTGAGATGGGCTGGATAGGACCACAAATGTCTCCCTAGATGCGTTCCAGGAATGCAGGGACTTCATCCTTCACTTTCAAAGTGGATGGTCTAGTGATTAATTTCCCGGTGGCACATGCAGGGCACACAAAATCTTGAGATTCGGGAAATTCTTCACATTAATATTATGCCCGTGAGAATTGTTAATTATATTTCTCATCATTCTAAGACCTAGGTGGCCTAATCATGTCGTGCGAGACGAGAATAGTTGAGCTTCGAATCCGCCTTCAGATGATTATGCAGCAGCGCCTTAATGTTGGTATAATATAGCCACACGTGTTCATGCCATTATAA
This sequence comes from Melocanna baccifera, assembly GCA_036346265.1. Lineage (NCBI taxonomy): Eukaryota > Viridiplantae > Streptophyta > Magnoliopsida > Poales > Poaceae > Melocanna > Melocanna baccifera. Next base: position 13,413,678 of record CM070706.1, on the reverse strand, counting down.
ACTGAATAAATGAATGAATTATTTCAAAATCATCTAACCATTACGAGAAGACAAAAATAAAGTACCATCCATGCAAGATCTAACTTGTCCATTTAATGCAAAATAAATGACAATTAACGTCTCATGCATTCTGTGCATCAGACGGAATCAACTAGAAAGTCATTGACTTCTTCGGCTATCTTTTCAGGAGTGATGTTCTCTTCGAGAGAAATCATGGAGGTGGCTGCCTCTAAGTCGTAAGGGGGTGCTGCTACCTGGATGGACTCAACCTCCATCATTTCAGGCAGCGGCTCATGATGCTCCCCCTCAACAGCTGCAAAGTTAGCTTCAGGCTGCCCTTTGCCATTGTTCTTCTAGGCTTGGTGGGCATCAATGACATATTGCGATGCTTTACAGATCCGCGACCAATGCCCCCACTTGCCACACTTGTAGCAACCTTGGTTCTGCTGGCCATAGGTTTTGCCACTCTCCTTAGCCCTTTTGTCATTTGGAGCATCTGACTTGCCTTTCTGGGCAACGGTCTTACCCTTCTTCCCCCTTCTTTTCATCAAGGGCTTTCGCACCTTATAGCTCCCAAATTGGCTTCACGGCGGCGGAGCTCCCCAATGGCTGAGTGACGTAATTCTTGCGGAGAAGTTCGTCCTGAGCCTCCGCTACCTGCATCATATCAATCAATTCGGCGTATTTCTTGTAGCCGTCTTGACGATAGTTGCGGGCGGATTGCACAGCATTGGGGTGAAAGGTGGACAAGGACTTCTCAATCTTCTGCTCATCTGTGATCTGCTTGCCACAGAGTTGAAGATTGGTACAAATTCTGTGCAAGGCAGAATTGTACTCCCCGACCGTCTTGAAATCGGCAAACCTCAGTCCGATCCACTCCTACTCTGCCTGAGGAAGAATGGTGTACTTTAGCCTCTCAAACCGCTTCTTGAGTGCGGTCCAGAGTGCTAGCGCGCTTTTCTCCGCCATATACTCATTCTTGAGAGTAATGCAGAGGTGGTGCCTGATCATTTTCCTCAGGTGTAGGTTTGGCGTCATGCCTTCCGCCAATCCCAATAGCTGCGCGGAGCTTCCTGGCTCCAAGTACTATCTCGACATCGGATGCCCACGTCAGATAGTTCTTGCCATGCTGGCCAAGCTCCTCGAACTCCCGGTTCGTGATGCCAGTCATCTACATGTGATGAATGGAATATATAAGTTTACTTCAGGTAAACATGCATGGAATTATTTACTGCAGGTAAATAAATGGTACAATAAATTCTCGTAATGTTCCATAATTTTCTATGTATTTTTCATAATTTACTGCTAATTTTCAGTGATTAAAAGCAATTAAATAATTACAATTAATCAAAACAGTAAATAATTGCAGAAAATACATAAAATAATAGTGGCATAACGTGCGGGCGGCCGCAGTGCGGGCGGCGGCGGCGGCAACAATGGAGCAGCGCGGAGGAGGAGGCCGTGACGGCGGCGTCTGCGGCGGCCTGCGCGGGGCGGCCATGCGGGCGGCGGCCGTCGGGGGCCCGCGCGGCGGCGCATGCGGGCGGCGGCCGTGCGGGGGCAGCGCGGGCGGCCATGCGGGCGGCGGCCGTCGCGGGCGGCCGCGGCGGTGGCGTGGCCCGAGGCCGGCCGCGCGGGGCGGAGCGGCGCCACCTGCGGCGAGCGGCGGCGCCGGCTGTTCGAGCGCGAGAAGCCAGCTGCGGCGCGGCGCGCCGAGGCCGGCGCGATGCCATCTATGCGGGACACGTCGCTGCCGGGCGGCGGCGCGCCATGCGGGCGCGCGCGAGGAGGCCGGCGCGGGAGGTCGGTGGCGGCGGCGCAGCGTCTGCAGCGCGACGCGCGAGTCGAGGCCGATGGCGGCGAGCGCGCGTCTGGCGAGGCCGGTGAGGCGCGCGCCGCTCGGGCGCGGCGTGGCGGCAGCGCGGTCGCGGAAGATGCGCCGTCGCGGGCACGCGCGAACGGAGGGGCTGAGGTGTCATCGCGTCGCGCGCATGCAGCGCGCGTGGAGGGAGTCGAGACGTCGGCGTCGCGCGCGCATGCAGCGCAAGCGAGGAGCCGAGGCGCCGATGGCGCGGCGCTGCGTTGGCGCGGAAGCCGAGGCCAGTATGGCGGGCGCATGCGGGCGCAGCGAGAAGCCGGGCGTCGGCGGTAGCGCGCGGCGGGCGCGCGGCGCGAGGCCGGCAGCGGTGGCGTGCCATGCGGGCGTTGCGCTGGGCCGGGCCGACGGCGGTGGCACCGTGGGCGGAGTGGCGCGCCGTCGCGGGCGCGTCGCGGCGGGGTCGATGCGACGACTCACGACAACGGCGGCCGTCGGGGGCCGTTTGGTGCACATGCGGTGCGACGGCGCACCGAGTGTTGCCTCATGCCGGAGACGGCGCGTGCGCGCTGGTAGCGGTGGCCATGCAGGTCGCCCTTGCGAATCTTTTCTTGTGCAATTATCGAACGAAAAGATGTATAAAATTTTCGTTTCTAATCTACGATGCAATCAACATCGCCCTTTTCACAATCTATCGATCGACATTGTGCCGCGACTTCAGTGTCCGCTCACGATAGATTAGGCGGATTTGCATCGCTTTCTACATGCAATCAACATCTACCCGTTTCGCAATCTACCGATCGACATTGTGCGGCGACTTGGTCCGCTCGCGGTAGATTAGGGATTTGCACCGTGAAAAACAATCTAGAACGCCAAGAAAAGCAAATTCAAAGCGATCTAGAAAAACCAATCTATTAAGTGCTTCGATGATTACCTTCGTTCACCGGGCGATTCGTCTTGATAACGTGTTGAGGAACTCTCACCGCGACCATCCGAGCGATTCCTCCGCTTAGAATAAGAACGAATCAATCACAGAAACACAGAATAATAGATTGAACACACAGAGAGGTAGAGAGAACTCCTGGTCTTTCTTTATTGCTTCATATGCATTGAGTACAAAATCAGCCATATGGCTCTCTATTTATAGGGGGTGGGATGAGGTGCCCATTATGGATAAGGACTCGTTTAAACGGAGAGGATCCGTTTAAACGGGGATCCTTATCTTTAGTTTCCCAATACTTCTCACATATTCTTTGCTCCCTGTGGTGGCTGCGTTGGCACTACTCCAGCGCGCCGCTTCACCTGCTCCCCTCCACCCAGCCCACTCCCCTCCTCTTTGGCGGCTCCCCTCCGCTTCCCTTCCCCTCCCCTTTGCTCCGACTGCTTGATTCGCTCCCTCCACTGCCCCCTCTGCTCTGCCCAGATCTCACTGCTCTCCCACCTGGTTAGCTCACGGAGGATGGTGGCAAAAGAGGCGTGGCTGCCGGCCAAGACAGCGGTGGGAGACACGACGGTAGATCAGGTAGTGGGGGAAGGGCCCAAGACGGCGGCGATGCCAACATCGGTTTGGGCCGTCCTTAGCCACTAGAGGTATCGAGTGTTGGATTAATGATTTTGCTTGATTGATGTTGTTTATGTACATTTGTAGCAATGTTCCCTTGTTGTAGTTTTGTATGAGTTAAAAGAATTGATAGGAGGGCTTGTTAATATGTTGCTGCTGTGTATTGAGAGGAAATTAGCAAGATATGTTTTGGGCTCTCTATCTATAAGTGTCTGATTTTTGTTATTTGCCATCTGCGTGTATGTGCTACTACTGGCTCATTGGCTGTGTGAGAATTCAGGCTTCAAAGCAATGTGCCATCTGCATGCTTCTGCCGATCGGCTCTCTAATTGTCAGATTCTTGTTGTTTGCCATCTGCGTGTTTTGGACGATTAGTACATGTATTGCTCTTTGAAATATGAAAGCTTTGCTATGTGCCATCTGCAAGATTGTGAGAATCTGCTCTCCAAAGTGTGGATCTACCATCTGTTCTCCAAAGTTTGGACGATTAGCAGAGAGTCTGAATTTGTATTTTTGTATGGATGTGCCTGCAAATACCGGCCAATTTTTGCCCCATTTGTAGGCGACTTTCGGCTAATTTGCTGTGAAAATTGGCCAAAAAGCTTTCAAATTCAATTTTTATTTAAATTTTTAGCCCAAAATTTCCCCAAAAAACCAAAAATTGGTTATTTCGGGCTTACTGAACCCTCCTCTAAAATTTGCATATCGGTTATATGAACCCTAGTATGACCACAACAAACATGTTGGTCAGACTGCCAAACTCCCACCATTCTTACCGCCACTCTGGCTGATCGCACTGCTCACAAAAACTTCTTGTAACTTGTTGAACATCTCTCTTGAAAATAGCTACCACCAAGTAGCGTCGGTAGTATCGCAACTTCAGCCAAAGCGCCTCCTCAGTCGGTCAGAGTGCCTTCTCAACTAGTCAGATCGCTGGTTGATTACACTGCCTCTGCAGGCTGATCTGACTACTGTCTCCTAGGCGGTAGAACCAGAGGGCAAAATACACAAAATCAAACTCAAACTTTGGCAACACAGTACAAACCAAGTCAAATACTGATGACACGCATGGCGTGACCTCCATATGATCTCATTGCTCTAGCTCTCTATGGTATAATGCTATTGTTTACGAATGTATTTTGTAAATAATCAGATCTCATTAGGGGTGAAAACGGATCGGATATTTCCTGACCGACCGACCGTCGAATCGGAGTCAGATCAAATTCGGATAGTCATATCGGATAATTATCGGATTCGGATAGTTGTTTTCGGATACGGATTCGGATTCAGAAAAGAACTATCCGACGGATACGGATACTATCCGGGATTTTATCGGATAATATCCGGATATATATTTCGGATATCTGGTCTATCAGTCAAATCATCATTTTCAGCCCATTAGCAAATCCAAATAAATTCTAACAAATCCAATAAATGCAAATAACTCCAAAAAATTTCAGAAAATTCACAAAAAATATTATAAATCTAGGAGAACTTAGAGAAATAACATAAACTATTTTTAGCTTTTATAAAATAGTTAAAATAAGTTTTTTTCTCTTAACTTTCAAATAAAATCTAAAAAAATCCAAATAAATTCCAACAAATCCAATAAAATCAAATAACTCTAGAAAATTCTAAAAAATTCACAAAATAATATAAATCTAGGAGAGCTCTGGGAAAATAATATAAACTATTTTTAGCTTTTAGAAAATAATTAAAATAAGTTTTCATGCTCTGTGCTTTCAAATAAAATCTAGAAAAATCCAAACAAATTTCAACAAATCCAATAAAATGCAAATAAGTTTTTTTGGAAGTGTAAAAAATCTGGTGGAACAACCTTTGAAATATTTTCTACCAGAACCTTGCTAAAAAATTTCTTTAGAAATACATGGTGGGTATCGTGCACATTATGTATGTCCTTTGTATTTCTGCGTAATATCCGACTAGATATTCGTTATCGTATTCGCAACCGCTCCGTATTCATTCTGTATCTGTGACTTACACTACCCGAATTCGTATTCTTATCCGGTACTATTCGTATTCGACTTCGAATTCGAGAAAAAAATATAAGATATGATATAGAATGAGTATTATTCAACCGAATTTGATCCGTTTTCACCCCTAGGTCTCATGCATAATCCTTGTAATATGTGACTTAAGTTTTGGAATGTGTTTTACAGAAGATTCGAGTCCATATCCCTAATCTTTGTGGCATGATTCCAAAATGTGAGGATGTGTTTTACAATTTGTTATGAATCATGCTTTGACTTTTGTTTGCGTGATACTATAATTTGCAAATATATTTTACAAATTGATCGAAGTATGTGCATTTTAGCTCTTATAGACGGTCTAATTAGCTAGTAGTCTGACCAACCCATCATGAGTAGTCAGATCGTAGGCGGTCTAGAGAGCATTGCTTTATGGAGATTTGGTCTTGTGGTCTGACTAGCCTGAGTAGTCTTATAGGCCTATGTGTGGAAGGTCTGACTGGCAGCGACTGGTAACAACTAGTTTTCTATCCATTGCAGAGGAGGCGGCAGTACCAACCATTAGTTGGCGGTGTACCAGCCTTAGGCTGTTTTTTTTGCCGAATTCTTACTCCAACGGCTAGTTTCTTGGTGTAGATATAAATACCCTCTTATGGCCAGTTGGGTGCACCTGGTGCCCTATTCTTCATCATTGAGCTAAGAGTAAACCATCTCACCTCTTATGTGCATGTGTTGCACTTAGTGAGTTTGGAGAGAAAAATATTTGTGCATGTGTTGCATTTGGTGTTGGATTTCATACCCATCAAGTGAGTTTGACACTTGATTCATTTAAGTGAGCGTCTCCAACTTGTTACTCTTGGAGGTTGCCGACTCCTAAACAGTGTGGAGATGTTGTGATTCTATGATTTTCTCAAGAAGCTTGTGAGAAAGCCCAGTGTGTTGTGAATGTTCGATCTCACCTACCCAAAGCGAGAAAGAGGTACCATTAGTGAAATTAAGGTGCTTGGCTTAATTCTTAGAGCTGGTCTAATTCGTTTGAGCTTAACTCAACGTGGACTAGGGGAGATCGACAAGTCTCTAAACACCACAGTAATAAGAGACTATGTCAACTATAGTTTGCTTTCTTTTGCTCATTTACATTCTTGCAATTTATATTTCTAGAATTCAATTGTTTGATTATCATCTTAGGATTGTAAATCTTGACATAGACTCAGAGTGTTGATACACTTAGGTGAAACTAGATGATTTATGCCTTAATTGTGCAAAAGAGAGTTTAGCGATTTATTCATTTGATTTATGCTTCCACATATAAACTCGATTTTAGCGAAAGAGAGTTTTTAAAAGTGCCTATTCATCCCCCTCTTGTCAGCCTCCTCGACCTTACAAACACGGCAGACTCACCAATGTTTAAAGTTAGATTACGTGGAGCAATTAAATGATAAAAAGATTCTCGGGCTACCTTATGACTATATTTCCATATACATAACATATTGAACTATCGGGTTTTAACTGCAATTGTGTCTGCCTCATGATTGCTCCTTGTTTTGCTTTACATCTTGCAGCATGTTTGAGCAAGTGCCCCGTTCCACCTAAAGACATTGTAGGCAATTCATGACCACATATTTTACAAATAGCAAATCTTACCTAGACTCTATTTTCATCTGGTTTGAATTTCTTATTGAAATCTACCCAGATATACAACCTGGATATCTTTTCTCCGGTGCTTGCAGATGTAGAGGCACTCGTAGAGCTTAATGATGGTATTGCTTGCTCTCTTGTTTGAGGTGGAGACACAATATTCTCGAAGGATACAAGGTCCTCTGGTGAAATTTCAAAATTAGTAATAGGAAGATTATCACAATTTTCATTTTCCATTGAGAAAACTGCAAATCTAAAATTACATTATTATTTATTTCACCTTAGTACAAAAAATAAGAGCACGCAATAAAAACATGTGAAAATTAGTATTGTTATCTCTTTTTCTGACGGCAGCCAGATTTCAAAAATTTAACAAAATATATTTAAAATTTTGCCAAATTATCATAAAATGGATCTAAAGAATCAAGAGAAGAGAATGAGGGTTGGACGGTGGATGAATGAGGGAGGATTGTTGCCTATTTGTAGGGAAAATTTTGAGATTTTTTATTTTTTAAGCTTCCCAACAGCTATAAATGGTTAGAAAATTAAAAAAATTTAACTGTTATTGTGTCTAAATGAACCGTGCCGTGTCTAAATGGGCTAAACAAGCCTTATCATGCCTAGTCTAGCTTGCTGGGTCATGGTGCTAACCTAAGCACGACACGGTTGGTCGTGCGGGGCCGGTGAGACCCGTTTAACTCGTGGGGCATAACGTGCCTAGGCCAGGCCAACAATGTCATTTCTTGAGCCAGCCTGGCCAGCATGACCCATTTGCCCAGGTCTAGCTCTAGCTCTTTGCACCACTAGTTTGTCATGTAGAGGACCCTCTTCTCTACAAACCAGGTGGTAGGGGATGTGGATGCTCTGTATTGTTTATTGCTGCTGCAGAGATGCACTTTGATGCATTACTCCAAATCTAAGCAGCCATCCAAAAACGGATGGTGCTACTTCCCTGGCCACTTCTTCCGTTAAAAATAATAAAATTTTTTGTATACCCCTGAAAGTTAACCTGATCTCTTGTTTGCCACTAAAAAAATTTGCGAATCCTTCTATGCCACGGAATTTGAATGTCCATCTATTATGTGCCACTTCCGTCACCTCACCATCACCTCACAGGTAAGTCACAGTGAAAAAGATTATATTGCCCTTTTCTTCCTCTTTTTGCTCTCCCCTTCCTTGTTTCTATTCGCGTCTCACTCTCTGTGCTCAAACTAACAAGCCAGACCCAAATCGGGATCGAAGAAATCAGCCAAAAGAAATTAACTGAAACAGAAATAGTGGACATGGGAGGCTACTATTGTAGACTCGATGGTGGCCAGAAACGCCGACCCTAGCAGCAACCTTGGCGTGACGGTGGCGTCGGCGGCCCGGACACGGTCGCCGCCGCGAAGGCCAACCTTGTCGCTTCTGCGACACTTCCAGCGCGGACGTGGTGCAGGCTGTCCGTCCTTCGGTAGGCTGCCACCGGCAAAGCATGACCCCCGTTGTGTCCACCCCGCCCCGTGTCCCCTCTTCTCCCTTCTCATCCCTCTGTACTTCATGAGAACAGGCAGCCGCGGCCGCTGGGGACACGGGCTGAGAGAGAGAGAGACGCTAGTAGAAGATCACTTATCCTCCAATTGAATTGATCAATCTATCCCGTGCACTTTGCTCTCCTAGTTGATTTTGTTGTATTTTCAAGATTTATTCCTTGCAAGCTGCAATTCTTTGCTTTCTCTAGTTTTCCCATTCCATCTACTTCTGCTTTTCTTTGACTTCTTTTTTCCTAATTGATCTCCAATTATGATGGATAAATCAAAACTTCCATTCTTCTGAAATTTGCAATGTGCAAGAACAAGTTGGATGGAGACGAGGACCACGTGGCCTCTGTTGCTCCTCCGGTAGCTTCCCATGCTACTCACGAGGACAGTAGCCCTAGCTAGGCGGCGGCGGTCCGGTAGAGGCCGGCGTGCCGCGGCCATGGAACACATGGGCGGAAGACGTCACTAAGGGAGTCTGCCATGCAGGCAAGTGACTGACACTGGGGCGAGTTGTACACAAGGGGTTCCATGGCCGGTAGTGGAGGGTGGGGAAGTTGTGCGGCAGCGGGCGTTCGGAGGGTAGGAGGAGGAGCTTGCAAGGACATGTGGGCTAGCGACCATTGACTGTTTTTTTTTTGCATAAGATGAATCACAACTTTTTAGTGGAAAATAAGATATCGAAGTAATTATCAGTAGCATATAAGAAATTTTCTCTTAACAATTCAGCGCATGACCCCACAGATCTCTCACTCTCCCACACTGCCATTCATTTCCTTCTTCCCTCTTTCTCAAATCGATTTGGACTATCTGCTAGTAGCTAACACAGCAGGATGTGAAAGTAATTTTACTTTTTCTTAATTTTCTTCACGGTTGCTTTTCTTTTCCACCAAACAGCGCACTGATATTAGAGATTTGGACTTTGATCAGTAAATTTCTCAGTATCCAGACGTATGTAATCAATCATAATAATATCATAAAGTTTAAATACTATTCATATGTTGGGTAGATTTTCTATAGTTCCCCTCCTGTGTTTCCCCTAGGTGGGATTTGCCTTGCACTGGATGTTCTTATCTCAACATTTTTTGGTGGTAGCCTAAGAACGATAATAATATTTTTGCTGGGCGCGCGTTACACCTGGTGAGTGTTCGGTGAGCTATTTTAGAAGAAAAATGAAATGATAAGAAAGTAACCGATTAGTTTGATCTAGTTTTGTGTCATAAATGTTATGAAACGCCGAATTAGAGCATACCTGATACTATTCCAGTAGGAATTTGGCGGCTATCAGAGCATGGTATCATGCTTTTTACAAACGATGGGAGTTCCTCCAGGCAAAGGTGCTGAATTTTTTTTAACTGAAAAGGTGCCCAGGAAAGGAGTGTCATCCTTTTGGATGATCGGCTTATATGTACGATATTTCATCATTTGTTATTGGGATATTTCATTATTTGTCACTGTAAAGATATATATTTTAGAATTTATCACTCTATAATTCATTAATATATGAGTCTTAGAACACGTATTAATAAAATATTAATGGTAAATTCTAAAATAGCATATCTTTTATGATGACAAACCAATTCCTCCGCTTATATTTGGAGTAATGCACAAAAGTTCACCTCTGCCGTAGCAATGAATAATGTAAAGGATCCGCCTCCGGTGGTAGGATGGTTTATGGCAACAAAGTGGCCGGTGTGCAGCAGCCAGACCCCCGAAGGGAAAAAGGTAGAGGTGCAACTGGACTCCAGGGTTACTAGTGTAACATTCCATTTTCCTTTTCGGACAGATACTGTGATATTTTGGCATTCGGGTAAATTGAGCGTTCCTTGGTGTTATCAATTTTCTGGAGTTCAGGTTTTCAGTTGGGGTTCTAATAAAAGCAACATAAAATATACACATAAAACTTGCCACAAATAAAATAGCAGTGCATGTGTATGTATATATATATATATGTCCATACATACATGTTTAAGAAAGTAGAGATACAAATGGGTACATTAAGAATTCGTATACTGAAACTGTAATAATACATTGTTGTTCAAATTTATATCCTGAGTGGAACCAAATTGAAAAGAGAGATTAATGGAATATGTGCAAGGCAATAAAATACGTAAACTAAGCTATGAAGATCAAATTGGAAATTTACAAACACATGTATATGTGTATATATATATATATCTATATACATATATGTATAGATGTATAAATTTGGGAGAGCCAGCCAACCAGACCTTTCGGCCCAGTCAGCCAGCCCTCCCTCTCTTCTCTCACTCCCTCTCTCGCGCTTACTTGCTCCCTCTCTCTCTGGTGCGCATGGCCGCCACGTCCAGGACAGAGCTGCCAGCTCTTACTCCTTCTCCCTCTCGCGCACTCGCACGCTGTGCTTCTCCTGCTGGCGCAGCTGACCACCTCCTCCATTGGCCGAGCCGGCACTATGCCACGCTACCTCTCTCGGCTCTACACGTGCGCACCCGGCAGTCAATGCCTTCCCAGGATTGCGGCGCCAGTCGCCATACCGCCGCCTTATCCTCTTCGCTCCGACAAGACAAGCAACTGCCCGGGCGCCAGCTGCTGGCTCCAGAGCTCGTCTATTCGGCCTCGTCACCATGTCCATTGCTTCCCCAGTCCTGTGGCCACGCCGTTCCTTCCGTAAGCCGCCCGGACCACCTGCATGCCCTCCGCGTGGCTGGACCAATTCGGCGGCTATAAAAGCCAGCCGGTGCCCGCAGTGATCTCCCCACACCCTCCTCTCACTCCCTTAGCGCCCAATTGAGCCACCATGCCTCCCCTTCCACCGTAGCCCTCCTCTTCCCAAAAATCCGACATTCGAGCTCCCCGGCGATTGGGGGCAGCTTGTACCAATTCCTCGCTTCAGGAGCACCACAGGAGCTAGGCGACGCCATCCCCGTCATCGTCGGCAACTCTCTGCGCCCAAGCACCTCCCCCACCGTGCACCCTCTTCCAGTTCCGCCACCGCAAGCCGACAGCCTTTCTCAGACCTCCCCGAGCTCAACCAACCCCCGAGGTAGTCTCAAGGTCGCCCCTAGATGCTCCCTACTCATTTAATTGAAGTATTATGCAATGTATCTCGGTAACACCACTTGCCCTGTTTCGCCGCCGCCGTGGCTCGCCGCCGTGCCGTAGCGGTCAAATTGGCGTGAGCTCGTACAAAGGTGGGCGGCAAGGCAAGGGTTCCATTTTTTGAATAAACTTGTGCGGCCGCAGCCTTCCTCGCCGGCGACAAGCTTCGCCGAGATCGGGGGGAGGAAGAAGAACGATCTTGCGCGGATTGGGATCCCGGTCACACGTGTCGGCCAAGGATCGGTTCATCGTGAAGCGTCGGAGGGCGTCGGATGGCTCGCATGGCGATCGCAACCCGTGCGCGCGCGCTCGCTAACACCACCGATGCCGATCGGACGGTCCACGCCGGTCAGCGCATTCCGCGCGCCAATAGCGTGTTCAAAGCCGCCCGATCGGGATCCAATGTTCTCGCGTGGTTAGCCAGAGCCCGACGCGTGTTACTTCCTTTTTTCCGATTTAATTCCAGCTGAAAACTTTAAACCTAGATAACTTTCTCATTTTTAATCCAAATTTGATGAAACCAAATTCTAAATTCATCTAAATTCGTCCTCTCACCAGAGAAACTAAAATCATGAGCTTTTGAGTTAAATTTAAATTATGATATGATTTAATTGGTTATGGGTGATTACTTTTAAACTTTAATATCTCCTAATTAGTTCATTTTAATTCCAAATCCAGTGAGGAAAGTTGCAGCATGAATCTAAATTTATTCACTGTCCAGTGGAACTAAGAACATAAGAATTTGAAGTTGGTTTGAATCTTTGTTGAGATTTTTGTTTGGCTTCGTTGATTTATTCCGTTTTCGTTTTAAAATGTATGTTCGGCGAAAAATTAGCTTACGAAGAACAAGAAGAGGAAGCAGAGGCAAACCAGGACCAAGACCAGCAAGCCCAGGACAATTGCGAACCAGGCGAGTCAACACTTTGATCATGTTTGAATACCATTTTGCAAATTATTTAGATTTAAATTATCAAGTGCATGCCATTATTTTATGTGATATTCTATGTTTGTGTTGCCATTTTAGTAGCTATCCTATTTAATAAATGCCACTATTGTACATTCCCGGCATATTATACTGTGAACCTTGATATCCCTAGGAAAAAAACTTTATAAATGTAATTGTTTCAGAAAATAGTTACATTTATAATTTACGGCTTAGCAATGTTTAGTTTCCGGGGATGTTGAGAATGCCCCAATCTCATATGCCAATGCAAAGAGCAAGTTTTTGGGAAAAGTTGTGGTTGACAATGGTTGGAGTAAGTTTAAAATGAATATTTTATGCCCCAAAAATCTCCAAAATTTCTGGATGTGTCTGGGCGGACGGTTAGGGGGTGTGGTGCATCGGTGTGCACGAGAGTGGGGTTTGTGGTAGAACCGCCCAGATTGTTAAAGGACCGAATCGGTTCATGATCTCCCATTGTAAACAGTACAACCACAAGTCTGCAAAGTGCAACTTGGCTAAGTAAATTCTACCGAACTTCGGACTCATCTCACAAACTGGGGGAGAGAAGGCTATAGCAAGGAGGGGCTGAAGGGACACCAGTGGTGGGTGATTTGTTTCTCAGTCTTACTAGTACTATGGGGAGTGGAGCCTGGAGGTGCTAGTGATAGTGATTAACATCCCGTGCAAACGAATGGGTCCCACCGCAAGTGGGGTAGACCCATAGGGTGAGATGAGACCCTGAAGATAGGTAGTGTTGAAACGTCACTGTGATAATCTACTCGACTGCATGACCAAGGAATCATGTGGGGCAATGGGCGGATTGTCTCTTGTGGTGAAAGTGTACAAACTCTGCAGAGTCAAAACTATTCGAATAGCCGTGCCCACGGTCATGGGCGGACATGGGAACTTAACTCTGATATAGTTCTATTTCAAAATGATTTATACGGTTGGGTCTGGAATGGGAAAATGAAGGACGAAGGACTGTCCTGGTTTAAGTTGTCCTGGGTGTCGTCCCAGTGATAAGTTACGTGGCTATAACACTGAAAATCGGTTTAGGGAACAAACCATCAGGGTTGATGGATGAGATTTGTACTTATTCAATAAAATCCTTATTTAAAATTATTACAAATTTTGGGTCCCAAGGCTAAGTCTAGGAAATTCTTATATATATACTAAGTCCTGTAAAAATGCAACTTTCAGAAAATAAAATAAACTGAACCTACATTTGTCAAGCCATACATGTTATACTCTTGCATCCTGCATGTTGACTCGCTGAGCATGGGGTTGGAATGCTCACACTCGCATAATCAAATCCAGAAACTGGAGGACATGATCAGTATGCTTATGAAGATGCGCCCAGTCAAGGAGCTGACGATGGAAACTATAGCGGATTTCAAAATACTTAGTCTTAGGCAGTAGACTTGCCGTAAAGGTGTTCGCCTATATCGCTCAGAGGTGGGCAATATAGACGTATGCAATTACCCCCAGTCGCCTGCCTGTGGCTTATGGTTCCACTATCGTCTTTATCTTCCGCTGCTGTATCTTTTGGAATGTAGTATTTTGGCCTAAGCGGTCGTTATGTAAGACACTTACCGTCGTGGTATATTTTTAGAAATCTTATGTAAATTATATTGATTTTGACTGTATGATCATCATGCAAAGTATGGATTGATTCAGTACTTGTACTGTGAGCACTATCTACTGATCCAGGGAATAGTGCGGTGGATTCACAGGGGATTCTGGATTGAAAATCCAGGTCCGACAGAGCTGGTATCAGAGCCTACGACTGTAGGGTAAAACCTTAGGAAGGCCGTAGGGAAGGACCTAAAGATTAATTCCATAAACTTATAAAAATGATTATGAAAAATATAGTCTATTGCTTTTTCCCTTATCCCCTCTAGATCAAATCTTGCCACTCCATTCTTTTGATTTTAAAGCAATACTAACTAGTGTTTCGACTGGCAGATGGCTGGAGCTGAGGACGGTGCATGGGATTATTTCTCCCACGGCGGACGGAGGCGGGTCGCAAGCATATCGCGCAGTTACTCCACTACTTGAAGTATAAGGAACAGCCCATTTATCGCGGCCGCAAGACCACCGAAGGGGCCCTGGAGTCATGGGTCATGGAGATATTCATCTATGCTCGCGTTGAGACAGATCCACCCTACGTCTTCAGGAGTCTGCATCGGAGGAGCACCGGCACCACTGCGCTACAGGACGCTGCTCGCATGGCCGCAGCTCGGCTCTGTGATATCCACGGGCCAGCCTTGCTGTCATCACCGTTCTTCTACTATCCGTCATGCAAGGATGGGGAGATCCACCACGAGACCTTCTTGCCCGAGCAGGAGGATAATCCGATGCTGACACATCAGGTTCACCTCACCAGGGCATTGGGAGCCACCTACACTGCAGCATTAGAGGAGATCGAGTATCTCGTCGGCTCACCTTACGATCCACGGCGCGGCGAGCACTCGAGGACAGCTCACCAGGTGCGAGAAGGCTCTCGCAGAAGTGGAGAAGGAAAAAGCCGCTGCACTTGCTGAACTACAGCGAACTGCCGTTGCTGCGGCAATTTATGCTCCAGGTCCTGCAGCCTCGCCCATCGTCAACAGGGATCCGGCCCCCTCACAGCCTCGGACCAGTGGCCCACGCACCCGGCTGACGGCTCGGAAGAGCGTGCGACTTCCGGGGCCGCAGGACGTTGTTACTTTGGGAGTACCTGTCTACGTCAACAGTCGGTCCCGCTCTCGCTCTCGCTCCCGCATTGACTCCTCCGAGTTCAGTGGGAGTCGCTCCCGTTCGGAGACAGTTGACTACACCCCAGAGTAAGGGCCACCTTGGAAGAGGAGAAGTACTTTTGGTTAGTGCTCGAAGTTAGCAAGGAGCACCGTCCCCGTAGAAGCAAGATGTAATAGGCTCTAGATCGTAGCCATACTTAACTGCTCTCGGCCTAAGTGCCGAAAGGAGTTGTACAAACTCACCACCCTATGTATGCATGCGGCCATGAATAGGCCTTGTATTGTAACTTGCTTTGGCACTTGCAATGTTGTTGGTTGTGCATGAGTTGGTTTCTGGGTTGACAACCCGTATGCTTGTTGTTGTATTTAAGGTGTAGTTATTACCTGCAGATGGCCACACAGAGAGTAACACGGGCTCAGGCCAGTGCTGCCCCAGGCGCGCACGCCGCGGCCGATATAAACCGTGATGCACCCCAGATGGGCGGGGGCCAAGGCCAGAGGGCCCATACCCCACCTCCTCCACCAGAACATCCTACGATGGCTCAAGTAATGGCACAACAGACGCAGCTTCTGCAAGCCATTCATGCGGGTCAACAAGATAATTCCAGCAGCCACAACACAAAGCTAGGCGACTTCTTAAGAACAAGACCCTTGACTTTCTCATTCGCGGATGAACCTCTCGGCCGAGGACGGCCGCGCGATACGGAACTAAGCTTCGATCGCAAAATGCAACGATGAAGACCGAGTGATCTTCGCCACCCATCAGCTTAAGGGAGCCGCCGCTGCCTGGTGGGATAATTTTATGGCCACTCGGGGCCATGATGAGGCCCCCACAGGCGAAGATTCCGAAGAAGAAGCGGCAGTACAAGAAGGGCCCCACCGAGCTCCTCGAGCCCGGCCAACTAATGCGGTCATCACCTGGGCAGAATTCAAGACAGCGTTCAAGGCAAACTTCGTCCCCACCGGTGTTATGAGGATGAAGAAGAACGAGTTTAAATGCAAGCAAAGGAGTATGTCGATCGCTGAGTACCTCACCAAATTTAACCAACTTGCGCGGTATGCCCCTAAAGATGTGACAGATGATGAAGAAAAGATTGATCGTTTCTTTGAAGGCATGAATGAGGAATTGAGAGTGCAACTCATCATCCAGGATATCACCAGTTTCCACCAGCTGGTGAACAAAACACTCATATTAGAGAATGAAAGAAGGAACTTGGAGGTCAGTCGCAAGAGGAAACAGGTGGTGCAGAGGCCACAAGGAAGGTTTATTCAAAGGTTCTTCAATAACCCTTCACACAACCGGCAACAGACTTCCAATGTGGCACCTCGTACCAGTGGTAGTACATCTCAAGGCCCTAGACACGTGGCGATTCACTAAGGAAACACGCGGCAAATGTCAATCGCTTGATTCTATGGAGAAAAAGGGCACTACGCCAGCCAATGTCCGAATAAGACCATCACGCCGATAAAGTTCAACTTGGGAACCACTCCAGTCCGAGGTCAGGCATCCGCATCACGCAAAGGGTACCAGACTCCTCAAGCTAACAGGACTGCCTCAACTCCCAACCGTGGCGGATGAATCACATCACAGCAGAGGAGGCCGAAGAAGCGGCAGGAGTCCTATTGGGTACATTTTCTGTCAAGACTATCCCCGCGCGTGTCCTTTTTGATTCTGGGGCTTCGCATTCATGCATAGCAAAGAAATACGTGGAAAGGGTGGGACTGCCTACATACCCTTTAAAGAGACCAGTGATTTTCACTTCACCTGCTGGGACTATCACAGCCACCCTAGTATGCCCAAAAGTGGAGCTCACCATGGAATATAGAAATTTCTTGGCCGATCTTATAGTGTTACACTCAAAGACCCTAGATATTATACTGGGGATGGATTGGTTAGCTAAATACCAGGGAATAATAGATTGTGCCACCAGAGTGGTCAGTTTGACCAAGTGCCCAAGGGTAACTATAAGGGTAAAAGTGGACCGACCCTATCGCTGGGGGAGTAAGATTTACTATACTGAAGATGTACCACTAGAGGGGATGCCCGTAGTGCAAGATTATCGAAGTTTTCGGAAGAATTGCTCGGCATGCCACCGCACGTGGAGTTAGAATTTGTGATTAATTTAAAGCCAGGGGCTGCACCAATAGCCAAGCGACCCTACCGGATGACCGTTGAAGATTTGGAAGAACTCAAGAAGTAGCTTCACGAGCTGCAAAGTAAGGGTTTCATTAGGCCCAGTTCGTCCCCGTGGGGATCTCCAGTATTATTCGTTAAGAAAAAGGACGACACCGCTAGGATGTGTGTGGATTATCGTGCCTTGAACGAAGTGACCATTAAGAACAAATATCCCCTTCCTAGGATTGATGACCTATTTGATCAATTAGGAGGAGCCACTGTATTCTCCAAAATTGATCTGAGGTCAGGATACCACCAGCTGAGGATTAGACCCGAGGACATTCCGAAGACAGCCTTTACCACCAGATATGGGCTGTATGAGTTTACAGTCATGTCCTTCGGATTGACCAATGCTCCGGCATATTTTATGAACCTCATGAATAAAGTATTCATGGAGTACCTGGATAAGTTTGTGGTAGTATTTATAGATGATATCCTTATCTATTCCAAGACTGCCGAGGATCATGCTAAGCACTTGCACCTGGTCTTGGGGAAGTTAAAGGAACACAAGCTATATGCCAAATTCAGTAAGTGCGAATTTTGGCTGAGTGATATTAGCTTCCTAGGACACATTGTGTCAGCAAACGGAGTATCTGTGGACCCCGCCAAGGTTGAAGCTGTAATAGGATGGGAGCAGCCTACCACTGTTACTAAAGTAAGGAGTTTTCTTGGTTTAGCAGGATATTATAGGAGATTCATAGAGGTATTCTCCAAGATCGCCAGACCCTTAACCCAACTGCTCAAAAAGGAACAGGTGTTTGAATGGACCAAGGCTTGTGAAGAAAGTTTCCAGGAATTGAAGGTCAAGTTAACCTCCACTCCCGTCTTGGTGTTACCAGACATTCGGAAGGACTTTGAAGTATATTGTGATGCTTCCCACCAAGGATTAGGCTGTGTGCTGATGCAAGGAGGAAAAGTGGTAGCATATGCTTCGAGGCAGCTGCGCCCTCACGAAGTGAACTATCCCACACTTGATTTGGAGTTGGCATCAGTGATTCATGCCTTAAAAATCTGGCGGCATTATCTGATTGGTAATCACTGCGATGTGTACACCGATCATAAAAGTCTCAAGTACTTTTTCACCCAACCGGATCTTAATATGAGGCAGAGAAGATGGCTGGAATTAATCAAGGACTATGATCTAGGCATTCACTACCACCCTGGTAAGGCCAACGTGGTAGCCGATGCCCTAAGTCGTAAGGCGCACTACAACAACCTTGTGGTCAAGGTACAGCAACCGGCACTACGCAAGGAAATGCTAGCCCTTAACTTAGAATTGGTAGGGCCTGGTGCAGTAGAATGTGTAGCGCTCCAACCGTGTATGGATGATGTAATAATAGCTGCCCAAAAGGATAGCTCGACGACTAGTAGGCTGAGAAATCAGATGGCAAAAGGGAAGGCGCCCAAGATGACCGAAGATTCGGAGGGGGTTCTAAGATATGGGACACGCCTTTTCGTTCCCCATAAGGAAGATCTAAAGAACCTGATATTGAAGGAAGCGCATTGTTCGGCATATTCCCTTCATCTAGGGAGCACCAAAATGTATCAAGATTTGAAGCAATGGTATTGGTGGCCTAGAATGAAGAGGGATATCGCTGAATATGTTGCCTGTTGCGATGTGTGTCAGAGGGTGAAGGCTGAACACCAACGGCCAGCGGGGTTGCTACAACCATTGCAGGTACCGCAATGGAAATGGGAAGAGGTTGGAATGGATTTCATTACGGGTTTGCCCCGGACTAAGGCGGGACATGATGCTATATGGGTCATAGTGGACAGGCTGACCAAAGTTGCTCATTTTGTTCCGGTGAAGACCACGTACAAAGGAGATAAGTTGGCAGAACTGTATATATCTCGCATCGTGTGCCTACACGGTGTGCCCAAAAGAATAGTCTCAGATCGAGGTAGTCAGTTTACCTCGCATTTTTGGGCCAGCCTTCATGAAGCATTAGGCACCCATCTAGATTTCAGTACTGCATATCATCCTCAAACAGATGGTCAAACGGAGAGAGTGAATCAAATACTCGAAGATATGCTGCGGGCCTGTGCCCTGGAATTTGCTATTGATTGGGACAAATGTCTGCCCTATGCTGAGTTTGCATATAACAATAGCTATCAGACTAGCTTAAAGATGTCTCCTTTTGAAGCCCTGTACGGGAGAAAATGTCGAACACCTCTCCATTGGTCTGAAGTAGGGGAGAATTCCATCTTTGGCCCAGAGACCCTACAACAAGCTGAAGAAAAGGTCCGCTTAATTAGGGATCGTCTACAAGCCGCTCAGTCTAGAAAAAAGAGCTATGCAGACAAAAGGCGAAGACCGTTGCAGTTTGAGGTTGGAGACCATGTGTATCTGAAGGTATCACCCTTGAGAGGAGTCAGAAGATTTAAAGTCAAAGGCAAGCTCGCCCCACGTTACGTTGGGCCCTTTCTAATAAAGGCTAAGAAAGGAGAGGTGGCCTACCAACTAGATCTACCTGCGAATCTAGCAGGCATACATGACGTATTTCATGTATCTCAACTCAAGAAGTGCCTTCGAGTGCCAGAAGATCAGACTCCTATACAAGAAATAGAAATCGAGAAAGACCTAACCTACAAGGAGCAACCTGCTAAAATCCTCGACGTGGTGGAGAAGAAGACAAGAAATCAAATTTTTCGGATATGCAAAGTACAATGGAACCATCACACCAAAAAGGAAGCCACTTGGGAGCGTGAGGACCTACTGCGAAGGGAATACCCCTATCTGTTCTCAGGTTAGCCCGAATCTCGGGGTCGAGATTCCTCTTAAGGGGGGTAGACTTGTAACATTCCATTTTCCTTTTCGGACAGATACTGTGATATTTTGGCATTCGGGTAAATTGAGCGTTCCTTGGTGTTATCAATTTTCTGGAGTTCAGGTTTTCAGTTGGGGTTCTAATAAAAGCAACATAAAATATACACATAAAACTTGCCACAAATAAAATAGCAGTGCATGTGTATGTATATATATATATGTCCATACATACATGTTTAAGAAAGTAGAGATACAAATGGGTACATTAAGAATTCGTATACTGAAACTGTAATAATACAATGTTGTTCAAATTTATATCCTGAGTGGAACCAAATTGAAAAGAGAGATTAATGGAATATGTGCAAGGCAATAAAATACGTAAACTAAGCTATGAAGATCAAATTGGAAATTTACAAACACATGTATATGTGTATATATATATATATATCTATATACATATATGTATAGATGTATAAATTTGGGAGAGCCAGCCAACCAGACCTTTCGGCCCAGTCAGCCAGCCCTCCCTCTCTTCTCTCACTCCCTCTCTCGCGCTTACTTGCTCCCTCTCTCTCTGGTGCGCATGGCCGCCACGTCCAGGACAGAGCTGCCAGCTCTTACTCCTTCTCCCTCTCGCGCTTCGCCGTGTGGCTTCTCTGCCGGCGCAGCTGACCACCTCCTCCATTGGCCAAGCCGGCACTATGCCACGCTACCTCTCTCGGCTCTACGTGCGCACCGGCGGCCAATGCCTTCCCGTGATTGCGGCGCCATCGCCATACCGCCGCCTTATCCTCTTCGCTCCGACAAGACAAGCAACTGCCCGGGCGCCAGCTGTTGGCTCCAGAGCTCGTCTATTCGGCCTCGTCACCATGTCCATCGCTTCTCCAGTCCTGTGGCCACGCCGTTCCTTCCGTAAGCCGCCGGACCACTGCATGCCCTCGCGTGGCTGGACCACCCGGCGGCTATAAAGCCACCCGGTGCCCGCGATGATCTCCCCACACCTCCTCTCACTCCCTTAGCGCCCAATTGAGCCACCATGCCTCCCCTTCCACCGTAGCCCTCCTCTTCCCAAAAATCCGACATTCGAGCTCCCCGGCGATTGGGGGCAGCTTGTACCAATTCCTCGCTTCGGGAGCACCACAGGAGCTAGGCGACGCCATCCCCGTCATCGTCGGCAACTCTCTGTGCCTGAGCACCTCCCCCACCGTGCACCCTCTTCCAGTTCCGCCACCGCAAGCCGACAGCCTTTCTCAGACCTCCCCGAGCTCAACCAACCCCCGAGGTAGTCTCAAGGTCGCCCCTAGATGCTCCCTACTCGTTTAATTGAAGTATTATGCAATGTATCTCGGTAACACCACTTGCCCTGTTTCGCCGCCGCCGTGGCTCGCCGCCGGTGCCCGTAGCGGTCAAATTGGCCAGCGAGCTCTGGTACAAAGGTGGGCGGCAAGGCAAGGGTTACATTTTTTGAATAAACTCGTGCGGCCGCAGCCTTCCTCGCCGGCGACAAGCTTCGCCGGGATCGGGGGGAGGAAGAAGAACAGTGCGCGCGGATTGGGGATCCCCGGTCACACGTGTCGGCCGAGGATCGGTTCATCGTGAAGCGTCGGAGGGCGATCGGATGGCTCTGCATGGGCGACCGCAACCCAGGCGCGCACGCGCTCGCTAACAGCCACCCGATGCCGATCGGACGGTCCACGCCGGGTCAGCGCATTCCCGCGCGCCAGCGCGTGTTCAAAGCCGCCCGATTGGGATCCAGCGGTTCTCGCGCGTGGTTAGCCAGAGCCCGACGCGTGTTACTTCCTTTTTTTTCAATTTAATTCCAGCTGAAAACTTTAAACCTAGATAACTTTCTCATTTTTAATCCAAATTTGATGAAACCAAATTCTAAATTCATCTAAATTCGTCCTCTCACCAGAGAAACTAAAATCATGAGCTTTTGAGTTAAATTTAAATTATGATATGATTTAATTGGTTATGGGTGATTACTTTTAAACTTTAATATCTCTTAATTAGTTCATTTTAATTCCAAATCCAGTGAGGAAAGTTGCAGCATGAATCTAAATTTATTCACTGTCTAGTGGAACTAAGAACATAAGAATTTGAAGTTGGTTTGAATCTTTGTTGAGATTTTTGTTTGGCTTCGTTGATTTATTCCGTTTTCGTTTTAAAATGTATGTTCGGCGAAAAATTAGCTTACGAAGAACAAGAAGAGGAAGCAGAGGCAAACCAGGACCAAGACCAGCAAGCCCAGGACAATTGCGAACCAGGCGAGTCAACACTTTGATCATGTTTGAATACCATTTTGCAAATTATTTAGATTTAAATTATCAAGTGCATGCCATTATTTTATGTGATATTCTATGTTTGTGTTGCCACTTTAGTAGCTATCTTATTTAATAAATGCCACTATTGTACATTCCCGGCATATTATACTGTGAACCTTGATATCCCTAGGAAAAAAACTTTATAAATGTAATTGTTTCAGAAAATAGTTACATTTATAATTTACGGCTTAGCAATGTTTAGTTTCCGGGGATGTTGAGAATGCCCCAATCTCATATGCCAATGCAAAGAGCAAGTTTTTGGGAAAAGTTGTGGTTGACAATGGTTGGAGTAAGTTTAAAATGAATATTTTATGCCCCAAAAATCTCCAAAATTTCTGGATGTGTCTGGGCGGACGGTTAGGGGGTGTGGTGCATCGGTGTGCACGAGAGTGGGGTTTGTGGTAGAACCGCCCAGATTGTTAAAGGACCGAATCGGTTCATGATCTCCCATTGTAAACAGTACAACCACAAGTCTGCAAAGTGCAACTTGGCTAAGTAAATTCTACCGAACTTCGGACTCATCTCACAAACTGGGGGAGAGAAGGCTATAGCAAGGAGGGGTGAAGGGACACCGGTGGTGGGTGATTTGTTTCTCGCCTTACTAGTACTATGGGGAGTGGAGCACGGAGGTGCTAGTGATAGTGATTAACATCCTGCAAGCGAATGGGTCCCACCGCAAGTGGGGTAGACCCATAGGGTGAGATGAGACCACGAAGATAGGTAGTGTTGAAGCGTCACCGTGATAATCTACTCGATCGCATGACCAAGGAATCATGTGGGGCAATGGGCGGATTGTCTCTTGTGGTGAAAGTGTACAAACTCTGCAGAGTCAAAACTATTCGAATAGCCGTGCCCACGGTCATGGCGGACATGGGAACTTAACTCGATATAGTTCTATTTCAAAATGATTTATACGGTTGGAGTGAATGGGAAAATGAAGGACGAAGGACTGTCTGGTTTAAGTTGTCCCGGTGTCGTCCCAGTGATAAGTTACGTGGCTATAACACCAAAATCGGTTTAGGAACAAACCATCAGGGTTGATGGATGAGATTTGTACTTATTCAATAAAATCCTTATTTAAAATTATTACAAATTTTGGGTCCCAAGGCTAAGTCTAGGAAATTCTTATATATATACTAAGTCCTGTAAAAATGCAGCTTTCGGCAAAATAAAATAAACCTGAACCTACCTGTTGTCAAGCCATACATGTTATACTCTTGCATCCTGCATGTTGACTCGCTGAGCATGGGGTTGGAATGCTCACACTCGCATAATCAAATCCAGAAACTGGAGGACATGATCAGTATGCTTATGAAGATGCGCCCAGTCAAGGAGCTGACGATGGAAACTAGAGCGGATTTCAAAATACTTAGTCTTAGGCAGTAGACTTGCCGTAAAGGTGTTCGCCTATATCGCTCAGAGGTGGGCAATATAGACGTATGCAATTACCCCCAGTCGCCTGCCTGTGGCTTATGGTTCCACTATCGTCTTTATCTTCCGCTGCTGTATCTTTTGGAATGTAGTATTTTGGCCTAAGCGGTCGTTATGTAAGACACTTACCGTCGTGGTATATTTTTAGAAATCTTATGTAAATTATATTGATTTTGACTGTATGATCATCATGCAAAGTATGGATTGATTCAGTACTTGTACTGTGAGCACTATCTACTGATCCAGGGAATAGTGCGGTGGATTCACAGGGGATTCTGGATTGAAAATCCGGGTCCGACAACTAGGCAACAAAATAATATTGCAGAGATTCACTATATCAAAATACTGTTATGCATTATAAATACACGGTTGATTTTAAGGTAGCGTTTGTGTTGTAGCCATTGATTCCATCCGTTCGCTTTCCAATCGGACGGTCTAAAATAAGCATAAGGCAAAGACGCAAAGTACTGTGCTTCTCGCCCTTTTGTTGAAGCAAGGCACGGAATCTCCTTCCACCGTAAGAGTGGGCTAACTGGGCTCAAGTTACGAATACGGCCTAAGGCGTGAAGATAAGGTTGTTTTTACGAGATAACATGGCAGCTATGGGTCTAGATCTACTGTAAGGTAGGGTGTTTTGGTGCAATAGAATGTGAAGTGAACGGAAACCATAAAATCATATATGAAAGGAGCAGATCGTCCAGCAATTAACTGGGGTAGATATTTAAGGCCCACTTCAAAGAGCTTAATTTTCTGGTTTATATTTTTGATTATTAATTTTTGGCTAAAATTATATTAAAACATTTGTTAGTTTTTTTTAAGTTATTCAAATAAAAGAAGATTAAAAAATCGTTATATTGATATGGACAATATAAAGGAATAAGGAAAAAACAAAAGGCCAAAAAATTAAAATAAATCAAAAATAGAAATTGACATGTTCTAATAAGCTTCTGGTTTAAATAAATCGAAAGAAAAAAAAGCAGAAGTTGAAACTATTTGAAATGGAGTCTAATTCACATCTTTGATATTGAATTTCCTCCATGTAACTTGATCAAATAAGAATGTCTTCCCCCCGTAGTCGCCTTGGGCCTGGTTTCGTGGATGCCAGGGCAACTTAATCGATTTCCTGGATCTTCGGAGCTTAGGGCCGATTGGTGCACAAGGCAGCTTTGAGCTTGGCTCGTGGGAAACGAAAATAAGACTCGTTTTTTTGTGAGCTAGGCATTGCAAGTGTTGTGTGTTCTGGTTACCGCCTGCTCCCCTGCCACACCCGTGTGAGACCCATGCGGTGCTCTATTGTAACATCATATTTTTCTGCAATTTTTAAAACCTAAAATTTAAAAATAAAATTTTTGGAATTAATTCAAGCTTAAAATGAATTTTTAGAATTTAAAATAATTTAATATAATTAAAATAAATATTAACAAAAGTTGAAAATATTTTATTTTGATTCTTCATGTCTAAAGGAATTTTCTGGTATTTTTGGTAAATTTTTGAGATTTATTTGCTATTTTCTAGAGCTTTTGAATATTTATTTGAATTTCTAGAAAAGAAGAGAAAAAGAGAAAGCCCACAGTCACCCGATTCCTCCACTGCCACGCGTCGGCCATCCCGCGGCCCTTCGCGCGCACCCGTACCGCCTCCGCTCTCACCCGCTCCGCGCTCGTCGGATCCGCCCAACTGCCACGCGTCGCCATCCCCGCGCCCGCACCGCTCGCGCAAACCCTAACCCTAAACCGCCGCCCGCTCCGCGATGTCCGATCGCACCCACGTTGCGTGTTTCCATCTCGGCCGTCCGCACCACGCCCGTATCCGCTTCGCATCGCGTCCGGATCAAACTCCTCAGTTCGCGTGCCTCACCCGTCGCCGCCGCCCTCGCAACGTCCTCGCGCCCGCGCCGTCGCCGGAGCCCCTCCGTCGCCACCGCCGCTGCCGGAGCCCCTCCGTCGCCGCCGCCCGTCCCCGCCTTCCCCGGAGCCACCAAAACCGAAACCCTGCCGCCGGTGAGTTCACCGCCGCCTCCCTCCGCTCCCATAGCCGATCACCGCCGCGTCGCCTCGGTCGTCGCCTGCGCGTGCAACCTCGGCCCGCGTGCCCGTAACCCCACGCCGCGCCTGCGCCACGCCGCGATGCTTCGCGCGCCGCGCCCGCCACGCGTCGGCCATCCGACGGCCGCCGGGCCTCATCCCCGCCGCCCATCTAGATCTGAGCCGAAGGCCCAGATCACGCCACGCGTCTCACCCCTGATCGTCCGATCTTGCACCGCCGCCGCGCCCGCACCAGTGCCACATCAGCCCTAATATGCGGCAGGCCACGTCAGCCCTACTGCCACGTGGCAATGCCACGTGTCCGCCATGTCAGCGCCATGTCAGCCAAAACCAGACCGGGGTGTCACGTGGCAACCACGTCAGCATGCCACGTGTCACTCCCTCCGCATGCCACGTTAGCCCCTGGCGCACTGTTTCGTGGACCCGGTCCACTGTGCACCCCTTTCCCCGTGAACCCGGTCTACAGCACAGTAGTTTTTCTGATTTTTTCGATTTTTCTTTAGGTTAAATCTTTCGAGAGCCCGTTCTCCTCCGTCCTAGATCCGATTGACCCCGTTCTTTTTTCTAAATTCATCTAAAATTGAGCTCTAGTTTTTGGTTCTAGTCTCATGATTTTTGGAGTTCATTTGCTTATCATTTTATGTACTTTTCTTTTTTTAGTAATTTTCTCTCGTTAGATTTGGATTCCGGAGGAGCAGGATCTACGCCCGAAGACCAAGAGTATCTCGCTGAGCATAACCAAGGTAAGTTGTGTCCTTTGATCATGTTGAAGCCAGTTTTGCAATCTACTGTTTAATTATTTTGCTTTAAATTATCTTGCATCGTTACTTTTTTTCAAACCCTTGTAAT
The DNA here is from genome assembly GCA_036346265.1 of Melocanna baccifera. Lineage (NCBI taxonomy): Eukaryota > Viridiplantae > Streptophyta > Magnoliopsida > Poales > Poaceae > Melocanna > Melocanna baccifera. The sequence goes on along the minus strand of CM070706.1, from coordinate 13,386,804 downwards.
GGTAGTTATCGTTCCAATTGATTATTCCTTCCTTGATATTTTGGAATACCCTGATGCTATTGTCACCATAGTTTGGGAAACATACTAGTGATGTTATGCTAATTGTCACATGGGTTGGTACGATATATTTGCTTAGCTTTGCTTAATTTACGAATGGTTTCATCATCACATGTGAATTATTAATTTGACTTAATGAGATATGGAACAGTGGTTGCTCCCACGTTTACTAAAATTTGTGTCATGACATTGATGTATCATTGGCATGGTTATACAAACTTGGTTTTACCTTCGGGCGAGTGATCGTGCAGTAAAGTGGAAAGTGTAGGTTCACTTCGGGGGATATGGTAGCCTCACCCGTAGAATTAAGGACTTAACTTTATGTGCTATTGAACTGAGCTTTATCGTGCAAATCACATGTCTAGTATGAGATAGATCTGGCTGACTAATTTGGGAGGTTTCAACTTAATCTTGCCAATGAGATGAACATGGTTACTGATTTCCATGTGGCGCAAGGGGAGTGTGATGCGAAACCCTAGCGGGCAGGATTAGGTTGGGATTAAACTTTGTAAATGCCTTGTTGTGACTTCCTGAGATCGAGGCTAATCACATCGTGTGGGTACAGTTGTGCAACCTCTGCAGAGTGTAAAACTATTCGAATAGTCACGTCCTCGGTAATGGACAATGCTTGGTGATTTCACACGAGGGTTAGTGTTGTCTTTTAAACTTGGTGGTTTATATTGGAAGTGAACAGGTAGTTCACTGTTGGTTCAGTTTGTGAATGGAATGTTCACAAGTGGCTTAATTTCATTCCTTTGATTATTTATTATGATCATTTTTGTTCAAAGTTTGCTTTTAATCTATTTAGCATATTTACTGTGAAACGTCTTTTATGCAAATTAACCTTTCAGCCTTCCATTGATAAGCCTTGTATATTATATTGCATTCATTTGTTACAAACGACTTGCTGAGTACCAATGTACTCACGGCTTTACGCCTATATTGGTCAGTTGAGGACGAGGAGTATTATCAGCAGGAGGTTCCAGAAGGAGAGTACTTCGATGACTTCACGGATTAGGCTTCGTTCTCCACTCGATAGCCTGTGGGCTTGTCGATTGGCCGCTACACTTTATTTTGGATTTTCGCTGCTAGTTTTAAAGCCTTCCGGCTAGATATATTATAAGCTTGACCATAAGGTCGTACCTTTGAGATTTATCGATATTTGAGTTTTCCCTTTATTTTATGATGTGTATAGTTGTGATTACATCTATATTTGACTGTGTGCACTAGCGTGATCTTGGACTATTGTAGTTTACATAGAGAGTCCGAATTTACATATTCGGGCCTCGACATCTATTGCGCCAGTCATTGTTGCGTCGCATGCTGGTTGGGGGACAATACTAAACTAGCAACATAAGTACAGCGTCACGCCGCGCTAGCTACCATGTAGACCAAAGTAAACGAGACAAAAATTCGTATGAGGGGATTATCTGAAAAAGTGAGGGCCCGAACGTATTTCCAGGGAAAACAAAGGGTCTTTTTGCGCAAAACCATGGTAGGGGTCTCTCTGCAAAAAACTAAGGGCCCGCGCGTAATTCATAGAAATCGCGGGGCGTTATTCAGTAAAAGGAGAGTGGATGGACTTTTTGATAAAAACCGAGGGTCTTTTTGTAAGAACCGAGGGCCTGTACGTAATTACAAAAATACGGGGGCCTTTTTGCACAAAAGGCGATGTGGCATGGGTGGCCGGGGGTGCATCCCCTGGTCATAATATATAGAGATGCCGAGATCTATTTAGGCGCTTGTGGTGCTGTCACTAGTCAAATTTACTATTTTTTTACTTCTAAAAGACATTTTTTGATTTTTCTATATTACCTAACTCTCAAACGAGATATCTTTTAATAACGAAGTTTAAAATTAATTATAGTACACACTATAGTGACTTCATTTATATAGACTAAAACCATATACGAGTTTCTATTATTCTATACTCTCTCTCACGAACAGCATAAAAATTATAAGCCACAGCCATAAACCATAAACTAAAGCAAAAAAAGACCCCATCTGGTGGAAGTCTCACCTTTGTGCTTCCAACCCAGATCCAACACCATCGTTGTAACATCCCAAAATTTCTTTTATATTTTAAAGCAATTTTCTGATATTTAATTGAATTTTTTGGATCTTATTTCCAGTCTGGATGTGAAAAATTAAAGTATTGCATTGTTACAAAGGTCAAAATAAATGCATATCATTTTCCCAAGTCAAATCTATAATTATAATAATTTTTAGGAATTTATAAAGATTTGAAACTGTCCCTTTAAAATTAAATTATGTATTTGGTGAAATCTAAATATCGAATTAGGTTGAAAATATTTTTATTAAGTCTAAAATAGTACCAGATGAGTCTCTGAATTTTCTGGAATTTTTAAAGATTTATTTGGTATTTTTCGAGTATTTTAAAGCCTCCAAATCATTTCTGAAAAATCTGGAAAAGAAAATAAACCAAAAACTCCCCAGAGCTGACACTTGTTAAGCATCGGGCCGATCCCCGCCAGCGGATCTAACCTCAGCCGTCCAATCTCATTAAAACCCTCTTCCCTGCCTTCCCTTCCTCCCTGGCCGACGCGTGTTGTGCATCCGACCGCTGCCCTTCCCCGCGATCAAATCTCGTCCGCCCACAACCACTTACCGCTTCGCCCGCCCTCCTCTCCTCTTTGACTAACACGTGGCTTAATTTGGACCATTCGCTGTTGCCGGATTGAATCCTCACCGCACACAGCCACTTACCCGTTTGTCCGAAACCCCAACGGCTTAGATCAAATCTCTTTTGCCGGATAGAATCTCAGCCGCATCTTTTCACTTACCCTTTCACTTAACATCTAACGGCCCCGATTACCTCCCCTGCCACTTGTCACCAATCCGACCGCCGCCTCCCTCTCTTTCTTTTCTTTCTCTCTCGCTGACCGGTGGGTCCTCCTTGTCAGCACCGTCTTCCCCATCACCTTCCTTCCTCCCCACGCCGCCGCCATTAACGTCCCACCGAGCTCCGTGATTTTCGCATTCTGGCCGTTACTCCTTGCCATTGTCGGCCCTTAAGTACCCCGTCATCACGCTCATTCACTTTCCGCTGTTTCCCCTTGGCTTAAACGCTCCAGTGTGCGCCATTAACGGCCACCTTTAACCTCGCCGCTGTTACCTCCCGTGCGTCGCTCCTCTGCCTATAAAAAGTCCCCCCGAGCCTCTCCTCGATACACCGCCTCTCCCTCACCTCTCAATTCGAGCACTAGAGCCTCAGAGCCCTCCCCGAGCTCATTCTCCTCCGCCGGCCACTTCAAACTCCGGCGAGCAATTCCGGCGTACCGGGCCTCTTCGCTCCTCGCCGCCGATCTCACCCACCGACCGCCGCCCCTTGCCGTCGGCAGCCCCCTCCGACCACCCTCAAGCCTCCCCACCGGTACCCCCGAGTTCCCCTTGCCTCCCTCTCGCTTTTGCGTGCATTGGCTTGCGCCGTCGCCCGCTGGAGTGCCGGCGACCTTCGGGTCCCGCGCCCCTCGGCGGCCAAGCCACGTCGGCGGCAGCGCGCAGGTGGCAGCTGCGTGGCAGCCAGGTGGCTGCTAGTCGGACACCACGCCCCTGCCACTCGGGCGGCCGATCGCCACGTGGCGCAGTCTGGCCACGCCAGCCGGTGTCGTGACGTGGCAGCCAAGAGGCAGCCACGTGGTACCACGTCACAGGCCACGTCAGCGCCTCCCTGCCACATCAGCATTTCTGTTATTTTATTAAATCTGGAAATCATTGCTGACGTCATGCTGACACAATAAACTTGATTTTTCGTTTAAAAATAATTTGGCCAAAAACAATTATAGTGCTGACGTCATAATAATGTAATTCTTTTAGAAAAATAATTCATGCTGACGTCATAAGTCATTTCCAGTATAAAAATTAATCCGAAATGAGTATTTTTCTTTTAATTGTATTAAAACTTTGGAAAGCCATAACTTCTTCATTTTAACTCCAAATTAACTCATTCAAATTTTTAAATTTTTCTAAAATCATGAACTTTCTATTTATGGCCTTTTTTTAAATTTTTGAATTTATTTGAATTTTATTTTTGAATTTGAATTTGGGACTTCACGTTTAGATTTCGACGATTCTAGATAGTTTGATTTCGACGACGCTTCGCAGCAAGACTTCGAGCAAGACAAGTTACACCTTTGACCATGTTGATCCTAATATTTCAAATTTATTTATGTTGTTTTACTCTATATGCATGCGTACCTTTATTCAAATGTCGATTTAAATTTAGTTATACCCATAATTCTTTGAATATAGCCAAACTTGATCTTGCTTCAATATGCCTTGTCACCTTAGCTGAAAATTAGTATTAATTAGCAAAATTGCTTAGCCTGGCGTAGAATATTTACTGGTGGGATCAACTATTTCACATGAAATGATAGTTTCTTTAGCGAATTCTTAACTTCGATGAGTTAAGAAAAACTATAAAATGGTTTAAAAATGAAAATAGAAAATTTTTATTTGGACTTAGACTATTGGTTAGGTGGTGGGGTGCCGGCATGCTTCGTGTTTGGTGACACGCAGTTGATTGTCGTGCATATGGGTATGTGGTTGAGCTTAAGTCAATTTAAGGACCGTTTCTGTGAATCATTTTACGAAGTCACTTCGTACTACCACAAGTCTGGTATGGGACAGACCTGGCTAAGTAATTTATGAAATTCCCAATATAGTTTCGCTATAGGCTGAATGTGAGCGTGGCGTAGGCCGCGACAAGTCTCACATGGCACAAGAGGGTGCTCTAACTCGTGGATTCGAGTTGTGGTGAAATCTTAGTGGCAACGTGACTATTTTGGCTATGGACCATTGTAACAGCCTTGTCGTGAATTCCCCGCTGCACACCTAAGGCAGTGTGTTGATTGCGTGGCTCAAGCGGAAAGACACGTCTTATGGGTAAACTTGTACACCTCTGCAGAGTTTTGATCTATCCTGGATAGCTGTGTCCACGGTCATGGACATGCTGAATAGAGTTTTCATAGGTTAGACTTGGTTTCTATAAAACTTGGTTTTCGGACGAACAACATTGGTCTTGACAACAGTCTGGGTAGGATACCCATGGTTAGTTTAGTGTAGGTTGGAGTCTATGTTAACGTTAATACTTTGTTAAAATGTTGTTTCTTATCATGTATTAAAATTCAGCTTTTGTAATTGTGTTTTTGTATATAAATTCAGTATTGCTTTTCCGCACAAATAACCATATTAAGCCTTCCTTTGAGATTCCTTATGCATGCGTTCATTCTGTTATATTTCCTAGTGTAACTTGTGGAGTACTTTAAAGTGTTCACCTTGCTTAAATCTGTTGCTAGAGTTCAACACCGATGACTACGGTGAGGACTTCGACGAATAGGCTGCGTCTTACAGTCATTCGCCTGTGGGAGGCTGGATGGACTGTGCTGCTACCTTTATGTTTTTCGTTGCATTTACTTTCAGTTTGCCTTGAGCCTTTTATTGTAAGACTTGGCCATAAGGCCGTATCTTTTGATTTATAATAATTGTGGTGATTATGCACGAGATACGTCACTGGTTACCCTGTGTGCACTAGTTTTTTTCTAGGATAGTGCGATTTACACAGAGGACTTGGAGTTGTTGTTCTGGGCCCCGACAATCGTGCTCCAACCACAGTTATTAAAATCGGACCCAACCGACGGTTCGACTAGAAAAAACCGAAACCGAAGTCTAGATTGGTTTGGTTTTATTGTTGGACCGTCCCGATTGAACCAGAGGTGTGCTCAACGGAAAAAGTTTCAGAAAAATATGCATATTTATAGAGATGCCGAGATCTATTTAGGCGCTCATGGTGCTGTCACTAGTCAAATTTACTATTTTTTACGTCTAAAAGATATTTTTTGATTTTTCTATATTACCTAACTCTCAAACAAGATATCTTTTAATAACGAAGTTTAAAATTAATTGTAGTACACACTGTAGTGACTTCATTTATATCGACTAAAACCACATACAAGTTTCTATTATTCTATACTCTCTCTCACGAACACTCTAAAAATCATAAGTCACAGCCATAAACCATAAACCGAAGCAAAAAAAAGACCCCATCTGGCGGAAGTCTCACCTTTGTGCTTCCAACCCAGATCCAACACCATCGTGCTCCAACCACAGTTATTAAAACCGGACCGGACCGATGTTTCAAACAGAAAAAACCGAAACCGAAGCCTAGACCGGTCTGATTTTATTGTTGGACCGTCTCGGTTGAATCGGAGGTGTGCTCAACGGAAAATTTTTAATAAAAATATGCATGAGACAAGGCTCTCGAACCCACAACCTCCTATGACACGCACCTCATGCGCTAGCTCTGGTGACCAAGTGAGCATGTTGGATGTTATGATATATATGAAACTTACGGTATTATTAAGTCATATTGAACCACCGGTTGGACCGATGAACCGGTGAACTAGAAGGTCGACCGGTTCAATAACTGGTCTGGCTTTAATAACTATGGCTCCAACTCGAATGCAGCACTACAAACCTCATCTTTCAGTCAACACATGTAAGCTTAGGGCGCTCATTTCGATTTAATAAGCTAGCTTATGACTAAATTTTTACTGTAGCTAACTTATTTTATACTATAGATGATGGTGGTTCATTTGGGCATAATTAAATTTAAAAATGAAAAATAAAAAATATGTTAACCCATCACCGATAATGCAAACAAATACGAGAAAAAAAGAAAAAAAGCAAAAAAGCTCAAAAAACCAAAAAACCAGAAAAGACAAAATTTAAAAATAGTAAAAAATAAACCAGAAGTCAGAAGTTAAAGTCGAAATGAGCGAGGGTCTCAAGTAGCACAAAAGACATGTTTGGAACAGCCTTCGCATACATATGATTGTAACTTTCCCCGTAAAGAAAAATGTTTGCTCGATACCAATCACTTCGCACAATCTGAACTGAATTGTTGAAATTTAGTTTTTTTAGTTCTTTTTAGCTGTTTGTGTATGAAAGTTGTTTGTGTTACTGTGTGAATTCTCCTAATCCATGCTTGCTCGCACAATTGTATCACATGCGGCGCTCCATCTGGCTTCGGCTGGGGCTAGAGGCTTTAATTTCCAGTTGAAATTATACTGTAGCAGCTGTTAACTTTTTCTAAGAAAAAATAATAAAAAAGGGAGAGAAAAATAAAAAAAATCATTATATCGGCATAGACAATACAAAAATAATAAGCTAAAAAAAGTGAAGAAGACAAAAAAGTTAAAAAAACCAAAATTAGAAGCCGATATATTCTAAATAACTTCTAAATTAAATAAGCTAAAAATTAAAACAAATCAGAAACTAAAGTCGTTTAAAATAGGGTCACATGTTTCAAAAATTGCGAATAAATCATATGTCCCAGAAGCTAGCAAGCCTAATTAATGCGTCGCTCACAATCCTAGTGATCTCGAAGGTATAAGCGAGAGGAATTATTTTAAAAATAATCTATTTTTATTTGAAATAATAAAAATATATTTGTGTAACATTTTTTACAAGAATAATCTTCAGTCGCTCAACCGTTAGGCGACTGAAATCTATCGTCCAATGGCCACGCGACATGCGGCCAGTCCGTGAGCAGTTAGGCAATAGATTGCAGTTGCCCAACAGTGGGACGATTGAGACGTGTTGCAGAACCGTTGGGCAACTGGAGATCTAATCACCCGACTGTTCAACGACTGTAATTTTAGCCCATTTTTGCGCAACTGGCCCCCCGACCGCGCATAGGGGTAAATGACAATTGTTGTAGGTTGGTAACATTTATCAAATTTTATGTATGAGTTACATTTTTTTGGAAAAAAAATAACAGAAGACAATGTCAGTTGATCCATTTGTGATTTTGGTATATTATGAATGGTACAAAATCTGTTAGATTCGCAATAACATTTTACGATCAATGTATGTTGTTGTAGTACAAGAAATGTTTTAAGAATTATTTTGAGGACGATTGAGATAGTAACGATTAGTAAGTACGATAATAAATGATAATGTGATGCAACGAGGAATTTATATTTGGAGGGGACATGGAGAACTTGTTTTTTCATGTTATTGGATGCCTTGCTACGCGAAGAATTGAATGCGAAAAGACGAGGAGATATGCTTTTATGAAATAAAATAGATTTCATAATAAAGTTAGGGATAATACAGCGTGCAAGATTTGGTTACATGTATAAGAAAAAGCATTATGTATGATGCAACAAACCGAGCTGCGGAGAACTAGTGCGGAACGGCCCGACCTACTGCGTCGACCAAGGCCATTTTTTCTTCCTTACGAGTTTGGCATTGAACTCCTTAGTGGCTGCTTTTCCTTGGCCACCATTTCCCTTTTTTTCTCGCACTCCCTCTCGCGAACCTCACGCTCTCTACGCATGCACACCTTGAGATGAGCTTTCATCTCTCTACGTATACGCTTAGTTTCCTCGTCGTCAGATCTTGCAGGCCCTTTTGATATTCTGCTCCTCGAAGTTGAGAGTCCACTGGTCATATGGGTGGATCTCTTGGTTGATCCACTTGTGGCAGCCATACAATAGTTCTTGGGACTGCGGATAGATGGGAGAGGTTGTTAGTGTGTATTTTGAAAGAGAAATAGTAGTAGAGAAACACACTATTATTGGTCTTTACCAGCCACCGATAGCTGCTTGTATCCCGACGGTAGTCAGGATAGTTACAGAAGTAGTTTGTGCAACCCCAGTAACGCATGCCCAGGCTAAGCCGCTGCTTATACTTGAAAATTTTACATGGGTCCCTGCTCCAACAGAAGGGCGATGTCTCCACCTCGGGTAGGTGTTGCGGTGAACGCTCGGTTGAAACGTTCAGGATGTGGTTGTTACTACGGGGTTTGTCATTGAGGGGAGCTGACCTTCTAGCACGCTTAGCTTGTTCGGCCTAGATCGCAGCTGCCCTTTCTTGTTCGTCACATGCCACAATAGACCTTGGTAGATTATGGGTCTTCTCCCATTACTTCGTTATCTTATCTCGTTGCTTCTTCTACCTTCTATCCATCCCGACATGATGAAGTAAGCTCTGGTGTAGTGCTAGATTTGGCTGTGTAGTGTTCTCTCCCAGATCTCTCCCACCTCCCTTTATAAGCCAAAGGGTGGGCATGGTGCGGTTAATTTTATGTGAGTAGTCTACGAGGCAGAGTGTTGTCTTGTCTTTCAAAAAAGTTGCTGGCAAAATGCTACCACATTAGGTCTTGTCACTGCACAAAACTATACCCTTTGGTCTTGTCACTACACAAAGCTATCTCGTTTGGTCTTGTCACCGCACAAAGTTGCCTCATCTAGTCTTGTCACCGCACAAAGCTACCCCGTCTGGTGTAGTCACTGTGCAAAACTGACTCATCAGGTCTAGTCACTACGCAAAGCGATAGCTGCTTGTGTGCTGACGGTTATCGGGATAGTCACAGGAGTAGTTTGTGCAACCCCAGAAACGCATGCCCAGGCTGAGCCGCTGCTTAGACTTGAAGAATTTACATAGGTCCTTGCACCAATAGAAGAGAGGCATCTCTACCTCGGGCAGGTATTGTAGTGAACGCTCGGTTGAAATGTTCAGGATGGAGTTGCTACTACGGGGCCGTCATTTAGGGGAGCTGATCTCCTAGCGCGCTTAGCTTGTTCGGCCTGGACCGCATTTGCCCTTTCTTGTTCGTCGCGTGCCAAAGTAGACCTTGCTAGGTCGTAGGCCTTCTCCCATTGCTTCATTATCTTATCCTGTTGCTTATTCTACCTTCTATCCATCCTGACATGGTGAAGCAAGCTCTGATGTAGTCTAGGTTTGGTTATGTAGTGTTCTCTCCCAGATCTCTTCCACCTCCTTTTATAAGCCAAAGAGTGGGCATGATGCGGTTAATTTTATGTGAGTAGCATATGAGGTAGTGTTGCCTTATCTTTTAGAAAAGTTACTGGCAAAAAGCTACCACATCAGGTCTTATCACTATGCAAAGCTATACCCTTTGATCTTGTCACTGCGCAAAGCTACCTTGTTTGGTCTTATCACTATGCAAAGCTGCCTCATCTAGTCTTGTCGCCACACAAAGCTACTCCGTCTAGTGTAGTCACTATGCAAAGCTGCCCCGTCTGGTCTTGTCACTATGAAGTGACCCTGTCTGGTCTTTTGACTGTGCAAAGTTGTACTCTTCGGTCTTCTCACTGCACAAAACTGGCATGTCAAGTCTTGTCACTGCTTAAAGCTGGCCCATATACGCTTCTCACTTCGTAAGCCAAAAGGTTGATATGTTGTGGTTAATTTCATGTGAGTAACCTATGAGGTAGAGTATTGCCTTATGTTTCTAAAAAGTTACTGATGAGGCATAGTGTTATCACGGCTAATATTGTACGGAGCTTTCATGCCCTGCTTTGCAAAGTCCCTTATTTTTGGTCTAAAAAGCCAAGGAGATCAATGTTGTCTAGTCGATATGAAAAGTTAGTGAGATAGAGTGTTGTCACGTCCTACTTTGCAGGGAGCTATCACATCATGCTTTTCGGTCCACAGGCTAGTTCTATCTGGGGCACAGCTACGCAAAGGTAGCACATGACCCGATTTGTTAAAAAGCACGCTACCTTCCCCGAACGGGCTATAAAATGAATGTCCCACCCCCTTGATAGTATGAGCACTCCATGCAGTGAACTGTAGGAAGAACTATCTTGTCCGTCCTAGACTAATGTACCATGGTAGACGCCGAGGGGCCAGTCGAACATAGATATCCAAAGGAAGACCTTCTGCTGGAAAAGAGGGAGGACTTGGATCCTAACTACTGCTTGATGCCAAAAAGACGTGCCCAACTAGTGTGGCCAAAATGCAGACACAGGGAGGACGCGATCGTGCAGGTCACGGAGGGCCATTATGATGGTGGAAGACATTTCTTCCGATGCCCACACTCTGAGGTACATTTAGGCAATTGTTCATTTTCTATTACTGTTAATAGAGTTTCAATGTTAACCCTCCTTTTCAGTAGATGGGGAAATGCGACTTCATCCGCTGGATTGATCCTCCTTATGAACGCTACGTTGTGAGGTACGTGGATACGTTGTGGAAGCGAATCTTTGACTTAGAGGCACGGATTGAAAGTCTCAAAGAGGAGAATGATGACCTCCGTCAGCAGGTGCAGTGCGAGAAGGGCAACGAGGAGGTCGTCAATATAGGAAGTTTGTATTATCTAACATGTTGTTGAGCAAACCCTAGCTGCATATATGTGTACTACTACAACAATGGCCAGCCACGTCTGAGGCGCCTCCCTCAGCAACACTCCATGTGGATAGCGCAAGGTACATTCTACCAGTAGGCATACATGGAGCCGGTTGTACCATAGCACTCTCCCCTTGTTGTCTAGGGTTTTATTCAATGTCCTAAGGCATGTAATCGAATGGTTGACATGTTGTTAAGGTTGCCATTTATTTAGTGGACTGTTCGGTGTTGCGTATGTGCATGCAACTAGATGCGTCAACATGAATTGAAAAAAGGATATCATAAAAAAGTATAAATAAGAACACAACAGTATTGCAAACATCACGTAGTAAGTAAGAAATATAAATATTACATGAACAATAAAAGTATAGCCAGCACTAGACCCCCCAACAGCACCCCCTCTATCGCCACCCTGGCCCCTCCGACTCCACGTCCCCGTCTGCGTCCTCCCGTATGGCCCCGCTTGGCCGTCTTCCTCAATATCAAGTGTCGGGGCCCCAACAAGGTAAGATGCTCAGGATACTTGCGCACACGAGATCCCAAAGCTAGAGAGGTGGACTGCAGTGCCTCCTGTGTTGCTTCGGGAACTGCTTGAAGGAGTTCATCCCTAGGTGGTGAATGAACCATTTATTCCTCATATATGGACAAGGGAAGGGCTCCTTAGGATCTTCCTGAAGTTTTCTTACAGCTTTCACCATCCCAGCATAGCGATCATGGATTATGCACACACCAGGATGAGTACCAATCAACTCTAACCCTAACATGTTGAAGGAATCACAACCAGTTGTCGTAATTCTCACTTTCCACGAATGCGATATCCCGGGGCAGAATTTGATTGTTACCATCAATGCTAATAACCGTAAGGATCTGACCCTTGTATTTGTTGGTCAAAAAGGTCCTATCAACTGAGATCATGGGAAGCATATGCCTGAATGACTTGATGCACGCACTGAAGGCTAAGAAGGCCTTTTGCAACACCGCAAAGCCTGACGGCCTTGTAGATAGCTTGTCCTTCACAATAGTGTACGTGCCTGGGTTCCTGTCCTGCAGCATCTGAAGTATACAAGGAAGGTTGTCGTACACCGCCTCGAAAGACCTGAACCATTTTGAAATAGCCTTTTGCTTCGCACGTCTCCTCTTCGCGTAGCTAATCTTGTACTTCAATTTCTTCTCGATAGCCACCATGATGTGCGTGGCCTCGATGTCTTTTTTCTCCACTATCTCTTCATACATCAAATTGGCTATAAAGGCGGACGTTAGGTTACGATGCCTCGGCAAAACACTGCTAAGAATGCAGTAGTGTGGCTCCACCTTCGAGATAATCCAATGAATCTCATACTTCGGTCTACATGCGTGCACACTCCAAAGACAATTGGCCTACTTACACTTCACGGTGTACTGCTCCTAGCTAGATTTCATGATTCAAAAAGTCTATTACATGGATAGGGCCACAGCTTGATAGAATCCTACAATGATGCCTTGTCAGCAAACATTGAGTGCAACCAAATCTCTGTGCCATGATATTTCTATGGTAATTCATGCTCGTTATGCGCAGCAACACCCTCAACATCAAACATGTTTCATTCTTACGGGATAGAAGCTTCGTCATCATCGGAACTATCCTCGTCGTCCTCCTACAGCTTCCTCTTCAGCCCAGGCCATCCAGTTATCTCTCTCCATTTGATGCGTAATGTACTCCATATACTCTCCTTCATCAGCCTATCTTGTAGGCCCACCATGCTGTGACCCTTCTTCCTCTCCTCCACATACCGCATTGGCCTCATCATAAGCAACTTCCTCCGCAACCTTTGTGACACCAGCCTCTGGATTCTCCTCTTCACCAACATGTTGGCCACCTGAGCTACTCGCACCACCCGGATGATACCTGTCAGCACGGCCTTATACAAATTCTATCGGGCATGGTTGTACAAATAGCACACACTCGCATCCATAGCGCCGGCAGTCTTACACAAACTGCTTCCACGCAATAGTGCGCATCAATGTTTTCAACTCCCATCTAATGTCCATGGCAGGCTGGCACGAAGGCCCTTACATGATGATGCTGCAAACCTTAAGGTCCTAGGAGAAGCTACAGGTGAGCTAGTAAATCACATCTGTGATTCAAGCATTCTCGCCATCCGGGTGTACCAAAGTGGCTTGCACAAAACTGCTCAAGTCAACACCGTTCAGACCTTCACGAACAGTGCTGACATCGTAATGGACTTTCAATATAGTGGGTATCGACATTGCTGATATCTGCTTGCAAATATTTTCAATGTTGCAACTAGTCAAATCGCATCGCACGGTATGAAACTACTGTTGTACTATTATTTATATTTCTACGACCGTTTGCCTATCATGAACTATTACACTACTTTTATAGTGTAACCCCTCCTCATTCGCACTAACACCTCTGCCTTTCCTCCGCCCCAATATGCATCAACTCCCTATCTGCTCCCATGCACATCGACGCCGCTCTTCTTTCGCTGCTTAAGCTCTCTCCTACTGTAAATTATTCACAATGAGTTTCCACAATTTACATAACATACTGATTTAAATGCCAATATACGAGTTCTAATGGAACACATGAATTTTCAATGTGCTAACAACATTAATTTTTTTCCTAATTAATCATAAATGTTATCTAATAATGTTTTACACAAAGCAAACTATTTACTGGATATACAAATATTTACTAAATTTTATGCAACAATAATTTTCTATGAATGATAATTTTGAACATGATATTTACTAAATTTTTTACAACTATATTTTTCTACGGATGCTAGTTTTCTATGGATCCTAATTTTCTACAACTATATTAACTAAATTTTCTACAAATACTAATTTTCTATAATTATATTAACTAAATTTTTTTATAACTATTTACTTTATACCAAAGTTATACTACTCTTTTTACAACCATAATTTTCTATGGATCCTAATTTTATATTAAACAAACTATTTACTTCATAAAAATATAAACTAAAACATAAAATATACCTAACAGAAGTAGCAGAATCTTTCCTTTCCTTCTTCATCTCCCTCTCCTCTCGTTCTCCCTCTCCCTCTCCCTCTCCTCTCCTTTCCTTCCCTCTCCTTTCTTCTCTTCTCTACTCCTTCTCTTCTATTTTCTTTCGGTCGGCTCTAGTGGAATGAATGGAGGGCTCGGCCGAGCGGGCGGTTTTATATCCCGTGCAGTCGCTGAACTGTCGGGCAACTGGACCTCTAGTTGCCTGACAGTTGGACGACAGGGTTCAGTCACCCAACCGTTAGGTGACAGCAATTTTGTCGCCCAATGGTCCACCGACTGTATACGTGTTGTGCGACCGTTGAGCGATAGGATCCAGTCTCCCAACGGTTGTGCGACTGAAGGCCATTCCTATAAAACATTTTGCTACGAGTATATTTCTGTAATTTAGAATAAAAATGGATTATTTTAAAAAAAAATCAGAGAGAGAGAGAGAGAGAAAGAGTTGCATGGTGAGGTTATCCTAGCTAGGCTAACCATGCCCAATGATACCTCGAGTGGGTTTCAAAGAAACAAATTGTGGGGAACCCACTATAAATTGAATAAAATGCACTATAAATTCACAAGGGGTTCAGATTCACCATATTAGCATCATTGTAAGGTAACTTTATAATAATTTCAACGACATGTTCATATTTTTCTGAGAGTTTCTCAACTATTTCGTTTTTGTGCAATTTTGCCTACTACCTTTGTGCCAAAAGTTGGAACTAAAAACATTTCAACATCAAAATTGATTGGCTACAATTTTTCCATGTTTTGGTAAGAAAAAGAAAAGTACGATGCCAAGTATTTTGCCAAGATTTCAATATCAATCCAAACATATATCAGTTGTCATAAAAAATTTCAACAATGAAAACTGAGCAACCTTTTGCTTTAAAAAATCCACCTAAAATCATAATGGACTATACTCAAATTTCTAACAAAAAACATTCAATTTCAAAATCGTGCAATGTAGATTGGACATCCTAGATCTCTTCCCCCTACTTTGTACATTCCACCTCCTCCCCTCCTAAATGCGTGCCAAAAGTTGGCACTACCAAAATTTGATCGTGGAAATTGATCAACTACAATTCAAGATAAGTTTGGTAAGAAAAAGAAAATATGATGTAGAAAATTTTACCAAAATTTTAGTATCAATCCAAACATATAACAATCTCATAAAAATGGCACAGTTTTGGCAATGAAAACTTAGCAACGTTTTTCTTTCAAAGAAAACTGCCTAAAATCATTGTCAATCAATTTTTAAGGGAATTTTTTTATATAATCATATGAATATTAGACATCCTAGATCTCTTCCCCCTTCCATGTATATTTCACCTCCTCCAACTCATCAGTGCCAAATTTGGGTGGGTTCTTTTGTTGAGATACGGGTAGGCTACACTAGCATAAATTAAAAATTCTACCGCGTAAACCAGGAAGTCATGCAAGTAAGAGATCATGGATCGTTACCACTATACATGCAGTGCAGGAAAAGTAGAGTTGAAGCAGCCGATTCAACAAAGAGCGTGTCGGTGTAAGCGAAAGTAGTCAATCGTCCTCCGGCCAACCGTCTCTTCCTTGCGAAATGTTGAAGCACCAGCGCGAACGGCAGGGGTTATGAGAGGTGGTGGCTAGAGTTTTTTGGGATGTCGCCCTCAGCTCCCGCACCTCTCATTATATAGCCTCCAATCGGATCCTTATCCGATACGAGTGGAGATCGAATTTCACTCGAAAACTATCATCCGGACCCTTATCGTTCCATAGGTGACCCTGTAGGTTCATGTACATTTGGACATGGGCCGAAAACTTCTTTCTGGTCCATAGGTCGGTAGTAGTCCCTAGCAGGACATAACGACCCCCAAATATACATAAAGATCATATCGGACGAACCTATATAATGCTTATATACCAATCCCTTTGCCTCACGATACTAGATCGAACTCAAGATGAAAAGCGTGCCATCCTATGATAGCACGATCCTTCACTCGAACCTGTGATGGATTACTCTGTTGTGATTTACTCTTCGACCATATTCGGCATGGCTATGCACTTCCTTAATCCAACCACATCGAGGGACCTAGAGATATCTCTCCTGTTATATAGGAGGGGTAAATTCTATATTGATCGCTCATATTCCTCCATAAATTTCATAGTAAACCCAAAAGCTACCTTTATGATCACTCAGTCACAGAGTAGTGTTTGATAACCCCTAAGTAAACTATTATATATGTAGGAAATAATGACGATATCAGGTCTAAGGATCCTACATACACTATATATGAGATTAACTGATGACACTTAAGAATATAACAATTCTCGCAGTGTCTCATGGTGGGTCAATCCAACATCATATTCTCTAACATGTGTCCATATTATTGATTTGATATCTCATATCCATGATCCGTGAAATATGATCATCAATCAATACATGTGCTGATCTGTAAATCATAATTGTCCCACATAATGATATAAGATCAGGGATAATTTAGAATAATATCAAAAACATAAATAAAGAGTTTCACGAACAAGTCACATACTTAGTGATCAATATGAAAGATATTTATTCAAGGGACAAAATAATATATTATTCAAAAGATTGTAAACATGGAAGTGATACAATCGTCTCCATGATTGCCTTTAGGGCATATTACTAACATCTTTTGGGTTGTGGCTTTAGCTTTTTGCTTATAGTTTTTAAATTTTGGCTGTTTACGAGAGACAATACACAGAGAAAAATAGTTGCATGAGATTTTGGCCAATATAGATTAATTTGATACAATATCTACAACAATCTACCTTGTATACCCTGTCTTGAAAAGACGCACTGTATAGAAGTTAGTTTCTGTAGCAGAAAGTGATAAGCCAAAGCATAAGCCGATGCAAACCTACCCATTACCCTTGCAGCTTCTCCCTCCCGCCACAACTAAAGTCGATTGGCTCGCCAATGATGACACAACTCATAAAAATAATACTTCGTATTTATATAGGAGAGAGGTATTTGGTAGAGTTGAAGAAGATAGTGGACGCTTTGGCCAAAATGGCAGATTTTGAAAGTGTGATTAGCAAAAATGACACCCTCATAGCTGCAATTGCAAAAATGACACTCCACAACACGGTCATCGTGCGGCATTAATCTCGGGACGACATGTGGCGGAGTGCTGCATAGTGACTATAACAGCCTAGCTATTTAAACTAAAAATCAAGGTAAAAAATTAATTTAATTTAAAATAAAAATAATTACTTTCATTGCCTGAAATTTTAAAAATTTATTTGCTTGATTTTCTGCTTTCAAAAAGGGCTTTATTTTGACAAGTAATTTGGGCTTTATTTTGAAAAGTAATTTAAGTAAAAACATAATATTATAAATAAATAAAGAACATATTTTGAATTTCTATAAAAAATCATATAAATTAATTATTTAAATTTATCTAGCATTTATCTAAATTTTTGTGTTTTTCCAAAATTTAAAAATGAATTTTAAGATTAAAAAGTATTATTAGTATAAAAACTAAATACCAAATTAAGTTGAAAATATTTTTGTTAAGTCCAAAATAGTTCCATAAACTTCTATGAACTTTTGGGGAATTTTTGGAATTCATTTTTTATTTTTCTAAGCCTTTTTCTAATTTCTTGGCTTTTCTAAAACCAAAACGAAAAATAAAAATTTGAAAGCCCTCGTTCTCGCCCCCAGGCGACACATGGATGGCCCGATCTCATCCACATCGCTGCCCGGCTCAATCACAGTCGTCCACCCTCTCTTCTCTCTGTCTTTTCCCTCTCTCTTCCCCGGCTGCCGGATCCCTCACCCTTGGCAACGTGGCACCCATCCGGCCACACCTTTTCCCCCTTCTTCCTCCTCCTTCCCCTCTCTCTCCCCGCCATTCTCGTTGCCTCCCCACACCACGTGCGTTGCCATCTCGCCCCCCGAAAACTTCTCCTTTCCTTCCTATCTCACCTTCCCCGTGCGACCAGATCCCCTCCCTCATCTTCTCCGTGCCCGAATCCCCACTCCCGCACCCGCTCCACCATTTCTACCCGCCATTGCCGTCGGTACCCCGAGATTTCTGATGAGCAATCCGAGTGGCTGGCTTCCCCCTTGGCCCTATATAAGGCCTCTCTTGGCACCTGCGCTCCTCACCCCATCCTCTTCCACACCCCATTTCTCATCTCGCATCTTGAGCTGCGCTAGCACTGAGTGCCTCCACTCCCCACGTCGATGAGCACCTCCGATGAAGAATTATCGGTAAATCAAGCCCCCTCAAGCATCGCCAACCCCACTAGAAGCTTCGCAAAACTTACTCAAACCCCATCCGCCCCATTCCCATCACCGAAGACCATCGAAGCGCCATCACGCCGGAGCCAGTGCACCGACTGTCGCCATTGAACACCACCGATCGCCCTAGGGCTTCCCGGTCCCGCACCAAGGTGAATCGAACTACCCTCACTCCCTTCTAACTCCCGGTCTACTCGCCGTTCGCCACCGACTGCCCCACCACCGGTGAGCCCTAGGGCCCTGCGCACTACACCAGCCGACGGCCACAACAGGACACACCGCTGAGTTGTTGCGCAACGCAACGCCATAAGGTCCCACATGACGCGAGCTATCCGGCCGCGCAACCATATAGCTGCCCCGTCAGCTCAGATGCGTGTAATAGCCCAGCTGTTTATTTCAAAAATTAGGGTGAAATTTTTTAATTTAATTTAATTTAAAATAAAATAATTTCTTTTGGTTGCTTAAAATTTTGGAAGTTTATTTTCCTAATTTTCTCCTTTTAAAAAGTGCATAGTTTTGAAAAGTAATTTAAGTAAAAAACATAATATTATAAATAAATAAATGGTATTTTGAATTTATATAAAAATCCTTATTTAAATTATTTATTTTAGCTCATTTAGCTTTGATTTGATTTTTTGTGTATTTCTAGATGTTAAAATCAATTTTTAAATATTAAAAAGTATTTTACTATAAAAACTAAATACCAAATCATGTTGGAAATATTTTTGTTAAGTCCAAAATGGTTCCAAGAATTTTGTGAATTTGTATGGAATTTTTGAATTTTATTTGTTATTTTCTACACTTTATTGAGTTTTCACGGGTTTTCTGAAAATCCAACATCAAAATTTTAAAAATTTAAACTCCGGCTTCCCGACTTGGGTGGTATGTGAACAAGTAGCTCTCATCCACACCATCACCTACCAAATCCCCGCCATTCGCCCCTCTTTTCTCCCTGTCTCCTCTCTAGATTGCCCGATCTGCCCTGCCACCGCTACATGGCTTCCATTCGTGCCACACCCGCCCAGCTCTCTCTCTCCTCCTTCTCTCCCCACACTTCGGGCCCACCTGTCAACCACCTCGTGCCTTCTTCTTCCTCCTTTCTCCCCTTTCTTCCCCGTGCATCACCGCTGCCATAGCTGACGCGCCATTCTCAGCTGCTTCCCCGCCCCTTCCTTTTTTGTTCCATGCATTGCCTTCCCTTCTTCTGATTCACACATCACGTGGCCCCAATTTCCTCTCCCTTCCCCTTCACGCCCTCTTTCCTTTCTTCCCTCTATTTTCTTCCGCCGGCCGTGATTTTCAACGAGGAATCCCCGCCATGCTCCCCTTCTATAGCCCTATAAAAGGCGCCCCTCAGCACCTCTCCCCATTGCCCCACCCCCTCCTCACCTCTCCTCGCCCTCCCGTGCACCCATCGTCCCCACATCGTCTCCTCCCTTCTTAAAGCACCGACAAGACAAACGGCGAGCAATCACCGCCGCCTCACGAGTCCTTGCGCCCCGCCGTTGCCGTCCTCGACCTCCTAGAGACTGCACGACTGCCGTCCGACTCTCCTTTAGGCAAGAGCGCTGTCGGTACCATCGATTCACCAGAAACCATGCGCCGCCGCTGTCTTCCTGGTACAAATTGGTGAAATCCCGGTACAACGTTGCATTCCCCAAGCTCCCCTTTCTCTTTTGCACATCTCGTCGAGCTCAGTCGTGCCTGCCAATCACTGTTTGAATGGTCTGAACGTCCCCCCATTGCTGATCAGACATTCCAAATGACCCTCGTACTAATCGGATGATCCAAAACCCATTTGACCATTCGGACTGGTCCAAAAGTTCTCAGCCAATTGGATGGTTCATTGTCAATAGGACGATCCAGAAGATCCCATACCATTCGGACAGTCCGAATATTCAATTGATAATCGGACCGTCGATTGCCAATCGGACGGTCCGAAAGCCCCTTGTCGTCTAGATAGTCTGAATATTCTCTTGATCAATTGGATAGTACGGATTACCATACGGGCGCCACGCCACACAAGTCCGACCACACACTCACGTGGCCGTGACATGGCATGCCACCTAATCGCACAGGTCCACATGGCCTCCATGTGGCATGCCACGTCAGTACCGAAACCCTCGCAGGCCACATCAGCACTACATGTCAGACATGTGCAAGCCACATTAGCAAAAAAAGCCACATCACCTACCACATGTATGTCTGATAATAGCATGATGTCATACTTTAGAATTTCATTTAGAATTTTAATTCGGTTGAAGAGGAAATCCCTTGTTGACGTCATAATTATGATTTCTTTTAAAAAATAATTCTAGTAATTACTTGCTGATGTCATAAATCCTTTTTCAGTAGACGTCATAAATCTATTTTCAGTAGAAAAATAATTCCAAAAACTTTGGTTTCTCAATTTCTTTATAATTCAAACATCCGGAAGCCCGTTCTCCATCATCCTAGCTCCGATTGAGCCCATTGAAATTTATAAATTCATCAAAAATTCATCTCTATCCATTTCTGCCCTCTTCTTAATATTTGGAGTTTTTTGAATTTATTTGTATTTTATTTGAGGTTGATTGGGTACTTTCACGTGTAGACTTCGACGATTCGGAAGAATTCTTTGATGGTGATTCACATCAATTCGTGGAGCAAGACAAATCATACTCCTTGATCATGTTGATCCTAGATTGTAAAATAAAATTATGTTGTTTTAAATTATTCCACATGCATATTTTTACTCAATGTATTTCAATTCAGTTTTAATTTAATTAATGCCTACATGTTGTTACCTAGTTTGATATTGATTCCTAAATGCCTTGTTATTACCTAGGAAAAAACTCTATTTAGTACATTAGAATGGACTAGATAATTCTGTATCTAATGCTTAGACTTGCTTAGACATAACATTTATTTTTGGGATAACTTTTCACATAAAATGATAAGCTTTCAAAAAGTATTCATGTTGATTGGTCTATAAAATATTTTAAGACAAAATATAAAACTTGGTTTAGACGTAAGCTAATGGATCGGTGGTGGGTGCTAGCATACATTGTCGTTCGGTGACACAATGTTGATTGTCAGCCACAAGGACAACGTTCAGACCATCCGAATGGTGAGAGACTTTTGGACCATCCGATTAACATTGGACCATCTATCGGCAATGAATGTTCAGACTGTCCGAACGACATAGGATGTTCAAACCGTTTGATCGGCAATGGACGATCGATCGACCCAAGAGGAGTTCGGACCGTCCGATCGGTCCTAGGGAACGTTCAGACCATTTGGATGGCAACGAGCAAGGATGGCAGCACGGCGCTCGAAGCTCGAGGGCTCACCGGTGCTACGGCGTGTGGCCACAGCCGACGAATGGTGCAGCAGGGAGAGGAGAACATGGAGAGTGCAATGGTATACAATAACATTACTAGAAATGGCCGAAGATGGGTCGGTGGCGAGGAGGGCGGTGGCGGCGCTCGGATCTCCGGTGAAGTGGGTCTTTCGGCGGTGTTCATAGGTGGTGGAGGGGTCATCGAGCTTCGCTGGGCCGCGGGGAAGCTGATGGAGGTGGCGGTGTTCCTCAAGGGTGGCCAAGGCGGTGGGGATTGCTCGTCGGAGAAGATTCAGCGACCGAGGCGGTGGAAGCTCGGTGTGAAGGGGATTGGCACTTAGAGAAGAGGAGATGGAGGTGGTGCGGTATGGTATGGGACAATGCGATGCTGGGTAGGGGTTTAAATATAGTCGAGGGGGAGGGAGTCGAGTAGGATCTCTCGTCGGAGATGGCAGCAGAATTTGGGTGGTGAAGAAGAAAGGAAACAGGGGGCGGCGAGGAAGGAAGGAGGGCCAAGACTTGGGGAATTTGTCTCGGCAACGCACGGCCTTCCAAAACCGAAAAAGTGCGAAAAAGGGCAGCAGAGATCGATGGGGATTCGGCCACCGATGCAAAGAAGGAAATGAGGGAGAGAAAGGAAGGCGTGGCGCAATGGAGACGACGGATCTGACAGGTGGCACCCACCTATCAGTGAGAGGGAGAGAAGGAAAGAGGCGGTGTGCAATGGGGTCCGGATGCACGGCGCGTGGCCTGCTCGAACAGTGCTGAGGCTGGGCTGGTGCGGATGGCTACCACACGTCACGCAGAGAGGAAGGGAAGGCGAGATGGGTTCCGGCGGCCAGATGAGCTCAGGCGACGACGTGGACGCATACAGGCCATCCATGCGTCGTGCGGAGGGGAGAGTGGGAAAGTTTTAAACTTTTATTTTTCATTTTGATTTTCAGAAAAGGCTAGAAATTCAAATAAAAGCTCAGAAAAATACTACATAAATTCCAGAGATTCCAAAAAAATTCATAGAAAATCGTGGAGCTATTTTGGACTTAGAAAAATTATTTCCAACTTATGTTGGCACATACTTTCTAAACTAAAATACTTTTAATTTTAAAATTCATTTATTAAATTCCAAAAAAACAAAGCCAAATGAGTTTAAATAATTAATTTGAATTAGGATTTTTACTAGAATTTAAAATGTCCTTTATTTAATATCATTTTTATGTTTTTACTTTAATTACTTTTTTTTGTAACGAAGCCATTTTTAAAAGCAGAAAAATAGCCTTTTAAACTTTCAAAATTTTACGTAACCAAAAGTAATTATTTTATTTTAAATTAAATTAATATTTTATCCTAATTTTTGCAATAAACAACTCGGCTGTTACACTTGCCACCTCAGCCTTCTAGTGGTCCATGTACCTGGTCCACGGTGGATCGGGCCCACTTGTCAGTCTCGGACCTAGACTAGGGCTGACGTCATCATGATGTCATAAATAGATTTTTCTACGGAAAAATAATTGAGCCAAAAATGAAAATCATTTACTTACGTCATAATCCTAAATTTTCTTTGAAAAATAATTTCCGAAATTCATTGATGATGTCCAAATCCCTTTTTCTTCAGAAAAATAAATCTGAAAAATATAGATTTACTCTTTTTCTCTGAATTCAAACTTCCAGTGGCTGTTCTTCTTCATCCTAACTCCGATTGAGCGCGTTCAAATTTCTAAATTTATCAAAATTTTCCTCTATCCATTTATATCCTCATTTTTAAATTTTAGAGTTTATTTGAATTTATTTGAATTATGAGAGTTATTTGCATGTGTAGACTGCGACGATTTTGGAGAGTTTTACAACAATGATTCACTCATGATGGAGCAAGTGTAGGCGGTAAGACAGTGATGGCCCAGGAAGCAAGAGAGAAGATCAGCGTGATCATGGTGATAGAAACAAAATTAAGGAGGAGATTATTAGAATTAATCTTGTTTTTTTTTTGATAGATTTGTTATATATGGTATCCGAGTCTGAGTTGTATACGTATATGAGTAGACATTGTTGTCATATACGTAGAAGTCGAGTCTGTATTAGAGTCTAGCCGTACATCCGTTCTGTTTCTTAGTCAGCATCATATGAGTATATATGTAGAGGTAGACTTGAAAGCAATGTAAGACGTTAGTGTGCAATGTAAACCAAGGAAGCAACAGAAGCAAGTTAGAAATAAAGAAGAGAAAAGAGGCGTGTTTTGATTGCTCTCACGTACAGAAGCTTGCGTGTTTTCTCATGAGTAGAGGCGCCACTTTTCTCTGTATAGGAGCAGGCGTTGCATCCACTGGCGGGTCGCGTCCACCCAGATTCGAAATCCAGAATCCTCTGTGATTTCACTGAACTATTCTCTGGATCAGTAGATAGTGCTCACAGTACATTGCTGTTATCATTTCATACATCGCATGATGATCATAAAGTCAAAATATAAATTACATATATTAGAATTTAAAATACGCCACGTTGGGCAATTATTTTACCTGACGGGCCTCCTAGGCCAAATAGTTACAACCAAAAGAGATACAGTGGAAGATAGGAGTAGCAGCGAGACCATAAGACACAGGCAAGCGACTGGGAGTAAATATACGCATCTATATTGCCTAGCCTTAGGTAATATAGGCGCTCACCCTTATGACAAGCCAACTTGCCTAGGACTAAATGTTTTTAAAATCCGCCCTAGTTGCCATCGTCGGCTCCTTGACTTGGTGCATTCTCGTAGGCATAATGATCTTGTCCTCCCGCTTCTAGATTGGATTATACGAGTGTGAGCACACTAACCATCATGCTCAGCGAACCAATACATAGAATGCAATTATAAAACATATAAGGCTTGTCAAATGATAGGCTCGGGTTAATTTTACTTTGCCAAAAATTGCATTTTAAAAGACTTAAGATATATGTATAAGAAAATCCTAGACCTAACCATTGGGACTAAAATCATAATGCTTTTGACCAAAAGATTTGTGATGATAGTATTAGTACAGATCACATCCACCATTACATGTCACCTGCACCATATATCCATTTTTCAGCATTATAGCCGCTTAACTTATCTCTGGGACGACACCCAAGGCAACTCAAATTAGGGTAGTCCATCGTCCTTCATTTTTCTATTCCAGATCCCAACTTTCAAAATTGTTTTTGAAATAGAACTATATTGGAGTTAAATTCCCATATCCGCCCTTGACCGTGGGCACGGCTATTCGAATAGTTTTGACTCTGCAGAGTTTGTATCACCACAAGAGACAATCCGCTCATTGCCCCGCATGATTTTTTAGTCATGCAGTTGAGTACATCATCATAGTAACCTTTCAAAACTACCTGGCCTCGGGGTCTCATCTCACCTTATGGGATGCTCCCACTTGCAGTGGGTCCCATACGTTGCGCAGGATGTTAATAACTCTTTTACTAGTGCCTCTAGGCTCCACTTTCCAGAGCGCTAGTAAAATTAGAGAAATAATTCACTCTCCACTTGGTGTCCCTTTAGCCACAACAGGCCTTGGCGTTCCGGCACTTCTTTCCCCCAACCTGCAAGATGAGTCCGAGGTTCAATCGATAGGTTTACTCAGCCAAGTTGTACTTTGTAGACTTGTGGCTGTACTGTTTTACGATGGGAGGTCCTGACCCGATTAGGTCCTTGAATTATCTGGGTGGTATAAGCAAATTTAGAGATTTTTAGGGCATAAAAATAATTATCATCCGCCACAACCCTGGAACCATGCCCCCGAACCATCCGCCCAGACGTATAAGCAAATTTGGGGATTTTTGGGGCATAAAAATAATTATCATTCTAAACATACCGAACCATTGTCAACTACAACTTCCCCAAACTTGCTCTTTGCACTTGCATATGAGGTTGGAATATTCTAAATATCCCCGAAGACTAAGCAATGCTAGGCCACGAGATATAATCGTAACTTAATTTTGGAAACACTTACATTTATAAATTTTCCTATGGATAGCAAGGTTCACAATACAATGTTCCGGGAAAATATATTAGTGGCAAATATGAATAAGGGCAGCTAACTAAAGTATAGAAACTACATAATGTAGCACATGAAATAATAGCATGCATTTGCTAGTTCAAATATAAATAATTGCTAAAATGGGAATTCAAAAATGATCATAGTATTGACTCGCTTGGATCACAGGGGGCTTGGTCTTGTTGATCTTGGACTATGTCTGCCTCGGCTTCTTCTTCCTGGGCCTCGTACGCTAATTGTACGTCGAACGTATATTTTAAAAAGAATTAAAATAATTAACATAACAAAATAAAGCCACATCAAAAATTCAAACAAACTCAAAAACTCATGACTTTGGTTCCACTGTATAGAGAATGAATTTAGATGAATTTAGCAATTTTTCTCACTAAATTTGGAGTTAAAATGAATTAGTTATGAATTTTTAAATTTAAAAATAATCAACATAACCAATTAAGTTTTTATCATAAATTCAAATAAGCTTAAAAATTCATGATTTTGGTTCCACTAAAAAGATGATGAATTTATATGAATTTTGCAATTTTTCTTACTAAATTTGGAGTTAAAATGAATTAGTTATAAATTTTTAAAGTTTTCAACCGATTTAATTAAAAATCAAAAATCAGAAATCATTTAAATAACCAGAGGAGAGAGGTTGTCTGAGGCTGACAGATGGGGTCCACTGAGTATTTTATTTTTCTTTTTCTTACACTAACAGGTGGGACCCACTGACATTTATTAATTCTTTAAACCTTACAGTGACTGACACGTGGGGCCCATGAGTTTTTTAAATTTCTTCACAGCGCCAAAGGCTGACACGTGGGCTCCACTATGGGGGATTAATTCCTCCTCGGTGTCGCTGACAGAAGGGGCCCACCGGAATGTAAAATGTTATGTGACGCTGATAGGTGGGTCAAGTACCGGTTTAATTAACGCATGGTCCACATGTCAGTGAGTTATTACCGCTAACGACAGTTATTAGCATTTAATTACGCGTGCTAATTGAACGGTCGAGGTGAATAGTGGCTTCGTCCTCCTTTCGACGGCGGCGAGACTCATCACCGGCGGAGGAGACGGCTACTGATCGGTAGCGTAAGCAAAATGGACTTCTCAACCATGCGCCCACCTAAGGGTGAAATCTCGCCGGCCAATTTGGCCGGAGCCATCATCGGCGGCACTTGGCTACGGCACTAGACAGCACGAGAGTTCAATTAATGGCTAGGGGAGCACCTTTGGATGATCACAATGTTGAATTTGGGGTTTGTCGAGGTGCTGGCAATGTGCGGCGGCGGTGCTCGGAGGAGGGCGCATAGCGAGGGGATTGCTCCGGCAATGGAAGCTTCGGGAGGCTCTTGGGATGACTTCACCGAGCCTTGGTGATGCTTTCGGCGAATGGAATTGGACAGAGGTGATTTTGATCGACGACGAGCCCGATGATCGGAGCTGGGGAAGAAGGCGGCAATGGTGAGCTGTGGGGCAAGAGATGCCAATTACCGGCGTTGGGAGTGAGAAGGAGGTGCGGTGAGTCGATTAGAGTGCTTGGTGAGCTTTCATAGCGGTCAGGGAAGGCTAGCCGCACGGAGAGGGAATGGGCAACCATGGCGGCTGACGGGAGCAGCGACGAGGCCACAGTGCATCGGATGGGGACTTGGTGCTGGCAATGGAATAGTGATGTGCACGCACTGACGAGGGCAAGGGCTTCATCAGCACTACCGGTGCTGTGGCTGACAAAGAGGGAGGACGCGGCGGCATGGGCTCGGCTAGCCGGCATGCGCAGACGGCGATGGGTGCAGGTGGCATGCTACGGGCGGAATGGGGGCAACGTGGGGCAGAGGAGGCACGCGGATGCCTGCTGAACCGAAGGAGGGCGCGGAGTGGGGACCAGTCGGGCGAGCGCGCGCAAGGGTGCGACCGAGCAGAGGGAGGCCATGAGCGGCGAGGCAGAGAGAGAGGGGGGCAACGAAGGCAGGAGGGGGGAAGCTGGCTGGGCCGGGCGAGAGCCTGGCTGGCTCTCCCCTCTCCTTTTTATTATTTTATTATTCCTTTTTCCTTTTTATTTCATTCCTATTTATAATTGGAATGCAATTTATAGTTTTGGGACTTGGGTGCACATATATATGGTGACATATATTTTATGAGTAGATCCTCAAAATGTTATTTCAACATTTCCAAATTTTCTTTCTATACTTCCTACATTTACCATTTTTCCCTTCTTAATTTTAGATGACTTTGGGATTTGGAAGTGTAGGGCATTTCACATGTGTTGCTAATTCTTTTTATGAATTCTTGGACAAGATTTAGGATCCTCTTTTTAGATTCATAATTTCTTTTGAAACTTTCTGTTATCAACTATATTCTTTCTTTTTGGATAATCCCTGCTTATTTCATGTGCTTTAACATTATGTGTGTGTGTGTGTGTGTCTATATATATATAGTTTATTTTGTTTAATGGAACCTTAACCAAAATCCAATAATAGCCCAGAAATTCAAATACCAAAAAAAAACCAAAATTTCAAAAGGCCCCCAATTTACACAATATTTATTGCATCAAAAATTGGAATGTTACACTTTTCTCCCTGAAATATTTATATACTTATATTTTTACACAGTTAATTCAATTTCAACTAGATTTTTAATGAGGCATGCATGGTGGGCATGGTGCAAGCTAGCGCAGCGCCAGCAGTATGATATCATTCATACAGCTAATGCATGCATCCCTTTAATTGTTTTGTTAGCTATCTCAGAATGCATACATGCATGGTGCCTGCAGCGCTAGCTGTGCCGTCTTGTCACATTCAGGTGAATTCAGAGAGTTATTGCATGCATCCCTTTTGCTAGCTATCTTAGAATGAATGCATGGTGCCTGTAGCGTTAAGCGTCTTATCACATTTATTTTGTCTCCAACATACATGGTGCTTGTTTGTACTCTCACCTCAGTTAGTCTAAAATGACAACACAAAAAACTGAAATTACACAATTAATTTAATTTGAATGTGGTTTTAAACGAGATAGCACGAGAGGAATGAAGATAGCAGCCGTCACCACTATCATCGCTGCCGTCTCCACCGTCAATAGTTACTTAGGGCTAAGCTAGGTTGATATAGTATGACACCGACCCATTGTGCTATAGGCCGTATATGAGTCTAACCGGAGACGAGATAAGCCAATATGATACGGTACAATAGGGTGACCAAATTAAAACGGCACGATACGACCAAGACCCACCATACGAATATACTACAATACAACGTGGGTAAACGGCTGCTGCATAATTCTGGGGAATCTATCCTGTGACTTGCTCTCGGCGTTTGTCATGGGCAATGGT
Source organism: Melocanna baccifera (assembly GCA_036346265.1). Classification (NCBI taxonomy): domain Eukaryota; kingdom Viridiplantae; phylum Streptophyta; class Magnoliopsida; order Poales; family Poaceae; genus Melocanna; species Melocanna baccifera. Next base: position 13,357,629 of record CM070706.1, on the reverse strand, counting down.
ACCGCTCACGCAGTACAGTAGCAGTAAAGTGGCCCCATCGGCCATGGCAAGGGCTCGGACCTGGAATGGATTTTCGTCAATCGAAGGTTTTCGTCAATCAAGGATTTTCCTATTAGGCGTAGGCCACCCTAATCCATCGTATGTATGAGGAATTTTTGGCAAATATAACACAGTTTGAAGTCATATTTATAAAATGCTAATATGTGCTCAAAATTAACAAAAATATCTGTTTTATCGTCCAGTCATCGGGCAGCAACGTGCTGGAGCTGACACGTGCAAAAGGTGCCCTGTGGTCAGGCGGCAGGGCATGCTGTTCGGCCACCATGCGGCTAGCTGCTTGTCGCCCGGCCATCTGCGGCCAAGAGTCTACCACATGGCTATGGGGTGGCAGGCCATTAGTGTTGCAATTAATTAATTTCATTGTGTGATTAGAAAATTTATTTACATGCACCACTCGTAGAATTTTTTAGATATAGAAAATGAGCCCAAAAACTTATGAAATATTTTATGGAGTTTCCCAACGTAGCGTACTTCATTATGTAATTTGTTCGTAATTTTTTTGTTTCAAATTTTACTCAAAAATTCATTTATGTAAACTATTTGTAGGACTTTTTTTAATATAGGAAATGTGTGCGAAAAATTATAAAATTTTTTAAGGATCCTTACATAGTGGACTTGGTAGTGTAATTTTTTATTAAATTACACAAGGAGTACATATAGCAGTAGGAAAAACTAATGACACGAAATATAGCAGTACAAAAAGTGCATCGCACGAGATACGATATAGCTCACTCATCTGAGCCGCTACTATCTCCTCACCATGTCTGCCATCGCGGGCGTGGCTTTGTCTTTCGTCGAGCATGTCCCATGGGATACGACAACCGGTCCAGAACGTGTGTGTCAGATCAGAGGAGGTATGGAGACCGTTCAGTCTATTAAGTGGCTAGTGGTACACTAGTAAACTGAGATACAGTAGGTTGGGTCTAGTAAGCGTCGATGTCCTCCTACTGAGATATGCCAAACTGGGGGCCGCTAGCGATCAAGTCTTGAACGACGGACTCTAGAAATCCCGCTCGTGCAGAGGAGTTCTGGCCTTGATCGTACGACATGCCAGTGAAGCTAGAGGAGCACTGTCCACCCAAGTCTTCAAATTGTGCATGCACTCCAAACCCTGCGTATAGTGTGAACGATGAATTCTACCCACCCAATTATGCAAACTATGCGCGCGCTACAAATCCTGCGTACGGGGTGAATGATGAACACTGCCCTGTGTACACTGCAAACCCTGGCATCGTGTACTGCTCCCTGGAAGCAGCCGGGAGGCCCGTATCGTCATCGGTGGACTGCTCGTCATCTCTACATTGAATTGAAGGTTACAAGATAGAACGATATTAGTCACAATAAATATTTTGGATGTAGAATGCGAATCTTGTACCTTCTGGATGTGTAGCGAAGATGATTGACAGAGAGGGGTAATCTGTATAGGCTGTGTGGAGGGTAAAAATGATTCATCTCGACGATGGACCTGCAGCAGGAGAACACTATAATGTTTGTAGAACATAAGGCATAACAAAAAATAAAACATAGGTTTGCACGTAAACCTCCACCATGTATGAGAACATCAGATGGAAGGTCATCGCCTATAACTCGGCGTCGTAGAGACATTGCGCGGACAACCCGTGTGGCGATCCACTTAGCATGAACTCTGGAGTCCTTGGAGCCCAGATGATGTCGCTGTCGCGCAATGACTCGAACTCGTTGTGCCACAACAAGTAGCACCTTGCCGGTCTATCCTTGGCCCAATGCAGATGAGCAGTAGTCCACCGCAAGCCCAATAGTAGGCCCATCTATCTGGTCAGCGAATTCAGTAATGAGTGCACTGGCCTCTCGAAGCCCAGACGCCCGACAGGGAAGTGCTCCCAACTCCACAGTTGTAGAAGTACGTAGCAGATGGCCAGGTTGAGGTAGCACTAGTGCCACGCTTGCAAGCGTTACATAACCCCCGATATGTGGCATATAGACTACTGATCCTCAGCTATATTGAGGCATTGCTGCAACTTCCATGTCAGCCAAAGACTTGGCAATACGGATGGAACTTGGGGTTGCAAATATCGTCATATGTGGATGAAAACATGTTCCAACCAAAGAGCTGAAGAAGGTACGCCTCAGCCAAGTGTGGGAGACACCACGAGCACCCTCCGAGACAGCCAGGTCGAACCAATATGCTAGCCTGTCCCTCCAGTCCACCGGTGGAGGGGTTAGAACAAATGTCTCACTCAGGATAGAGAGATTGGTCAAGAAAGAAATATCTTTCAGAGTGATCATCATCTCACCTTACCGAAAGTGGAAGGTATGTGTCTCGAGCCTCCACCTATCCATAAGTGTCGAGAGCAGGCTGCCATCCAGAGTGAACTGGCATTCGATGGAAACCAGCCTCGTAAAGGGCCACAAGCCCATGGCCCGTAGGATTGGGATGTAGCGATCGTCTAGCTCCCAATGATCCCTTCCTCACTGCAGCTTGAAGGGCAAAGGGCCAGCCATGTCACCCACGATTCACAACTGGCACCAGTGGTTGTCATCGTAGAACTCTTCAAGAAGCTCCAGTAAAGACACACTTTGCAATAAATGGGATAGACGAAGTATTAGTACGAAGATCGATAATGATAATAAAATACTATAAATTAAAAATTTACGATGAAATAAATAGTACATGCATACATATATGTATTATATAAATATATATATGTACGTATGTATGTACATACATAAACACACACATATATACCTACATATACATACACACCCATATATATATATATATATATATATATATATATATATATATATATATATATATATAAACACACACACACACATATATATATATATATACACACACATAGATATATACATACATCTATATAGTATAATTAATTGGAGCACCATGGTGCCTGGATTCCACGATCGACTTTCCATCCATGATTGATTTGGCATGTCAAATCAATGACTTATCTTCTAAATCGATGCCTTTCCGAATTAATGAATACTAACGGATTTGTCTGATATATTATATACCATTGCACTTACACGCATCTAAAAGCAATCCAAAAGAAGAGACACCTTGTGTCTAGACACCATGGTGCCCCATTTCAGCGTCTCATGCACACACATATGTATATACATACACATATAGAATGGCTATACAGTACTACAAATTAAAAATTATGATAAAATAAATAATTACACACACATAATTATATATATGTATGTACACATAATTACTGTGGAGCTGACAACTGGCTACATTGTTGGCTTTTGGCTGAAATTGTAATATAGTAGCCGATAGTTTTTTCTAAGTCATTCAATTTAAAAAATAAAGAAAAATAAGAAAAAATACTATTATATCTCTACAGACAATCCAAAAGCATAAGGGAAAAAGAAAACGCAAAAAAGCCAAAATGTACCAAAAAACCAAAAAAAGATGAAATTAAGAAGCCAATATATTTTAAATGACTTCTGTCTTCTAAAAATTAAAAGATAGAAACCGAAACCACTTGAACGCGCCTAAATGTAGTCTCTCTCTCTCCCGGAAAGTTTTCAGAGTCTATTCTATCTGCTTGTTCCGGTGACCTAATCTCCTTGAAGACGTACAGTCCGGTCCTTCTCTGTAGCTACCCAAACGTTTTGTTTCCAGTACATTATTGTTATCATAATATTATGTGTTTCTTCAGCAACGCTGCAAGGCCGAATTTCGTTGCAGCAAGATTGCCAATCGAATGTATACACCTTGGTCCTGTTCTTTAACTGGGTGTTCATTGGGCTTAAACTTATAGCTTCTTAGTTTCATTATTTTTTGATTTTTTAGCTTTTAGACATTTTTTATCTTTTTTTATTTTTTTGTATTATTCATGATGATATAATATATATATTTTTATTTTTTAAATTTAATTACGTTGAAAAAGTTAGCATCAGGTACAGTAAAAAAATCAAAACAATACCAAATAAACTATAAACTGAGGCTTATAAGCCAGAATGAGCACCTAAAAATTGTGACTAACGACTTTCGACTATGTTTTTTTGAGACTATGGCAAATAGCGGAAATAATTTTAGACTCGAAAAGCTGTTTAAAAAATAGCTTTAAAAAATCACTTAAAGAAATCGTCTATTTTATTTTGGCTTTCGGGTACAAAAATAAAAGCCACAGAAAAAAAGCAAAAGAAACAGGGCTATCATAGCCATATCACGTCAGCAAGAATCATCGTCAACTAGCAATGCTAATGGGAAAGCCGAGGTAGACTGGCGTGGTTAGGTGGGTCCAAGGATACAAAACCCGAAACCAGGTGTATTTTCAGTCGGCGACCGATAATGATAACTGACTGGTTATAAAAAAACCCTAGAAAAATATTAGACAAATTTTATGATCCAAATTTTGAATTATCGGTTTGAATCCGGTAATCATTTCGGCAACCAATCAAAAACCGGTGAAAAAACCGATAAAACCACTAGAAAAAACTGAAAAAAGACAAAAAAACATAGGAGATCAATAATTGATGCGTATTTACTTCATACAGTAGTTAATCTAACACAACAAATACCCAAACTAAATTAGGAAGTGCATTATATAGTTATAAATTTAAATTTACATTTAAAAAATTGCGACCGGTATTTTCCCTCCCGGTACCCACCGTTTTTTGGTTACCAACGACGGTAACCACTGCTTTTTCCCTGGGTGGGTCAATGTTGGGACCCGGAACAACAACTCCAAGTCCCTCTGTGTAAATCGCACTATCCCAGGAAAAGCTAGTGCACATAGGTTTAACAGCAATGTATATCATGCAAAAATAACCACGAGATATTATTAAACGAAAATACAGCATTAAGGCCAAGTCTTACAATAAGGGCACAAGGCCAACAAAATAAACAAAAACAGCGGAAAGATAGTAAACGTGGCAAAGACAGCCCATCCGACCTCCACGGCGAATGACTGTAAGACGCGTCCTACTCGCTGAAGTAGTCATCACCGTCGTAGTCGCCCTTGAAGTCTGGCAACAGATTTAGCAAGGTGAGTGCAGAAGTACTCCCAAGGTAAGCAAATAAATGCTTACGCAAGTCACACCAGGAATTATAACAGAGTTGATGCATGCATAATGGATATCAAAGGAAAGCTTAATAGGGCAATGTGCGGAAAGCGATACTTGAATTTAAATACAATAACGTAAAAACGAAAAGCTGAACTTTAATACAGTATATGAAACATTGTTTTTAACAAGTATTATCGTTAGTGTAGGCTCCAACCCACACTAACCTATCCACGGGAATCCACCCGGACCAGAATCAAGACCGTCATTTGTTTGCTCAAAAACCAAGTTTATAAAATCCAAGTCTAATCTGTGATGACTTTACTCAGCATGTCCATGACCGTGGACACGGCTATCTAGATAGGTTTTTAACTCTGCAGAGGTGTACAACTTTACCCACAAGACATTCCCTCTCACTTGAGTCACACGATCAACACATTGCCTTAGGTGTGCGGCGGAGAGTTCATGACAAGGCTGTTCCGATGATCCATCGCCGAAATAATCACGCCGCCACTAAGGTTTCACCACAACTCAAATCCACGAGTTGGAGCCCCCTCTGGTGCCATGTGAGACTTCTCACAGCCTACGCCGCGCTCACATTCAGCCTATAGCGAGACTATGTTCGGAACTTCACAAATTACTTAGCCAGGTCCGTCCCATACCGGACTTGTGGTAGTACTAAGTGACTTCGTAAAATGAATCATAGAAACGGTCCTTATGTTGGTTTAGGCTCAACCACATTTCCCCCGTGCACGATAATCAACCAGGTGTCACCAAACACGAGGCATACCGGCACCCACCACCTAACCATTAGCCTAAGTCCGAAACATAAGTTTCTATTTTCATTTTTAAACAATTTTCATAAACCATTCTTGACTCACCGAAGTCAAGATATCAATTTTCAAAGTCTATCATTTCATGTGAAAGATTGATCCCACCTAAAATTATAGTAAGCCAGGCTAAGCATTTCTATAAAATTTTCTAGTCAATACTATGATACTAACTAGTTTTCAGCTAAGGTGACAAGGTATAGGAATTCGAGATTCAAATTGGGCTCTAATCAAAGGATTATGGGTATAACTAACTTTAAAACAAATTTGAATTATATTTGAGCAAAGATACGCATGCATATATAGTAAAACAATATAAATACATTTGAAATATTAGGTTCAACATGGTCAAAGGTGTAACTTGCCTTGATCGAAGCCCTGCGGGGAATCGTCGAACTCAGCGTCTCCGGAATCGTCGAAATCTATCGTAAAGAGTCAATTCAAAGAAAATTCAAATGAAATCCAAATAACTTCCAAAAATTATAAAATAAACCGGGAGACAGAATTTTGAATTTTGGATGTGGACCAACAATTCTTGGAAAGGAATTGAGGCTTTTAAAAGAAATTGGAAATTTAAATTTAAATTTAAATCTTGGGATTACAAAATATATTCAAACAAATTTAAATAAATTTCAAAAATTCAAAATTATTCCAGAAATGGATAGATCATGATTTTAGAAAAATTTAAAAATTTGAATGGGTCAATTTGGAGTTAAAATGCAAAAGTTATAGCCTTCCAAAGTTTAAATTCAAAATAAAAGAAAAAGGGTATTTTCTAGATTTATTTTTAAACCGAAAAGGATTTATGACGTCAGCACGAATTATTTTTCTAAAGGAAATTACAGATTATGATGTCAGCCCTAGGATTAATTATTCCGGGGAGAGGCTGACAGGTGGGGCCCGGGTGTCGTGGACCGGATCCACGGACCCGAGAGGTGGGTGAGGTGGCATGCGGGTGCGCGGGAGGCGGTGGCGCCGCGTGGCGCCACGTGGCTGCCGTGGTCGCCGCCGCGTGGCGCCATGTCACGACTTTATGCCGACGCGTGGCGCGCGCGCGAGGTGGCGAGGCGCCAGTGGCGACCGGCGTGGCGCCCGGTGGCGACCACGCCGCTGCCACCTCGGCCCGGCGGCCGACGGGCGAGTGGCGGCGCGGTGGCGCCACGGGACCGATGGTCGCGGCGCTCGGTGGCGGCGGCGCGGCGGTGGTACCAAGATGAAGAGGGGACGCGGGAGCACTCGGGTACCTTCTGCGGCGCTCGGGGATGGCCGGACGGAAGATCGGTGGAGAGGCGGCGGTCGGAGGAGGGTTCACGGCGGCGGAGTAGCTCGGTGGTGCGGATGCTCGAGGAGTGGTCGCGAGGATCGCTGGGCACCAAGAAGGTCGGGAGGCGTCGGCGAGGCGAGGGGCTCGGCCGCGGCTATTGCTCGCCGGAGTCGCTTGCCGCGGAGGGGATTCGGCGCAGGAGACCTTCGGGCTTGATCGCTGGGATTGAGGAGTGCAGGGAGGCGGTGTGGGTAGAGGTGCCCGGGAGGCCTTTTATAGCCCGGGAGGAAATAACGGTCGCGCCCATCTCGCCGGAGTTGCAGCGGCTCGGAGGTTTAACGCGACGGTGTGCGGCTGCAATTACGCGATTATGCCCGCAATGGACGCGGTGGAGGTGCAATGGCTATTAGCCGTCGGCGCGGGCATCAATTGAAGAAACCGGCTTTAAAAGCTTCGGTTCGCGGCTTCAATAAGCGGCGGCGGAGATCGCGCAAGGAAGAAAGGAAAGAAGCGGGGAAGACGGAGGCGACACGGAGGCCCACCGGTCGTGAGAGAAAAAGCGGGAAAGAAATCGGGCGGTGGTTCGATTAGCGGCGCGTGGCGGGAGGGGGAATCGGGTCGTCGCGTGATGCGCGAAGGGTAAGTGAGGAGGTGCGGTGAGATCCCATCCGCAATGGAGACTTGTTACGAGCCGTTGGGGTTTGAGCGGAGGTTAAGTGAACGCGGACGGCGGGATAGAATCCGACAACGGCGAACGGTCCCGATCGAACCACGTGGCGGCAGGAGCGAGAGGGAGTGGTGAAGCGGTAAGTTGGTGCGGCGGCGAGGATTAATTCCGCGCGGAGTGGGCGGTCCGATGCACGACACGCGTCGCACGCGAGAGAGGAAGGCGGGAGAGGGTTTAAGTTTGATCGGACGGTGAGGGGAATCCGGTGCGGAGGGCTCCGATGGGCGACACTTGTCAGCCCGAGGAGGGTTTTAGGATTTTCTTTCTTTTTGATTTTCCAGAAATGCTATTAAGCTTTAGAAAACTCAGAAAAATACCAAATAAATTTATAAATCCAGAAAAATTCAGAGAACTATCTGGAGCTATTCTAGATTTAATAAAAATATTTTCCACTCATTTTAACAAGTATAATTTGCAAAGGCACAATTTGATTTTAAAAGGGAAGGTTTTAATTGTTTCTAAAATCTGAAAAAAAATTAATATAACCTCATATTTGACTTTAGGAAGCTGAAATACATTTGTTTTAACTTTCAGTAAAGCAATAAATTCATTTTTGACTTTTACAAATTAAAGTTTATAATTTTTCTCAAATCAGGAATTTGACATAACTCCAGAAAAATCAAATAAATTCCAGATTTAATTTTAAATAAAGGAATAAAATTTTGGGATGGCTGGCAAAAGAGATGGGGATGGCTGGTCTTTAAATCTTCTTCTCGCTCCCAGGTGGCTTCGTCTTCGGTGTGGTTGCTCCACTGAACTTTGCAGAATCTGATGGTCTTCCTTCTGGTCTGACGTTCTGCTATCTCGAGAATCTTGATTGGTTGCTCCTGGTAGGTGAGGTCATCCTGGAGGTCCATGGTTTCCAGTGCGGCTTGCTCTGTGGGTACTTGGAGGCATTTCTTTAACTGTGAGACATGAAAGACATTGTGCACCCCTGACATGCTTGGCGGCAAGTCTAACTGATATGCGACTGCACCTCTTCGATCCAGAATCTTGAAAGGGCCCACATATCATGGTGCTAGTTTCCCTCTAACTTGAAACCTTTTCACACCTCTGAGTGGGGATACTCGACGATAGACGTAGCCCCCGACCTCAAAGGTCAAATCTCGGCGACGGTTGTCCGCATAACTCTTCTGTCGAGATTGGGCTATCTTCAGTCGGTCTCTGATCTTCTTAACCTTATCTTCTGCGTCTTGTAGCAGGTTCGGCCCAGCTTCTTGAGGTTCTCCTTGCTGATCCCACAGCAAGGGTGTCCTGCACTTTCGTCCATACAAGGCTTCGAAAGGTGCCATCTGCAGACTGGCTTGGTAGCTATTATTGTAAGAGAACTCTGCATAGGGCAATGATCGGTCCCAGCTGTTTCCAAAGTCCAGAGTACAAGCTCTCAGCATATCCTCGAGTACTTGATTAACTCTCTCTGTTTGACCATCTATTTGGGGGTGGTAAGCGGTACTGAAACTGAGCTTACTCCCTAACTCTTCATGCAGCTTTTGCCAGAATCGAGAAGTGAACTGACTTCCTCGATCTGACACTATTTTCTTGGGAACGCCATACAGGCACACAATCCGGGACATGTACAGCTCGGCTAATTTACTCCCGGAGTAAGTGGTCTTGATTGGTATAAAGTGAGCCACTTTAGTTAATCGGTCTATGATCACCCAGATTGAATCATAACCCGATTGTGTTCTTGGGAGTCCGGTTATGAAATCCATGCCGATTTCTTCCCACTTCCATTCCGGTATTGGCAGGGGTTGCAAGAGTCCAGCTGGCCTTTGATGTTCGGCTTTGACTCGCTGACAGGTATCGCAGGCTTCAATAAACTCTGCTATTTCCCTCTTCATACTAACCCACCAATATTTTTTCCTTAGGTCCTGGTACATCTTGGTACGATCTAGGTGGATTGAGTAGGGGGTGTCATGGGCCTCTTTCAGAATCAGGGTTTTGATTTCCTAATTATTCGGCACACAGATGCGGTTCTCGAACCAAACAGTACCATATTCGTCTTCACTGAACCCTGGTGCTTTGCCTCTCCTCATATTCTTCTTGATTTCTTGAATATCCTCGTCAACCTTCTGAGCCTCCATAATTTGATTAGGCAAGCCAGGTTGTATCTCCAGGGTGGTAAGGATGTTTGGTCCCGTCGGGTTTAGACTTAGACGGGCGACTCCCTCCTGAAGTCGGGTCTGGTCTTCTTCCGATATCACCATGTTTGCATAAGACTTCCTGCTTAAGGCATCGGCTACCACATTCGCTTTTTCGGGGTGGTAATGTATACTGATGTCGTAGTCCTTTATCAACTCCAACCATCTTGTTTGCCTCGAGTTGAGTTACGCACGGGTGAAGATATACTTCAAACTCTTATGGTCCGTGTATACTTCACAACGATTACCGATGAGATAGTGGCGCCAGATTTTTAAGGCGTGCACTACTGCGGCTAACTCCAAGTCATGAGTGGGATAATTGCACTCATGGGGCTTGAGTTGGCGCGATGCATAGGCTACCACTTTGCCTTCTTGCATCAGAACACAGCCTAAGCCTAGGCGAGAGGCATCACAGAAGACCTCGAAGCCTTTATGCACGTCCGGCAAAACAAGCACGGGTGCTGAGACTGGCCTTTTCTTGAGGGTTTGAAAACTTTGCTCACAAGCCTTCGTCCATTCGAACTTCTTTTCCTTTTTCAACAACTGAGTCATTGGCTTAGCTGTCTCGGAGAATCCTGCTATGAACCGACGGTAATAACTCGCAAGTCCAAGAAAGCTCCTGACTTCTGTTACGGATTTTGGTGGCTTCCACTCCTTTACTGCTTCTACCTTGGAAGGATCTACAGCGATTCCCTCGGCTGTCACGATATGTCCGAGAAAGGCAACCTCTTTTAGCCAGAATTCACATTTGCTGAACTTGGCAAAGAGTTGATGCTCTCAAAGCTTTTCCAACGTTATTCGGAGATGCTGCTCATGCTCTTCTTCATTCTTGGAGTAGATGAGAATGTCGTCGATGAAGATTACTATAAACTTGTCCAAGTATTTCATGAATACACTGTTCATCATACTCATGAAGTAGGCCAGTGCATTGGTCAGTCCAAATGACATGACCGTGAACTCATAATGTCCATATCTGGTGGAGAAGGCAGTTTTGGGAATGTCTTCTTCATGGATCTTTAGCTGATGGTATCCTGATCGCAGATCAATCTTGGAGAAGATACGGCTCCTTTCAAGCGATCGAGCAGTCATCGATCACGGGAGGGTATTTATTCTTGATGGTGATGTCGTTGAGTGCTCTGTAGTCCACACATAGCCTCAAACTCTCATCCTTCTTCTTGACGAACAGGACGGGTGCTCCCCAAGGTGACGAACTGGGTCGGATGTACCCCTTGTCTTCTAATTCCTTTAGTTGATTCTTCAATTTTGCTAACTCGTTAGCAGGCATCCGATATGGTCTCTTGGAAATCGGGGCGGTGCCTAGGACTAGGTCAATCACAAACTCGATTTCCCTATCCGGTGGTATTCCTGGCAGTTCCTCGGGAAAACATCTGGGTATTCCCGTACGATTGGCACTTCCTCCAAGACTTGAAGATGGAAAAGGGCACATTCTTCTGCCTTCGGGATTTGAGAGAAGATCACTTCTATGCCTTGGTCATTGGTGAGGGTGATGGATCTGGTAGCGCAATCGATCTGTCCTCGATTCCTGGCTAACCAGTTCATCCCGAGAATGACATCTAATCCTTGCGATTCCAAAACCAAAAGATCGGCTAGGAATCGGGTTCCGTCTATGAGCAATTCCACTTTGGGGCACAAGGTCCCTGCTCTCATTTCTGCTCCAAGGGAGTGAACTATCATAGGGTTGCTAAGGGTTACCCTGCCCAACCCATGCTTATCCACAAAAGTTTTTGATACAAATGAATGTGATGCTCGGAATCGAAAAGGGCCGATCTTTGATGCGAATTGACAAGGAACATACCCAAGACGACGTCCGGTGCGGCTGAGCTTCTTGGTATCCACGTGGTTCACTCTCCCTTGACGAAGGTCTGCGGCTTTTGCTTGCCCACAGTTACGACTTCCGAGGCTCACGAAGTCGCCGCTGCAGCTGAATCTTCTTGGGGCACGCCTTGGCAAAATGCCACAGTTCCTTGCGATAGTAGCGAGTTAATCCGTCGGTTGGCGGATTGCTCTTCGCACTGCCACCGGTTGTTGGGGTGCGGTTGCTTTGGAAGCTAACGGCGGTTGGCTCGAAAGCAGCGGTGGTGGTTGAAGACTTGAACTCGCTGGATCGTTCTTGAAGTTCTTTGCCACGGGTGCGAACTTGTTTGAGTGCGGAGGAGTGGTGCGATTCTTGAAAGAACCTCCCGAGTTGTTTCTCTGGTCTGCCATTCTTTTCTTCCGAGATTCCATTTCCATGTGCTTGCCCTCCTGGCGGATGGCCTTACTGACTAGCTGGTGGAAGTCAGTATAGTCACCGATATCACCGGATTGATATGTTGTCATTCGAGCCCTCCATGAATCTTTCTTGCTTGGCCTCGTCGGAAGCCACATCTTCCGGCGCATAGCGGGCTAGTTGGTTGAACTTTTTCACGTACTCATTGACAGTACGACTTCCTTGGCGCAGAGACCCGAACTCCTTCTTCTTCAATGCCATGGTGCCGGTGGGGATGTGAGCCTTGCGAAAGCTTTGCTCGAACTCGTTCCACGTCACCGTCTGCGGGTTGGCGTGCGAAGCGGTGAAAGTATCCCACCATTGAGACGTGGGCCCATTCAGCTGATGGGAGGCGAACAGGACTCGCTCCCGATCAGTGCACTGCAGTATGTCCAGCTTCTTGCCAATCGACCTGAGCCAGTCGTCGGCGTCCATTGGTTCAAGATCGCCGGCGAAGGTGGGTGGCTTGATCCTCAGGAACTCAGAAAGACGATTGGGAGGTACTTGGGCAGGTTGATGATGAGCCTGAGGGTTGTTGATCGTCTGAGCTAATAGCTGGATCAACTGGTTTTGATTGGCCATCAATTGTGCCCAATCCGGTCCTGCTGCTGGCGGGGGTGGTGGAATCGGAGCTGACTAGCTCCCTTGTGCTCCGGGGTTGGTGTTGTCCATGCTGGAGTTCCTTCTCGTGTTCACCATCTATTGAGGCTTTCAGATTTAGAGAGAGAACTAAATGAAAGGTTCTAGTAACAATCCCACCAAAATAACACACAAGAGCAAGGAAAACACGAATAAGAGCCAAACAAAACTTTTTATTTTATTATGATAGTCTCGTGGCTATTTACAGAGGACTACAGCTCACGGATAGCGTTCTAAGACTCAGGGTTGTCTAAACACTAGCGCTGCGCTCGAGTCTCCTCGGAAAAGGCCCGGAATCAGTGGAACCTGCATCTTCTACACGGAGCTCGGCAAGTTCTTCTTCGCGTGCGCGGAGCTTCTGCTGTGCGGTGTGCGGCTCGTCGAGGTGATGCAGTACATGTGATCCATGGACTTGGTGAACTCCACCAGTCGTACGAGGCGCGGGTTGCTCTCATACTCTGTAGACGAGAAGTCGCTGGCAGCCCACAGAGGGTCTTCATGGGAAATGTAGCAAAATCGGTGCGCAGCAAGTCTCGAGCGTAGATGTTCCGCAGCTGGCGAATGGCCTCTCGGGCTGCATCCTGCACTCCGTCGAAGAAGGTAGCTCGAGGTAGGGGTGCGTCGAACACGTAAATGGCTCCGTTTGCTCCGAAATCTTTGAAGATCTTCACTTCCACCCTCCAGCGTTCCTCGTCTCCATACATGCCAACATATCCTTGGTAGAGGGGGTACGGGCGGAAGTTGAGCTCTTGCATGAGGCTGTACAGATCATCGGCGAAGAGTCCGGCAAGGGTTCCATGGGAGACACGGGTGGGTTACTCCATCTAAAATTTTGGAGGAGGAGAGGAGTTAGTAATTAGTTTTGGTAAAGAGATTGAGAAAAGGAAGAGATGTTTTTAAAAAGGGCATTTCTTATGAAAATATATTCTTAAGGTTGGTCTCTAGCTAAGGTCACGTCTTAGGGTCATTGTTGCTCTGATACCATTTCTGTCGGGACCCGGAACAACAACTCCAAGCCTCTCTGTGTAAATCGCACTATCCCAGGAAAAGCTAGTGCACACAGGTTTAACAGCAATGTATATCATGCAAAAATAACCACGAGATATTATTAAACGAAAATACAGCCTTAAGGCCAAGTCTTACAATAAGGGCACAAGGCCAACAAAATAAACAAAAGCAGCGGAAAGATAGTAAAGGTGGCGGCCACAACCCATCCGACTTCCCATAGGCGAATGATCGTAAGGCGCGTCCTACTCATGAAGTAGTCCTCACCGTCGTAGTCGCCCTCGAAGTCTGGCAACAGATTTAGCAAGGTGAGTACAGAAGTACTCCCAAGGTAAGCAAGTAAATGCTTACGCAAGTCACACCAGGAATTATAACAGAGTTGATGCATGCATAATGGATATCAAAGGAAAGCTTAATAGGGCAATGTGCGGAAAGCGATACTTGAATTTAAATACAATAACGTAAAAACGAAAAGCTGAACTTTAATACAGTATATGAAACATTGTTTTTAACAAGTATTATCGTTAGTGTAGGCTCCAACCCACACTAACCTATCCACGGGAATCCACCTAGACCAGAATCAAGACCGTCATTTGTTTGCTCAAAAACCAAGTTTATAAAATCCAAGTCTAATCTGTGATGACTTTACTCAGCATGTCCATGACCGTGGACACGGCTATCTAGATAGGTTTTTAACTCTGCAGAGGTGTACAACTTTACCCACAAGACATTCCCTCTCACTTGAGCCACGCGATCAACACACTGCCTTAGGTGTGCGGCGGAGAGTTCATGACAAAGCTGTTCCGATGATCCATCGCCGAAATAATCACGCCGCCACTAAGGTTTCACCACAACTCGAATCCACGAGTTGGAGCCCCCTCTGGTGCCATGTGAGACTTCTCACGACCTACCGCGCTCACATTCACCTATAGCGAGACTATGTTCGAACTTCACAAATTACTTAGCGAGTCCGTCCCATACCGGACTTGTGGTAGTACTAAGTGACCGTAAAATGAATCATAGAAACGGTCCTTATGTTGGTTTAGGCTCAACCACATTTCCCATGCACGATAATCAACCAGTGTCACCAAACACGAGGCATACCGGCACCCACCACCTAACCATTAGCCTAAGTCCAAACATAAGTTTCTATTTTCATTTTAAACAATTTTCATAAACCATCCTTGACTCACTGAAGTCAAGATATCAATTTTCAAAGTCTGTCATTTCATGTGAAAGATTGATCCCACCTAAAATTATACTAAGCCAGGCTAAGCATTTCTATAAAAGTTTCTAGTCAATACTATGGTACTAACTAGTTTTCAGCTAAGGTGACAAGGTATAGGAATTCGAGATTCAAATTGGGCTCTAATCAAAGGATTATGGGTATAACTAACTTTAAAACAAATTTGAATTATATTTGAGCAAAGATACACATGCATATACAGTAAAACAATATAAATACATTTGAAATATTAGGTTCAACATGGTCAAAGGTGTAACTTGCCTTGATCGAAGCCCTGCGGGGAATCGTCGAACTCAGCGTCTCCGGAATCGTCGAAATCTATCGTAAAGAGCCAATTCAAAGAAAATTCAAATGAAATCCAAATAACTTCCAAAAATTATAAAATAAACCGGGAGACAGAATTTTGAATTTTGGATGTGGACCAACAATTCTTGGAAAGGAATTGAGGCTTTTAAAAGAAATTAGAAATTTAAATTTAAATTTAAATCTTGGGATTACAAAATATATGCAAACAAAATTTAAATAAATTTCAAAAATTCAAAATTATTCCAGAAATGGATAGATCATGATTTTAGAAAAATTTAGAAATTTGAATGGGTCAATTTGGAGTTAAAATGCAAAAGTTATAGCCTTCCAAAGTTTAAATTCAAAATAAAAGAAAAAGGGTATTTTCTGGATTTATTTTTAAACCGAAAAGGATTTATGACGTCAGCACGAATTATTTTTCTAAAGAAAATTACAGATTATGACGTCAGCCCTAGGATTAATTATTCCGGGGAGAGGCTGACAGGTGGGGCCCGGGTGTCGTGGACCGGGTCCACGGACCCGAGAGGTGGGTGAGGTGGCATGCGGGTGCGCGGGGAGCGGGGTGGCGCTGACGTGGCGCCACGTGGCTGCCGCGTGGTCGCCGCGTGGCTGCCATGTCACGACTTTATGCCGACGTGGCCGCGCACGCGCGAGGTGGCGAGGCGCCAGTGGCATCGGCGTGGCGCCACCGCAACCAACCACGCTGCAGCCACCTCGGCCGGCCCGGCGGCGACGGCGGCGGCGGCGGTGGCGCCGCGAGGACCGATGGTCGCCGGCGCTCCGGTGGCCGCGGCGGCGGCGGTGGTACCAAGATGAAGAGGGGACGCGGGAGCACTCGGGTACCTTCTGCGGCCTTCGGGGATGGCCGGAGCGGAAGATCGGTGGAGAGGGGCGGCGGTCGGAGGAGGGTTCACGGCGGCGGAGTAGCTCCGGTGGTGCAGATGCTCAGAGGAGTGGTCGCCGAGGATCGCCTGGGCACCAGCAAGGTCGGGAGGCGTCGGCGGGCGAGGGCTCGGCCGGCGACTGTGCTCGCCGGAGTCGCTTGAAGCCGCGGAGGATTCGGCGCGAGGAGACCTTCGGGCTTGATCGGCTGGGATTGAGGAGTGCAGGGGTGGCGGTGTGGGTAGAGGTGCCCGGGAGGCCTTTTATAGCACGGGAGGAAGTAACGGTCGCGCCCATCTTGCGGAGTTGCGATGGCTTGCGAGTTTAACGCGACGGTGGTGCGGCCGCAATTACGTGCGATTATGCCCGCAATGGGCGCGGTGGAGGTGCAATGGCTATTAGGCGTCGGCGCGGGCATCAGTCGGAAGAAAACGAAGCTTTAAAGCTTGATTCGCGGCTTCAATGGCGGCGGCGGCGAGATCGCGCGAGGAAGAAAGGAAAGGGGCGGAGAAGACGGAGGCGACACGGAGGCCCACCGGTCGGCGAGAGAAAAACGGAAAGAAATCGGGCGGTGGTTCGATTAGCGGCGCGTGGCGGTGGGAATCGGGTCGTCGGGTGATGTGCGAAGGGTAAGTGAGGAGGTGCGGTGAGATCCCATCCGCAATGGAGACTTGATCCGGCCGTTGGGGTTTCGGCGAGGGTTAAGTGAACACGGACGGCGGGATAGAATCGACAACGACGAGCGGTCCCGTCGAACCACGTGGCGGCGGAGGAGCGGTGAAGCGGTAAGTTGGTGCGGCGGCGAGATTAATTCCGCGCGGGAGTGGGCGGTCCGATGCACGACACGCGTCGCACGCGAGAGAGAGGAAGGCGGGAGAGGGTTTAAGTTTGATCGGGCGGTGAGGGAATCCGGCGGCGGAGGGCTCCGATGGGCGACACTTGTCAGCCCGAGGAGGGTTTTAGGATTTTCTTTCTTTTTGATTTTCCAGAAATGCTATTAAGCTTTAGAAAACTCAGAAAAATACCAAATAAATTTATAAATCCAGAAAAATTCAGAGAACTATCTGGAGCTATTCTAGATTTAATAAAAATATTTTCCACTCATTTTAACAAGTATAATTTGCAAAGGCACAATTTGATTTTAAAAGGAAAGGTTTTAATTCTTTCGAAAATCTGAAAAAAATTAATATAACCTCATATTTGACTTTAGGAAGCTGAAATACATTTGTTTTAACTTTCAGTAAAGCAATAAATTCATTTTTGACTTTTACAAATTAAAGTTTATAATTTTTCTCAAATCAGGAATTTGACATAACTCCAAAAAAATCAAATAAATTTCAGATTTAATTTTAAATAAAGGAATAAAATTTTGGGATGTTACAGTCAACTTCTGAAATGTAAATCGGTCACTACAAACATGTACAAGGTATAATGAATAGGGCAGTTCCTTTCAATCCAGGATGAAACAAAAGATGGCCTGGATACAAACACCCCTACAGGCAATACAAAAGCTACAAGAGATTAATACAATCTACAGCCGTGGTTTCAACCTTGCACAAAAT
This sequence comes from Melocanna baccifera, assembly GCA_036346265.1. Lineage (NCBI taxonomy): Eukaryota > Viridiplantae > Streptophyta > Magnoliopsida > Poales > Poaceae > Melocanna > Melocanna baccifera. Next base: position 13,339,679 of record CM070706.1, on the reverse strand, counting down.
TCTCAACAACAGTATTTGCTCTCAACTGTTGTTTGACAAATAATGAAATAGAACAGCTACTACCGCAACTAATATAACCTTGAGTAGTAGCTTGGATCCCACCAGAGATGCAGGCGAAGATCCTGATTGTGGTGGGTTCTGCCCCCTTAGTTTAGCTAGCAACAGATGTATGAGTCCACGCCTCGCAGCTGTTACAGAATTGAGATTGGTTAGAAATAGGTTTAACTTTGAGAGTCAATCCTAACCACAATAGTGGTGAAATACCAATTTAGAATTCAATACTAAATCATAATAATGGTGATATAAGCAATAAAGAACAATATGAAGTAGTTCATGCACAAAAAATGCGTGAAGGTCAGTTCAAGAATAACAGAGCAGATGCTCAAGCTAGTGGCACTAGAAAAAAAATGTTTTGGCATGTAACACCATCATTCCACTACCAGAAGCAACCAGATGGATGGCTCAGTGCCACAACCTAACCATAAAGAGTTATAAAAGTTTGGACAGAAACTATTATAACTCCATACAGTTGCCCATGTCCCAGTGGTACGTATAGAGGAAACAGAGTAACAAACTTTTGAGACCACTAAATACAATTGAACACAGCCAAAAGTAAACCGAACAAAAAATAACCTGAAAACTACATTCTTTATGTTATATCTAACAAAAGCCATGCTCCTCTAATAATCTAAATCCTAAAAAGTTACTGGAAAAGTTACTTGTTCTGTATAATAAGGCTATCTTGAATCCAACTCTAGCATCCAAAAAGAAAGTTTCGAGTGCAACCAAAAGAATGAAATAAGACTTGAAAAACCAAATATAAGAGAAGTGTAATTTTATAATTGTTTGCTAACATATTATTATGAAAATAAAATGGTCAACATCGAATCTTGCAGACCATGTAATGTCCAATACATGTATTTGTCAAAGGAGTGAGTATATAATCCCCAAACACCAGCAATTCTAAACCATATTTTCTTAAAACTAGATGTTCTTTGATTTTGACAAGTGCATCAAGTTTTTGTCAAACAATTAATCAACCTATTTTCTTTCGTAGACGTTTTCTGACACAATCACCATGTAGTACAAACCATAAAGTAGCACTGAGATGGGACAAACCATTAAGCACTCTACTCGAAAGTAAGAAAGAAGGTGCACTGTATTCTTTTTCAGCTTGTCAGTCAAACTAACAATGGTTAACTACATAGTCCACTGTACTTTATAAAGCACCTTCCCGATTTTTATCAAAGGTTAAAATAAAAACCTTTTCTCATGGAGAATAGGTATGGTTGTATGGATAATAGCAAAAGGAAACCAAAGGGTTCTCTACTTCTCTCTGTATTGCTATGAAAAATGTGATTGCCACACGAATACGAATTATTTTTTCCACAGCTTGTAGTGTGAGCTGTCCTAATACCCAATGCAACTCATACTAACTCATACCTTTTTCATATATATGAACCTTCCTGGTAAAACACTAATTCCAGTTTCAGTTTTGAAGGAAAATATATACCATTAACCACCCTTTGATGTCTACTTGTCAAATAGAGCGCTAACTTCACGTTTCAGATTCACGCGAAGAATATCACCCACCACCTCATCATGTGAAGATAGAAGCGATGCAAATTGCTACTCCATAGCACAAGAGGTGAAGGCATCATAAAAAAGGAAACCACATGAATCAAACTTAAATTACCTGCTTTTTTCAATTCCCTCTCTTCCACACCAATTCTTCGTCTCAAAGCATTAAGTAGTGAGCCAAAATAAAGAGCTAAGACAGTGCAAGTGAAGGTGATAACATTGTATGGCATGCTGAAATCAGGCGTTGTCAAAGGAACAAGCAATACTTCTGTGTATGACTTCACAACACCATCTTCCTGCAGGACATAATAACATTTGCAATGAGAAAATATCATAGCAGAACATCTCATAATCATAAGGTAGTTTTTCTGATACTACTAAGTACTAATCAATCCATAACATCTCTAAAGGATTTACCTTGAAGTTCTTTAGCAAAGGTGACACAAACAATGAATCAGTCTCAGGATAACTTCGGCTAGAGTTGAACTCAGGAAAGCTAATCAAAGCTGATGGAATGTCAAATCCTTGATTAGCATCAGGAGGATATTCATCTATGTGCAGGAACCCCTGAAAATACATGTTCATGTAACATTGTCAACCAAGGAAAACATTTAGTTCTGAATATCGTTGTATGGAGAATGAAAATAATTAAGCAGCAGAACAGACCTTGTCAAAGTCCAACGTCAGGGTAGCCGACTGCATACTGCAAGGAAATCTTAACAACATCTCAACAGTACCAGGCAAAAGTTTGTCTTCTGAAGGAGTGACATGAATCTTGTCAACTACTTCTGATATAGCCTTACTGTTCCCATCAATGAAAATTTCTAGGCTGTGATAATACACCTTAACATACCATGGAACAACCTGGAAAACTACAGCCTTTATTGAACAATCATTTGAGCTGCCAAACAACTGCTTATGCAGATTAGTGGATATAAATGACAGAGCAATTGACCCTCTTTCATTTCCGCTACCCATAAGAAATCTGTTTGCATGATAAGGTGCAGGGGAGCAAGACCATATGAGGGGAAGCTTCCAAGTTATGCCCACATCCAAAGGCTTTTCATCATCGTAGTTACTAACATCATATTCATATAATGAAGAAGATTGGGTTTCCAATTTATTTAACTCTTTGAGTATCCTGTCTGGGGCAGTCGACAATACAAAGAATTCATTTCTCCAAGAAACTTCAAATCCAGATTTCTCAACTTTGTCAACGATACCTTTTTCAATCTCTAAAAATATTCTGCTAGATTTAGAAACAACGCATTTCCCTGACAATTTCCTGTTAAACAGATGTTTCATGGACCAGCTGGGCTGGAGTTGACCTTCAGTGGATTGAACCTGTTTGCCATTAACAGTATTTGGTTGCAGCACTACTGTCAGTGTTTGATCAAGAATAATACCAAGTGATCGGGATGATATTAGTTTCAACTTTTGGGAATGGTAATATCCTTTATAAATTGAAGGTCTGTACAACAAAGAAGCTATCCCAGCTTTGTCACGACATGGAAGAAGTTTCAGCCAAGGTGTGAGATTCTCAGTGCACACAGCTTCACGAGGCAATGCACCATATCGTAGATTGCCTTCATTACCCTTAAATCCCCAACGAGGAGCAGAAAATGCAGTGGAAGACTCTAAGAAGTTGATGGATGCACAAAACAGGCCTGAGAGTGTGTGTGTCAGGTTCTTCCATGTGGTATCAATCTCAGCCAAAGGAAGGTCAAAAACCGCCCACAGCTCAACACCTGGAGGCTTTGCATTATTTGTTGACATTGGATCATAGCCACCCCACAGCTCATAATTCCACCTTCCCTGTGTGAATGATAGTTCCAATTCGCTAATATGAAAATTTTGGACCTGGTTTACACAACACAGCATGATGTTAACAGCAATTCCAGAACATTCTTAGAAGGCAGTAGAAAATTGTTACACAGATGAGCAATGGAGATCACTTTCTTCTGAAGTTCTGATGTGACAGAAAGGCACGAAACTATCATGGTTTTACTAAATAATCCAATAGCGTGCAAAGGCCACATGCAGGAAAGTTTACTGTCTGAACAATGGCGTATCTCAAAATGTTAGCCTTTTATTATAGGAAATGTTAGCTATTGTTAGCAACAAGTAAATATGGACACAGGTTGTATGCTACACAAATCTCTATAATTTAGTGTCATCTAATGATCCTAGTCGACATGAGGAGGTAGGGGGATGGAATTATCTGAGTCAAGCTAATCTTTGAAGACTTAGTTTTGAATGTTGTTAGCGCATATGCTCCACAAATAGGTTTGGATGAGGCCACTAACAAGTAATTTTGATGACATGGTTAAAAATGTGCATAACAGTAATAAGCTTTTCTTAGTAGGCGATTTCAACGGTTATGTCGGTACAACTAATAGGGGGTTTCAGAGAGTGCATGGGAGTTTTGGTTATAGTGATAGGAACCAAGAGGGAGAAGATATCTTAAACTTTGCCGTAGCCTATGATCTCATGATAGCTAACATTTTTTAGAAAAAGACATTCCTATTTAATTATCTTTAGCAGTGGTCAACATTCTAGCCAAATCAGTTTCAGATGGTGCATGGGGTTTTGGTTACGGTGATAGGAACCAAAAGGAAGAAGATATCTTGAACTGTGCCGTGGCCTATGATCTCATGATAGCTAACACTTTTTTTAGAAAGAGATATTCCCATTTAGTTATCTTTAACAGTAGTCAGCATTCTAGCCAAATCGATTTTATCCTTATTAGGAGGGAGGACAAACGAACCTGCATAGACTGTACGAGGTTATACCTGGAGAGTGTGTTGTCTAACAACATTAGTTGGTAGTCTTCGACTTTCGTTTTAAGATACGAGTTCGACAGGCTAAGATCGCCAAAGCCACGAGGATGAAGTAGTGGAAACTCAACGAGGATGTCTCATAGGCGTTTAAGGAAAGAATGATCACAGAAGGGATATAAAACGTGGGAGAAGCGAATAGTATGTAGACGGAGATAGCAACCCACATTAGAAAGGTGGCTACAGAGGTGCTTGGAGTGACTCGAGGGAAAAGATGCAAACCTAAAGACACTTGGTGGTAGAACAAGGAAGTATAAAAAGCTATTGAGGAAAAGGTATGCTACAAGAACATGCATCATGATAGGAAGGACAACAACGTATAGAAGTACAAAGCAACAAAAAAAATGCAAAGAAAGCGGTGAGTGAGGCACGGGAAAAGACCTATGAGGAAATTTAGCAGAAGTTAAGTACCAAGGAGGGCAAGAAGGATGCCTACAAGATAGCTAAACTTCGAGAAAGGAAAATGAGAGATTTTAACAAAGTTAAATGCATCAAAGACGACATTAATAGACTTTTGGTGAAAGACGATGAAATCAAGGATAGGTGGAGAGATAACCATGGTTGTCACGGCGACCTCGTCGACCACGGCGCCTAAGGAGCGCCATGACGCCTAGTCGTCCCGGTGGGCGCCTAGTCATCCTCTAGGCATTGCTAGGCGAGCTAAAGCGGTTCACTTGACGAGTACCTAACTACTTAACTAAAACAACAAATTAGAGAGAGATCAATAGCAATTGCATATCTAAAACCTTGATGAGCCTGCAATTGCACATATGAATGTTATGAAGTACATAACAGTCTCACTGTCTTACTGGACAATAGCACATCAATTTTAGTTTACCAACATGGACTCCAATTACTAACTAGTACATAACTAGTATATAACAAGTTAACAATAGATAGTACATAACTAATATATAACAAGTTAACTAGTACATGGACTCCAAATCTCCAATTTCGATCTTCAGACTGCAGTACTGCACATTGCACAAAGGGAGGGAGGGAGAGGACCAGAGGGGGAGAGGACCAGAGGGAGGGAAGGAGCGCCGGTGGGAGGGACCAGAGGGAGAGAGGGAGCGGCGGCGGCCAGAGGGAGAGGACCAGAGGGAGAGATGGAGCGGTGGCGGGAGGAGGCCGAGAGGAGAGGAGCGGTGGCGGGAGGAGGCGAGGAGAGGCGCGCGGCGAGAGGAGAGGAGGACCGAGAGGAGCGGCGGCGGGAGGACGAGCGAGAAGAAGCAACGCAGGACGAGGCGGCGAGAGGGAGAAGCGAGAGGGAGGCGGCGGCGAGAGGAGCATACACGGCGGTGGCGCGGCGACAGTGAGCGGAGGGACGGCGACGGCTAGGGTTCGGGCTTCTCCAATCGCCTCTTCGGGATGCAGTGACTCGGTCAGCTCTAGGAGTCCAGGTACATGCGATCTGGAACTCCAAGCCCCACTTATGCGCTCGCCCAGACGACGACATGGACGCCGTGTCGCCCTGGGCACCCGCCTAGCTAGCCAAGGCGAGGCGAGCCTCCACGGCGTCCGCTTCGAGCCGCCTGGACGCCTAGGCATCGCCTAGGCGACACCTTGACAACCATGGAGATAACTGCAACAACCTGTTCAATCGAGACAACGAGAATAGTATGATTGAACTAGATGGTGCTTTTGACAACACCGATAGGCTGTTTATTCGAAGAATTCAGGAGTCAGAAGAGAGGCCTTAAAAAGGATGAAAGTGGGTAAGGCGTCGAGGGTCTGATAACATTCCGTTGAGGTGTGCAAATGCCAGAGAGAAGTGGAGATAGTTTGGCTAACTAATTTGTTCAATAGCACTTTAGATCGAACAAGATGCCTAACGAGTGGCGGACGAGCACATTAGTGCAAATTTTCAAAAAATAAAGGAGGCATTTAAAATTGTACTAATTATAGAGTAATTAAGCTCATGAGTCACACAATGAAGCTTTGAGAGCAAGTGATTGAGCACCATTTAAGAAGAATGACTAATGTGACGATAAACCAATTTGTTTTTATACCCAAGAGGTGGACCACAAAGGTGATTTTCTTGACACAACAGTTAATGGAGAGGTATAGGGAGCAAAAGAAGAATCTTCACATGGTGTTTATCGACTTGGAGAAAGCCTATAACAAAGTGCCAAGCAAGATCTTGTGGGCGCTTTAAAGGAAAAAATCCCAACAAAATATGTTACCCTAATCAAGAATATGCACGAAGATGTTGTAACTAACGTCAGAATATGTGGTAATGATACTAATGACTTCCCTATTAAGATAAGACTACACCAAGGGTCAGCATTGAGCCCATACATTTTTGCCCTAGTGATAAATGAGGTTACGCGGGGCATACAAGGAGATATCTCTTGGTGTATGCTTTTCACTGATAATGTAGTGCTAGCTGATGAGAGTAGGATATGTGTCGATAGAAATTTGGAATTGTAGAGAACGACCTTAGAATCAAAGAGCTTTAGACTTAGTAGGACTAAAACCGAGTCTATGAGATGTGATTTTAGCTGTGCCAGGGTAGACGATGGATATGTTAGTCTAGACGGACAAGTGGTGCTTAGGAAAAGCACTATTTGATATTTAGAATTGATGCTACAATGGGACGGCGAGATTGATGAAGACGTGAGCCACAGGATAAAAGCGGGATGGGTGAAATGGCGCAAAGCATAGGGTATCCTGTGTAATAAAAAAGTCTTTCAAAAGTTAAAGGGTAAGTTCTATAGGACAACGATCAGACCTGTGATGCTATATGAAGCGGAATACTAGGCAACTAAAAGACAACATATACAGAAAATGAGTGTAACGGAGATGAGGATGTTGCGGTGGATTTGTAGTCACACAAGGCGGGATCGAATCCGCAATAATGATATATGTATTAGGGTAGAGGTAGCACCAATTGAAGAGAAATTTATCTAACATCGCTTGATATGGTTTGGACAACTCTAACTGAGGCCTTCTGAGGCACTTCTATGTAATGGAATTTTAAGATATACCGAAAACGTAAGAAGAGGCAGATGTTGACTAACACTGACATGGGAGGAAACAGTTAAAAAAGACTTGAGGGATTGGAATGTATCGAAAGAATTAGCTTTGGATAGGAACGTATAGAAGTTAGCGATCCACATATCGGAACTATGACATAAGAAGAAGGTTTAAGGGCGGTGTTTTAGACTCTCGGATGAGATGGCAGGATGTACAACTTAAGGTTTTAGCCTTGTAGGTTTTATTATAAAGCCTTCGTTTCTTTAATCTTGAGGAGGTTTCATTCCTAATATATCTCAATTTGTTTGAGACAAAAGGCTTTATTGTTGTATCTAACAATCCATGTCATAAATAAACCCCTTCTCCTCAAGGCTTTTGTTTATATTAAGATGTGAAGGTTTGAGAAAAAGGATAGTTTACATTGCAAAACTTGCATCATGATGATTGTATTTATTTAATTACCAGTATGGTATTTGTCAAATAAAATGTTAACAAATAAAACATTAGAAAAGTTCAGTCACGAACTTAGCTTAGCAAGCTAGCTTGGTAAGCTAAGGATGCCTATTTCTCTGGGCACTATAGTAGGACATGTTATCTGAGTAATAGTTTATAACTCTGACTCATGCAAACACTTCGATAAATTTTCACCTAAACGTTGTAATTGTGGCGGCGTACGTTTCACAGGTTAACCATGAATCCGAAAGTCCAAACAGCAGCGCAGGTCAGGTTGACTGGAATAAAAAATATCATAAAACATAAATTTTACAGAGATTTCATACTGCTCCTGTACAAAATTAGCACAAAAAGATCAGCACTTGGATTGCATCATTTGATTGATCCCTTAACAGCTTAATGCGCACAATACCATACGAAAGTGCTCGAGATAGTCCACATTATGCATACAACAGTGAAGATCCCCATCTATCTAGTCCCAACTGTAATGGATCAACCGCAAAACTTCTGCAGAAGTTGCTAGAGTCAGCTTTAGTCTCAGTAGAGTGCCTGCCAATCTAAAAATGACTTAATTGCTCTATTCCCATCTAGTCTCAGCTAATTCTATCACTCTGCGCGGCCAATTAGCACAAGCCATGAGCAATTCGAACACGAACCCTATGGGAACCGATAGGGAGAGATCTATGTTTGAGCGGGAGGGATGTGTGGGGCACGTACCAGCTGAGAGATGGCCTTTGGGAAGAGGTGGTAGTGCCGGCCGGTGGCGGCGGCGGCGGAGGGAGGCGCGGAGGAGCGGAAGTGGAAGTGGGCCAGCGCCTTTCCGTCGGGTAGCGGACGCAGGAGCAGCTCGTCCGTGAACTCCTCCGCCGATGCCGCCGTAGATGCCGCAGCCGCGGCGGTGGCGGCAAGTAGGAGGAGAGAGGGGAAGAAGAGCCGGCGAGCGGGTGGCGACGGCGCCATTAGCGCCGGCCAAGGGCTGGGCGGCGTGGTTTTGCTAGGGTCGGTATTGCGGGGCCCCGCTTGGCACTCCTCAGCTCGTCAGCTTTTACGGTGATTCGTATGGTCAATGGCCTCTTTTTTTTTCTGCGAATTATTGCTTTGGATTGTTTATAAAGTAATAATAAAGTAATAAAAATTTATGTATAATTTTAATTAATATAAATAAAGTCGCTATAGTGTGTACTACAATCGATTTATTGATTCTGTTTTGAAAAAAAAATTATTTGAAAACTAGTTACTGTGAAAAAGTTGAAAAATAATTTTTAGAAACTGAAAAAAGCCTAGTTTTAAGACTCAAATCAGCGTATTGTTTGGTTGAAAGCACATTTTGCCACAATTAATTCTCAAAGATTAGCAAGATAAAATTTTAGACGAAGAAATCCATCGGCAAAGGTGCAGTAAAAGTTGGCCAAAAAAATCCTTCTTACTTTTAAAGTAGGCTAGTTTCGTTATGTCACGGATATTCGTGATTCACCTTACCATTATCATATCTTCAATAGTATTATCTCAGTTGTCTCTTATCTATATAAAATAAGTAAAATTTTATATGGAGAAGAGAGAAAGTGAAAGATATGATTTGAGCTTATAAACTAACGTAAAATAGTAAGAGGGTGTAAGGAAGAAAATTATGGTGAAAATAGTATAAAATAGTTAGAGAAATAATTTACTGTTAAAGAGGTTATTTCTAGTGCTATCTTTAGATAAGATAAAAATCTTAGAGACAAACTATACCTGATTGCTTTGCGACACGGCTATTGAGGTAGAGGGAGGTATGGAGGGGCTTGTCTCCCACCATAGTTGGTGTACCCTATTGTTGTAGAATATATATATATATATATATATATATATATATATATATATATATATATATATATATATCTACTATATAATATAGTGAGAAAAATTTTAGTTTTTATTTGAGAAAAAATATCTTGCTTATAATAATAATAATGCAAGACTAAATATATAAGTACCTAACTTTTACATTGAAGATTCCAGATGAACACCTTGTTATCGCTAAGACCTTGAGTCGATGAACATGTTAAACTTCTTTGTCTTCCGTGCAGTAGATTTCGGATCTTATAATGGTAATATGACTGCCAACGATCATACAAGTCAAAAATAGATTGTCAACAATCTCCATAAATATATGGGACTTGCACTTTGGTAGCGGTGTTGTTCATCAGAAGGAAACTAAAAAAATTATTTATAACCAACTATGTTTGGTGTCAAGCTTCAACATAGGCGTTGCCGGAGTCATCTGGATGAGTCACTTCGGCAAAACCCATTACGAGGTGTGGAAATCCGGTAAAGAACCTATGAAAATCAACGGATCCTCGAGTCCACTCAACGTCGGTGAGAATGCCGGACAAGAGGGGAGAGGGCCTGACGGTGGAGGTCTATGGCGAAGCTCCCGGCGGCAACTGCTAGGGTTAACTTGTACATCATAATGTAAGAAACTTTTAGCTGGCCCCCTCAATGATTCACCTCTTATCATCTGGTTTTCCCTTATGAAAATTGTTGGGTTCCGCTCTGCCCCCTCAATCGGATCAAGTGAGGAAGGCTACAGCGTACAATCGCTACCCCGCAATGCATTCCTCTGCTTCCCATCCCTCTTGACCCTCGTTTCCACCGTCCACCACTCTCACTTTTGGTGCCAGCGTGTCGCCACACACCACACTGATGCACGCCCCCAATCGCCACTAAAAACTGGTCCAATATCGAAACTGTCGTCTGTGTCGCCGCTCCGTGCAAGCCACCCGAACACCGTCCCAAATTATAGATTATGATGTACAAACACCTGAACCCGAACACCCGAACACTATCTCTCCTTTCTTTCTCCTCCGCTCCCTCCCTCGCGATCTCGTGCCAGCACCGCACCCACCCCGTCCTTCTCCCCGAAATCTCGCTGCTGTGGCCTCCACCCCATGCTGCCTCCATGCTCACCGTAGCATGCCACCAGCTCTCCCGCCTTCTCCGAGCACACCAGACAGCCGCGCCACCCCCACGTCAGCTACAGCCGCCCATGTCGCTATGACGCCTCACCCGCGCATCCATCAGCACCCGCATGACCGCCAGCCCCTGTCCATTCGCCAGTGCAAAGTCCAGTCCTGCGCGCACTGTAATCATGCCGCCCTCCGTCATCCGCCATGGCTACCATACCCCCTCCGCGCGGACAGACCTCTACGCTAGCTATAAAAGCCAATTGAAGCTAGCACTCGACTCCCCACGATCTCCTCTCCCTCCCATCGAAAGCAATCGAGCTCTCACGACTCGTAGCTCGCCGGTGACATCTTCTTCCCCAATTCCGGCTATCGGGATCGCCGACGATTGAGGCTACCTCAGCCCAATTCCTTTCACCAAAAGCACCCTAGGAGCTTGGCGAAGCCATCCCAAGCACTGGCTGAAGCTCACGTTGGCCGAGCTACTCCCTCGCCATGCACCCTCCTCAGATCGTCGCCGTCGCACGCCGATAGCCCTCCTCAACCCTTCCCGAGCTCCGTCGGCCTCAAATTCTGCACCGTGACCACCCCAAGGTACTCCGTTAGCCACCGATTGGATGCTAACACTTTCTATTGCCGTAGCCATTACTGTCCTATTCCACCATCGCCTGAGCTTGCCGTCGGCCAATGCTTCGGCCAAATTGGCCGGCGGGACCTCGCCCAGAGGTAGGTGCGGGCACGAGCAACCCATTTTACTTATGCTCGTGTCCGGCCGCTGCCCCTACCGCTGGCGATCAGCCTCGTCGTTGTCAGGAGGAAGACGATGCACTGTTCATTGAAAAAATATGATTAATTAGTGTTAATAATGTTCGTTAAGTTAATGAGTCACTGTCGTGTGGGTCACATTTAATTTAAACCATTATCTAGTCCTATCTGTCAGAGTCAGATAAAATAATTAATCCTGTGAACCCCATCTGTCTGCGAAATTGAGGAGAATTAATAACCCCGTAGGGGGCCCACGTGTCAGTCTTTGGGCAGTTAAAAGATTAATAAAGTCAGTGGGTCCCATCTATCAGAGAAAGTAAAAGAAAATAAAACCCACTGGGGTCCCACCTATCAGAGAGACAAAAAAAAATCAAATAACCAATGGACCCCACCTGTCAGTTGTAACATCCTGATTTTTGGGGATTTTTAAAACCTTGAATTTAAAAATAAATTTATGAGATTTTCCTGAATTTAAAACCAAGCTTAAATGGATTTTCAAAAATTTAAAAGAATTTAATATGATTAAATTAAACCTCAACATTAGCTGAAAATATTTTAATTAAGTTTCTTGGGTCACAAGAAATTTTCTAGGCTTAAATTAAGCTCCAAATAAATTTTAGAATTTTAAAATGATTTAATCTGATTAAAATAAATATTAACATAAGTTGGAAATATTTTATTTGGATTCTTCAGGTCTCAAGGAATTTTCTGGTGTTTTTCGTGAATTTTTAGGATTTATTTGCTATTTTCTAGAGCCTCTTGAAGTTTAATTGAATTTTTGGATTAAAGAAAATCGGGGGAATCCCCTCAGCCGTCGGATCTCCTCCCCTCCACGCGTCGCCGCCGCAGCCGCTCGATCTTCTCCGCTCGCCCTCACCGCGCCGCGTGTGCCCTAGCCGCCCCGCGCGCTCGCTCCCCGCCGCCGGATGTCTCCGCGCCACTGCCGGCCATCCGAGCCGCTGCCGCCGCTCCGCTCCTCCGCGCGCCACCTCGGCCCGCCCACCTCAACCCCGCGCGGCGCCTCTCTCCGCCGTTGGAACGCGGCCGCGCCACGCGGCGGCACCAGCCCAGCTCCCGCGCCCGCGCGCCGCGAAACCCTAACCCTAAACGCACCCCGCGCGCGCCGTTCCCCGCCGTTCGATCGCCCGTATTTCATCCTAGCCATCCGCGCCAAACAGAGTTCGCATACGCGCCGCCCCATCCCCGGATCGGATCGCCTCGGTTCACGTGCCTTTTAAAACCTGTCGTCCTCGGTTCGCGTGCACCCGAACTCCGCCGCCGTCGCCTCCGCCCTCGCGCGCCGCGCGCCGTCCGAGACGCGCGCGCGCCGCGCCGTCGTCCGCCCTCGCCGCGGCCGTCGGGCCATCGCCGCCCTCGTCCTCGCCGATGGCGCCGTCGAGCTCTCCTCCGCCCGATGCGTCGCTGTGTCGCCTGAGTCGCCTCCGCACCGCGCCGCGCCGCTACCTCGATCGGCAAGCAAGACCCCGCACACCCCCGCGCGCCCGCGCGCGCGCGCGCGGCGCGCGCCACGCGTCGCACATCGACCGCCTTCCGCCCCGCGCGCGCGCGCGCGCTGTTCGTCCCAATCGAGCGCGAGGCATCGGTGACGCCACGCGTCCTACCTCGCCGTCGGATCGGCGGCGACGCGCCACCGCCTCGCCTCGCGCCCGCGTCCGCGCGACGCTTCGTGCGCCGCGCCGGACACGCGTCAACCATCGCCATCGTCCCCGCGCCCGCGCCGCTCCATCGCCGCCGCCCATCCGGATCTGGGCCGACGCCTCAGATCTTGCCGCGTGCACGCCCCACCGCCGTCCGATTGAGCTGTCGCCGTCGCTCCCAAACCGCCAGCTCAGCCTAGCCACGTGGCAACACCAGCGCGTGCCACGTCAGCCGGAAACCCGCCCAGTGCCACGTGGCATGCCACGTCTGCACGTGCCACATGGCGGCACCAACGCGCGCCACGTCGACACAATCCCGCCGCATCGCGCCCCTCTCCCGTGCACTGTATGGTGCACCGGGTTCACGGTGGACCGGTAATTTTGTGCGCCGGGTTCACAGCACAGTGCACTTTTTGAATTTCCCGATTAAATTCTAGATTTATTTTCCGAGAGCCCGTTCTCCTCCGTCCTAGCTCCGATTGACCCCGTTATTTTTTCTAAATTCATCTAAAATCAAGCTCTAGCTTTTAGTTCTGGTTTCAAGAATTTTGGAGTCCATTTGCTTGTCATTTTATGTGTTTTCTTTGTTTCGGTCGTTTTCTCTCTCGTTAGATTCGGATTCCGGAGGAGCAGGATCTACGCCCGAAGACCAGGAGAACCTCGCTGAGCATAACCAAGGCAAGTCGTGTCCTTTGATCATGTTGAACCCAATTTGCAATTTATTATTTAATTACTTTGTTTTAAATTAGATTGCATCGCTATTTATTATTCAATCCTTGTACTGGTAGTTATCATTCCAATTGAATATTTCCTCCCTTGTCATTTTGAACACCCTGATGCCATTGTCACCATAGGTTGGGAAACATACTAGTGATGTTATGATATTTGTCACATGGGTTGGTACGATTAGATGCTTAGTCTTGCTTAAAGTTACGATCAGGTTTATCATCACATGTGAAATACAAATTTGACTTAATGAGATATGGAACTGTGGTTGGTGCCACGTGTACTAAAATTTGTGCCATGACGTTGGTGCGTCATCGGTGGTGGTTATACAAACTTGGTTTTACACTCAGGCGAGTGATCGTGCAGTAAAGGGGAAGTACAGGTGCACTTTGGGGGATGTGGTAGTCTCGCCCGGGTAATGTTAAGGACTTAACTTTGTGCGCCATTGATCTGAGCCTTACCGTGCAAACCACATGTCCAGTATGGAATGGACCTGGCTGACTAATTTGGGATGTTCCAACTTTAATCTTGCCATTGAGATGAACATGGTTACTGATTTCTATGTGGCGCAAGGGGGGGTGTGATGCGAAACCCTAGCGGGCGGATTAAGTTGTAACCGAACTTTGTAAAGGCCTTGTTGTGATTACCTTAGGCCTAGGCTAATAACATCGTGTGGGTACAGTTGTGCAACCTCTGCAGAGTGTAAAACTATTCGAATAGCCGCGTCCTCGATCATGGCCAATGCTCGGTGATTTAACACGAGGGGTAGTTATTTCTGAAAACTTGAGGATTGTGATTGGTCAGTGGATGGTTAATCCACTGTTGGTTCAGCTTATGGATGGGAGGTCCATGAGCGGTTGGTTTAGCTTGTGGATGGGAGGTCCGCAAGTGGTTAATTCAATTCCTTTGATTACGTATTTATTACTGTTTTACTCAAAGTTCGCCTTCAATCTATTATTGTATTTCAACTGTCATTTATGCAAATTAACCTTTCAGCCCTCCTTTGGTAAGCCTTGCATACTATATTGCATTCATTTGTTACAAACGACTTGCTGAGTACCAATGTACTCATGGCTTTATGTCCAATGTTGCTCAGTTGAAGAAGAGGAGTTTCACCATCAGGAGGTTCCAGAAGGAGAGTACTTCGACGACTTTGCGGATTAGGCTTCATTCTCCACTCGATAGCCTGTGGGCTTGTCGATTGGCCACTACACTTTATTTTGGATTTCCGCTGCTATATTGTTAAGCCTTCGGGCCAGTTTATTGTAAGCTTGACCATAAGGTCGTACCTTTTGAGATTTATCGATATTTGAGTTTTTCCTTTATTTTATCGTGTATATGGTTGTGATGACATCTATGTTTGACTGTGTGCACTAGCATGATCCTGGGACTAGTGCAGAATACACAGGGAGTCCGGATTTGCATATTCGGGTCTCGACATCAGTCATACACACTTTCTCTCCTCAGATTATTTAATGATATCTGATTTTGATTTTTGAATTAATTTGGCTGATAACTTTAAAAATTCATAACTAATTTATTTTAACTCCAAATAAAGTGGGAAAAATTGCTAAATTCATCTAAATTCACCCACTTTCCAATGGAACCAAAATCATGAATTGTTGAGCTTGTTTCAATTTTTGTGAGAATTTATTTTGTTGTATTTATTCTTTTTAAATTCTTGTTTATCGCAAAATTAGCGTACGAGGCTCAAGAGGAGAATCCGAGGTAGACGCAAGTCAAGACCAACAGGACCAAAACAATTGTTACCAAGACGAGTCAATACTTTGATCATTTTGAATTCCTACTTTAGCAAATTATTTACATTTGAATTATTAAAGTGCGTACTATTATTTTATGTGCAATACTATGTCTATTTTTAATACTCTAGCTAATTGCCTCTATTTAAGTACTAATATTATGCTTCGTATTACATTGAACAGTGAGCATTGACATCCCTAGGAAAGAAAAAAATTATAACCATAACCTTTCCAAAATAAATTACAATTATGCTTATGGCTTAGTCCTACTAGATATTCAGCGGTACTTAAAATACCCCAAACATTACATACAACTACAAGAGAAATTTTGGGAAAGATATAGATGATATGGTCATGTATGTTACCACAAATTATTATTTTACGCCTCTAAAATCCAAAATTGCTTATACATCTGGGCGGATGGTTCGGGGGTATGGTACATTGGAGTGCACGAGTGTGTGGTTTGCGGTAGAACCACCTAGATAACCCTGAGGATTGAATCTTGTCAGGATCTCCCATTGTAAAACAATACAGTCACAAGTCTGCAAAGTGTGACTTGGCTGAGTAAAACCTATCGAACCTTGGATTCATCTCACAGGTTGGGGAGAGAAGTATGGTAATGCCAGGGCCTATTATACCTAAAGGGACACAGCATGGAGGTGACTTATTTTCCAGTCATACTAGCACTATGGGGAGTGGAGCCTGGAGGTGCTAGTATCAGTGGTTAACATCTCGCGCAACGTATGGGACCCACTGTAAGTGGGAGCAGCCCATAGGGTGAGATGAGAACAAGAGGCTAGGTAGTTTTGAAAGGTTACTGTGATGATCTATTCAACTGCATGACTAAGGAATCATATAGGGCAACGACCGGATTGTCTCTTGTGGTGAAAGTGTACACATTCTGTAGAGTCAAAACTATTCGAATAGTCGTGCCCATAGTCAAGGGTGGACATGGAAACCTAACCTGGATATAGTTCTATTTCAAAAAATACTTTTTAAAGGGAAAGGACTTGGAAAGGAAAATGAAGGACGATAGACAGTCTTGGTTTTATGTTGCCCTAGGTGTCGTCCTAGCGATAAGGTAAGTAGTTATAACGCTGAAAAGCTAATATATGGTGTAGGTGACATGTAAAGGTGGATGTAATCTATGCCAATACTATCATCACTTGTTTTTTTAAAAAAAAACACTATGATTTTAGTCCAAATGGTTAGGTGTTAAGAAATTTTTATATGTACCTTACGTCTTGTCAAAAGCAATTTTAGTGAATAAAAAACCTAAGCCTATCTTTTGACAAGCCATACATGTTAAATTATTTGCATACTGTGTATTGGCTCGCTGAGCACGGTGGTTTGTATGCTCACCCTCGCATCATCATATCCAGAAGCAGGAGGACAACACCACTACGCTCACGATGACATACCAAGCAATGGAGTCGATGATTGCAACTAGAGTGAATTTGAAAATGCTTAGTCCTAGGCAAGTAGCCTGTGGGAAGGGTGTGCACACGTTTACCCCTCGGTCGCTTGCCTGTGGGTTTTGGTTCCACTGATGTTCTTGCTTTCCACTGCTATACTTTTGATCTGTATTTTTTGGCCCTGGAGGCCTGTTATGTAAAACTGTCGCTCGACGTGGCATATTTTAAACTCTGATGTATATATTATGTCTTTATGAATATCATGCAATGTATAAGTTGATTTAGCAATGTACTATGAGCACTACATACTGATCCAGAGAATAGTGTGGTGGAATCATAGAGGATTCTGGATTTCAAATCCAGGTCTGACAGTGCTGGTATCAGAGCATACGACTGTAGGGTAAAACCTTAGGAAGGCTACTAGGAAAAGACCTAGGACTTAATTCTATAAAATTATAAAAAGGGGTTTTAGAAAAATATAGCGTATTGTCTCCTTTCTTATCCTTCCTAGATCTGATCTTGCCTCTCCTCTTTTGTTTTAAAAGAGATACTAACTTTAGTGCCTTAATGTACAGCTGGCTGGAGCTGCGGATGGTAACTGGGACTATTTCACCCATGGACAGAACGAGGGGGACTTTGTTGGCATCCTGCGCAAGTTGCTGCATTATTTGGGATACAAGGATCAGCCGATTTACCGAGGACGCAAGACCACTGAGGGACCCCAAGAGTCTTGGATCATGGAGATCTTTCTTTATGCCCTGTACGAGACTATGCCACCCCATGTCTTCAGGAGCCTGCACAGGAGGAGTACTGCATCCACCGCTCTCTAGGATGTTGTCCGCTTAGCCACTGCTCGGCTATGCGACATACATGGATCGACACTGCTGACCTCCCTATTCTTCTACTCCCCGTCCCGCCAGGAGGGGCGACCCACAACGAGACCTTCCTTCCAGAGACAGAGAATAATCCCATGCTCTCCCATCAGGTCCACCTCACCCGGGCAATGGGTGCCACTTATGCTGCTGCACTTGAGGAGATCGTCAACCTCCGCCAGCTTCTGCTTATGAGCTACAGTCGTGAGCAGGCACTTCAGGAGTAGCTCACCAAGTGCGAGAAGGGCACTTGCGAAGGTGGAGAAGGAGAAGGCCGCCACCCTCTTCGAGCTACAGAGGACTGCCATAGCCGCGGCGATCCTCGCACCAGCTCCTGCTACGTCACCCGTCGTCAGTCTGGATCCTGCTCTATCCCAGCCACGGGCTAATGGGCCTCGCATCCGGCTTGCTGCACATAAGAGCGGGCGACCCCCGGGTCCAAGGGACACAGTCACCCTTGGTGGGCCCATCTACATCCGTATCCGCTCCTACTCCCACTCTCGCCCGGACTCATCGGAGTTCAACGATAGCCGCTCTCGCTCTCAGTCGTCGGACTACAGTCCTTCTTGAGAGCCACTTCTATGGAGAAGTAGACCTTTTGTGTAATGCTCAGTACAGTGTAGTGAGCATTGGCCTTGTAGTAGCAAGATGTGTATTACAGTTTAGTACGTTGTTGTAACTAAATGCTCGACACGGCTTAAGTGCTATGTGAGTGTTGATCTGCTTCAACTTTAAAAATTATGAATGTGATGTGGCCAAGTGTAGGCCTTGTATTGTAATTTGATTGTCGTTTATTCCCGTTGATTTTTGCATGAATTGGTTTGGGCCAAAAGCCCGCATAATTAGTGCATATGTTTAAAGTACGGCTGGTATCTACAGGTGGCAACCCAGAGAGTCACCAGAGCACAGGCTAGCACTGTACCAGGCCAGCAGGCCGAGGCTGAGGCTAGTCAGGAGACCCCACATGTGCGCCGAGGCAGAGGCCAAGGTCCAAAAGCAAATCCTCCACCTCCACCCCCACCGGAACACCCCCATATTGGCTCAAGTTGTGGCGCAGCAACCCAGCTTCTACAGGCCATCTACACCGGCTAGCAAGATAATGTCGGCGGACATAAACTAAGTTGGGCGACTTCCTCAGAACACGAACCTTGACATTCTCATCGGCTGACGAGCCCCTCGAAGCTGAAGATCGGCTTCGAGATACTGAGAGAAAAACTCTGGCTGGCGGCTAGCCAAGTGTACCGACGAAGATCGGGTAATCTTTGCCACTCATCAGCTAAAGGGAGTAGCTACAGCATGGTGGAAAAATTACCTGTCCACTAAAGGCCAGGAGGACGCTCCAACTGGACATGACTCTGAGGAAGAAGCTAAAGGATAAGGGGCAGCGGTGGGTCAAGAACCACAAGGACCCCACCAAGCCCACCGAGCTCCTCGAGCCTGGCATGCCTCTCAGTCACCACATGGCCGGAGTTCAAGACCGCCTTCAAGGCCAACCTTATCCCGGCCGGAGTGATGAGGATGAAGAAGAACGAGTTCCGCACCCTAAAACAAGGAAATATGTCCATCAGCAAATACCTCACCAAGTTCAATCAACTTGCCCGCTATGCTCCCAAGGATGTGACAGATGAGGAAGAGAAGATCGATCGGTTCTTTGAGGGAATGAATGAGGAGTTACGTGTGCAATTGATTATACAAGACATCACCAGTTTCCACCAGCTGGTGAATAAGACCCTCATTCTGGAGAATAAAAGGAAGAACCTTGAGGCCAGTCCTAAGCGCAAGCAAGTGGAGCAAAGACCACAAGGAAGGTTCATCCAAAAGTTCTTCAACAACCCCTCCTATACCAGGCAGCAAACTTCCACTACGGCACCCCGTACCGGTGGCAATACTCCAGAAATCCCCCGACCTAGTGGCCAGTCTGCTGGAACCAATCCTCTGGCAAACTAAAACTGTTTCAACTGTGGAGAGAAAAGGCACTTCGCCAGTCGATGCCCAAACCGGAATACCACGCCAGTGAAGTTCAACTTGGGAACCACTCCTGTTCGTAGTCAAGCATCAGCGCCAAGCAAGGGATACTAGACCCCTCAACCCAACAAGACAGCTCCCACACTCAACCGTGGCCGGATGAACCACATCACTGCTGAGGAAGCTCAGGAAGCCGCCAGAGTCTTGATGGGTACATTTTTTTTGTCAAGACTATCCCGACGCATGTTCTTTTTGATTCTGGGGATTCACATTCGTGCATAGCAAGAGGGTATGTGGATAAGGTGGGATTATCCACGTACCCACTAAAGAAGCCAATGGTATTTAGCTCACCAGCCGGAACCATTACTACCACCTTAGTATGCCCAGGGGTAGAGATCACCATGGAAGAGTGGGGCTTCTTGGCAGATCTTGGACATTATATTAGGAATGGATTAGTTAGCAAAGCACCATGGAGTAATAGACTATGCCACCAGGAGAGTAAGCTTGACCAAGTGCCCAGGGTTGACCATAGCAGTCAAAGTGGACTGATCGTATTGCTGGGGGCGAGCAGTTAATCATTTCTAAGAGGTACTTCTCGAGGGAATGCTGGTAGTTCAGGATTATTTTGAAGTATTTCTAGAAGAATTACCAGGCATGCCACCAGATAGGGACCTTTAGTTCGTTATTAATTTGAAGCCGGGAGCTACCCCAATTGCCAAGCGACCCTATAGCATGACCGTAGATGAGTTGGAGGAACTCAAGAAGCAACTCCAAGAATTGCAGGAAAAGGGTTTCATCAGACCCAGCTCCTCTCCTTGGGGATCCCCAGTGCTATTCGTCAAGAAGAAGGATGGTGCCGTCCGTATGTGTGTGGATTATAGGTCGCTGAATGAAGTGACCATCAAGAACAAGTATCCCCTCCCTAGAATTGATGACCTATTTGACCAACTAGGAGGAGCCGCCATGTTCTCCAAGATTGATTTAAGATTAGGCTACTATCAGCTGAAGATTAGGGCCGAAGATATTCCAAAAATAGCCTTCACCACCAGATATGGATTGTATGAATTCACAGTCATATCCTTTGGCTTGACCAATGCCCCGGCTTACTTCATGAACCTCATGAATAAAGTCTTCATGGAATACCTAGACAATTTTGTAGTGGTGTTCATAGATGACATTCTTGTCTATTCCAAGAATGTTGAGGAACATGCTGAACACCTACGACTGGTACTCAAAAAGCTAAAGGAACATCGGTTGTATGCCAAATACAGCAAGTGCGAGTTTTGGCTAAATGACATTAGCTTTTTGGGTCATATAGTATCAGTCGAGGGATCGTCAGTCGGTAGAATGGAAACAGCCCACGACTGTCACTGAAGTAAGGAGTTTCCTTGGGCCAGCTGGGTATTATAGAAGGTTCATAGGAGAATTCTCTGGGATTTCCAATCCACTAACCTAATTGCTCAAAAAGGAGGAGAAATTTGAATGGACCAAGGCTTGTGAAGAAAGCTTTCAGGAGCTCAAGAAGAAATTAACTGTGAGGACCCTGGAGTAGAAACTCCCAGACCCCCTGTGTATTGCAGTACTAGTTCCAGATCAACGCTAGTACACACAGATAATCAGAAAAATGATACATTGCCAACCACGCTTTATTACAATAATAACTGAAATACATAAGTCTTGGCCCAAGGACTTATGGCTTCGGAGCCTTTCCCATGGCCATATGGCTTTTCATTCTCAAGACAGTGGAACTCTCCTTTTGAGCAGCTATGATTAGTTTTTCTATACTTGGTTGGATCTCCATAGCTGCTATAGTGCATTGCTCTATTATTTCTAGGTTGAGGGCCACTAGCTCTTTATGAAGCTCAGGTTGTTGCTCTCGAACCATGAGGTTATCGCAATAAGCTTTGCGACTTAGGGCATCAGCTGCCAAGTTTGCTTTATCGGGGTGGTAATGAATTCCTAGGTTGTAGTCCTTTATTAGCTCCAACCATCATCTTTGCCTTAGGTTGAGGTATGACTGTGTAAAGAAGTACTTGAGGCTCTTATGATCAGTATATATATTACAGTGGTTACTGATCAAGTAGTGCCGTCAGACCTTCAAGGCATGAATCACTGAGGCTAATTCTAAGTCATGGGTTGGATAATTCACTTCATGAGGGCGAAGCTGTCTTGATGCATACGCCACAACTTTACCTCTTTGCATTAGCACACATCCAAGGCCCTGATGGGAGGCATCGCAATACACCTCAAAGTCCTTGCGTATGTCCGGTAGGACTAGAACATGTGTGGAGGTTAATGTGAGACCCTAGAGTAGAAACTCTCGGACCCCCTGTGTATTGCAGTACTAGTCCCAGATCAACGCTAGTACACACAGATAATCAGAAAAATGATACATTGCCAACCACGCTTTATTACAATAATAACTGAAATACATAAGTCTTGGCCCAAGGCCTTACAACCGTAGTTCACGAAACCTCTTACATAAAAGATAACAATGGAAGCAAAATATTCAAATAAACGGCCCATCAATATGCCACGGGCAATTGACTTGAGCAACGAGACCTAGTCCTCGGAAAGAATCCATCACACCGCAAGCGGAGCAGTGAGTCGTAGTCTCCTTCCCGAGCTTCAACCTCCTCTCGAGAATTATTTTTGAAGTGTAGTATGTGAGTACAAAAATGTACACATAAGTCTTGGGAAAATGCATTAGATGCGGGGTTGAACAAAGGAAGGCTATATGGCTCTTTTGCACAAATCAGCATTTTATTTCAAATTTATATACTCTCTCTAAAAGCATTTTGTTAAACGTTTAATTTTCATAAACTGAAGTTTATCAAGTACTTTAGTGAAGGTTACAACCACCATCACTGATAAATAGGCTATCTCCGCCAAGATTCAAAATAAAGGTTAAAACTACCTGAACTGGTTACATCCACCAGACCAACTTCACGAGAGTTTCATCCACTCTCTAGTTTTTTGAAACCTTTTCTTTTTAAATTCAAAGTCAAATCTCTACTGTGTGAATGCATTCCATGTCCGCCCTTGACCGTGGGCACGGCTATTCGAATAGTTTTATTACTCTGCAGAGTGTGTAGAACTTACCCACAAGAGATATATTATCCTAACAGTCAACATGCTTCCTTTGGCATAAGACCCAGATAAAATATCACAAAGCTTTTCACCTACTCTAGTATAGTTTTATATCACCCGCTGAGGTTTCACTGCTGAAGGGTTAAATCCACCACATTCAGAAGCCCCCTCTTGCGCCATGTGAGTGAAGAAAATCCACCCCCTCACTTTGAGTAATCGATAAATCTCGATGCCCATTTTCCAATAGTGACACAAAAACTAAACTATTATAGGTTAATTAGCTAGGTTGTACCCATTTTAACTTGTGGTTGTACTGTTTTACTCAGATTGGACAAACACAAGAATCGGTCCTTAGACGACTAGGGTGGATCATTCACAAACCCATTTTTCGTGCTAAACCGCACCAGCCAAACATTCCATCCACCCTCGTTAAATTTTACCTTGAACTTCATTTTTATTTTAAATTTACAGTGGTAACATCTATTACCACTTTTCAAACAAAACATTGAATCCCAAATCATTCCTTAACCATTTTTCTCATATGAGCATTTTTACATTTATCAGCTAGACTAAACATTTGCTAATGTTTTAAATTCAACAAAATAATAATAACTCATTACTGAGCCAAAGATTATCCTAAGTTGACAAGGATACATGGTACATAATTTCCAAAAGAGGGCATAACAAATTGGGTGCTTATCTAAATTTTAGAATTTAAATTATCAATTTACTAAACATAGCAATGCAAATAATTTAAAATTATTACAAAAACTATTTATAAAATATAGGAGCAAAATGGTCAAGGAGACTTGCCTTCTTGAATTAAGTTGGAATCTTCCCGAAGTTGCTCTTGAAAATCGTCGGACAAATCGGATTATACACGAGAAACGAGAAAAACCAAATAAATAAAATAAAATAAAAACTCAAAAATTAAAAATAAATATACCAAATGAAAGTGTGGAATTTTATATGAATTTAGAAATTTGAATGGGTCAATTTGGAGTTAAAATGCAAAAGTTATAGCCTTCCAAATTTAAATACAAAATAAAAGAAAAAGGCTATTTTCTGGATTTATTTTTAAACCGAAAAGGATTTATGACGTCATCAAGAATTATTTTCCCAAAGGAAAATCTGACTTATGACGTCAGCCTGAGAATTTAATTTCGATCGAATTATTTTTATATGGAAAAAAATTAGGTTTATGACGCAAGCATGACGTCAGCCCTGATATTAATTTATCCGGCCGAGAGAATGACATGTGGGGCCCGCTCTCAGGAGTGAGGCTGACAGGTGGGCCCGGGTAGCGAGGTGGTGCGCGTGGTGCATCAGCGCACACGTGGCGCGGGAGCGGGTGGCGCTGGCGTGGTTGGTCCGGCGCGGACGTGGCGTCCACCGGGCTGCCACGGTGGCTCGGCTGCCGATGTGGCTTCGCCGGCCGGAGGGGAAGGCGCGGGACCCGAAGGTCACCGGCGCTCCGGCGGGCGGCGGCGCTGGCCAAGAGGTGCACGAGCAAGAGGGGACCGAGGGGAGTACTCCCGTACCTGGCACTGACCTCGATGATGGCCGGAGAGGGGCTGGCGACGAAGAGAGGCGGCGGTCGGAGGAGGCAACCAGTGGCGAGGGTCTTCCAAAGGCGCAACCGCTCGGGAAGGGGGCCAGGAAGGTGCGCGCAACATCAGTGAAGCTCGGAGTGGTGGCGGTGCGGCACGAAGTGGCTCGAGGCGGCGGGGATTGCTCGTCGGAGCTTCACCGGCGAAAAAGAGGGAGGCGGACGGTGCGAAGATTTTGCAGCCGAGAAGAGGGGCAATCGAGTGAGGGGAAGTGGCCGGTGAGGCGAGGGTGTCCTCGGGGAGGGTTTAAATAGGCGGGGAGAGGAGTAACGGCCGAGCGATTGCTCGCCGGACTTGAATCGGCCCCGAGCACCAATTGGCTTAATTGCGAGATAAAGGAGGGGGCAACGGGCGGCTCGAGTGCGGTAGAACACAGGGAGGCATATGTGCATTCACTCGGGCGGAGAGGGCGGAAGAAACCGAAGCTTTCGGTTACTAACTTTAAGGGCGACGGCGGGGTTTCGGGAGGAAGAAGAGGGCGGGGAAGACAGGCTCGACAAGTGGGTCCCATGCGTCGGCGAGAGAGGGAAGAAGAGAATGGGAGGGGCGACGGCTCGGATTGGTGACGGGTGGCACAAGGGGGAAGATCGGGCCGTTGGATCTTCAGCGAACCGGTAAGTGAACGCGAGTGGTTGCGATTCAATTCGACAACGGAGCTGAAATCGGAACCGTTCGGGCGAGGCCGAGGGAATAAGTGGTCAGGCGGGCGAGATTTGTACGGCAATGGTTAACGGTTTGGATCATGCCACTTGTCGACCCGAGAGAGACGAGGTGGGCGGGGCGAAGCGGTAAGTGATGGATAACGGCTGAGATCAATCGGGCGACGGTGGGATTAGATCCGGGCTGATCAAAGGGCCGAAGAGGTAAGTGGCCCCTTCCCGAGCGGTTGCGCCTTTGGAAGACCCTCGCGGCCGTCGCCTCCTCCGACCGCCGCTCTTTCGCCGCTTTTCTGGACCTCCTTCGTGCGACCTCTCCGCCATCATCGAGGTCGCGCTGTGCGGAGTACTCCTCGGTCCCCTCTTGCTCGTGCACCTCTTGGCGCGCCGCCGCCGCGGCCGGTGACCGGTCCCGCACCTTCCTCTCCGCCGGTCTGAGCGGATCATCAATACGAGGCAAAGGGTACTTATTCTTGATTGTTACCTCATTCGGGGCTCTATAATCCACACACATACGCTGGCTACCATCCTTCTTGTTTACTAAAAGCACTGGCGCTCCCTAGGGTGAAGAACTTGGTCTAATGAAACATTTCTCCTGCAATTCTTGAATCTGCCTCTTGACTTCTGCTAAATCATCGGCTGACATCCGATAGGGTCTCTTTGATATTGGAGCATGCAGTGCAGTTATAACAAATTCAATCTCTCGGTTTGGTGGCATTCCTGGCAAATCCTCAGGAAACACATCAGGGTATTCACTTACTACAGATACATCCTCCAAACTTCTCCCTTTTAAACTGGTCAATAAACTTCTCTTGTTTGATGGTGTATTGGATTCATACCTAATCTGAATTCCATCAGAATTTGTGAGAATAATGGCACGATTGGCACAATCTATCTGCCCTTTATACTTGGTCCGCTAGGAACTTTACTCCGTTTATATCTATAGTTGCTCTAGGGCAAACCAAATTAGTCCTCAATTCTTTTCCAGGTGATTGGACTAACATAAGGTTCTTAAGCAAACAAACATTCCAATTATTTCTTTCCACAAACGCTTTTGTTACGAAGGAATGTGAAGCTCCGGAATCAAATAACGTAATTGCGGGAACTGAATTAACAAGAAACTTACCCAGAACCACGTCTGGTGTATCCTGTGCTGCTTCTGCGGTAACATGGTTGATGCGCCCTTTGTTGAATGTCTGTGGAGTCTTGGGAGTCTGAGGGTTTCCACGTCCCTGGCCAGCGGTTGGAGCTCTTGCCGACGTAGGATCAAGGTTGAAGTGAACCGGGGTTATCGCTTGACGTTTCTGGGGACAATTATTGGCATAATGCCCCATGTTCTTGCAATTGAAGCATTGCACCCCTGCAGCTGCAGTCCTATTCTGTTGAGGTTGAGCTGCATTTCGATTCGAGGAGCTTGAGGTAAGGGCGGGTGCGAAATCGGTGTCATTGATTGGTTGGGCAAGGGAGGCCGCCAAAGCTGGCGTGAGTGGAGCGGTGGCGAGAGCTGCTCCTGGCGGAAGCGCTAAGGTTTCCCTCTGGCCACCATGCTCGTAGGTATGTGAGTGGTTCGGAAGGCTGAGCCACCGTGGCGGCTCGGTGCAGTCCATTTTATTACATCACAATATTATAAGCGTTCTAATATCGAAAAACAACTAAGAAGGGATCACTGGCGATTGGCATCTACTCATCCTCCACGATGATCGCTCCTCGGGTTCCTCCTCCGGGTCTTCCTCCGACTCGTGAGTGGCTCTGCATCCACACGTAAGCGCGATTGTTCGTGAACGGACGAGATCGACTCGGCCGGCGCGAGCGATGCAGACGAGCGGCGGCGTCGTCTGCTAGAATCTCAATGTCGATCTTTGGGTGGTGGACCGGGCGTCGCACACTCTTCCTCGCGATAGCTCGGTGCGAGGTCCTCAAGGTCGGATCGTGCGGCGAGGTGGCGGGTCGGTGTAGTGGTAACGGCTCGGAGACGCGCCACCTGCGCGCCTCGGCGGCAACCCTCCTCAGTCTCGTCGGCATGAGCGGACTCACTCTGAAGCGATTGTGCTCGAAGGGTGTCGGAGTGGTCGTAACTTCGAGTAAGCGGCATCTCTGAAGTCCTATCTCTCTGCCGTGCCACGTGTAGGTCATCAAATCGCTGAGTGAGCTGCACACAGGTGAGACAGGCGGGTCATCCACCACAATCTGGAAAGGCTCGGGTGAGTCTGTCCTACCCTCGTAGTCGGGAAGAAGGCGAAGGGTGGTATGTCGCAGCCGGTGATAATCGAAAAATGATACATTGCCACACCACGTCCGCTCCTTCCTGAGCTTCAACCTCCTCTCGAGAATTATTTTTGAAGTGTAGTATGTGAGTACCGACCTCTCTCTAAAAGCATTTTGCCACGCCATTCAAAATAAAGCCATCCACGGACCAACTTCACGAGAGTTTCATCCACTCTCTAGTTTTCTGAATCCTTTTCTTTTAAATTCAAAGTCAAATCTCTACTGTGTGAATGCATTCCTTATCCGCCCTTGACCGTGGCGCAGCTATTCGCCACCAACATGCCTCCCAGATAAAATATCACAAAGCCGCCAGTTAAAGTTTCTGTTTAAAATAAAAAAATTAATACCAACATAGGTTGAAAATATTTTTCTTAAGTTTAAAACGCCACGTGTGCGCCGATGCACCACGCGCGCCACCTCACTACCCGGGCCCACCTGTGTTCTACCGCACTCGAGCACCCTCACTCCCGAGAGCGGCCCCACATGTCATTCTCTCGTTGCCCCTCTTCTCGGTGATAAATTAATATCGGCACCGACGTCATGCTTGCGCCATAAACCTAATTTTTCCATATAAAAATAATTCGACCAAATTAAATTCTCAGTCTGACGTCATAACTCAGATTTTCCTTGGGGAAAATAATTCTTGATGACGTCATAAATCCTTTTCGGTTTAAAAATAAATCCAGAAAATAACATTTTTCTTTTATTTTGTATTTAAACTTTGGAAGGCTATAACTTTTGCATTTTAACTCCAAATTGACCCATTCAAATTTATAAATTCATCTAAAATTCCACACTTTCATTTGGTATATTTATTTTTAATTTTTGAGTTTTTATTTTATTTTATTTATTTAGTTTTTCTCGTTTCTCGTGTAGAATCCGATTTGTCCGACGATTTTCAAGAGCAACTTCGGGAAGATTCCAACTTAATTCAAGAAGGCAAATCTCCTTGACCATTTTGCTCCTATGTTTTATAAATAGTTTTTGCAATTATTTTAAATTATTTGCATTGCTATGTTTAGTAAATTGATAATTTAAATTCTAAAATTTAGATAAGCACCCAATTTGTTATGCCCTCTTTTGGAAATTATGTACCATGTATCCTTGTCAACTTAGGATAATCTTTGGCTCAATAATGAGTTATTATTATTTTGTTGAATTTAGAACATTAGCAAATGTTTAGTCTAGCTGATAAATGTAAAAATGCTCATATGAGAAAAATGGTTAAGGAATGATTTGGGATTCAATGTTTTGTTTGAAAAGTGGTAATAGATGTTACCACTGTAAATTTAAAATAAAAATGAAGTTCAAGGTAAAATTTGACGAGGGTGGATGGAATGTTTGGCTGGTGCGGTTTAGCACGAAAAATGGGTTTGTGAATGATCCACCCTAGTCGTCTAAGGACCGATTCTTGTGTTTGTCCAATCTGAGTAAAACAGTACAACCACAAGTTAAAATGGGTACAACCTAGCTAATTAACCTATAATAGTTTAGTTTTTGTGTCACTATTGGAAAATGGGCATCAGGGATTTACTGATTACTCAAAGTGAGGGGCAGGGATTTACTGCACTCACATGGCGCAAGAGGGGGCTTCTGAATGTGGTGGATTTAACCCTTCAGCGGTGAAACCTCAGCGGGTGATATAAAACTATACTAGAGTAGGTGAAAAGCTTTGTGATATTTTATCTGGGTCTTATGCCAAAGGAAGCATGTTGACTGTTAGGATAATATATCTCTTGTGGGTAAGTTCTACACACTCTGCAGAGTAATAAAACTATTCGAATAGCCGTGCCCACGGTCAAGGGCGGACATGGAATGCATTCACACAGTAGAGATTTGACTTTGAATTTAAAAAGAAAAGGTTTCAAAAAACTAGAGAGTGGATGAAACTCTCGTGAAGTTGGTCTGGTGGATGTAACCAGTTCAGGTAGTTTTAACCTTTATTTTGAATCTTGGAGGAGATAGCCTATTTATCAGTGATGGTGGTTGTAACCTTCACTTAAGTTATTGATAAACTTCAGTTTATGAAAATTAAACGTTTAACAAAATGCTTTTAGAGAGAGTATATAAATTTGAAATAAAATGCTGATTTGTGCAAAAGAGCCATATAGCCTTCCTTTGTTCAACCCCGCATCTAATGCATTTTCCCAAGACTTGCGGTGTACATTTTTGTACTCACATACTACACTTCAAAAATAATTCTCAGAGGAGGTTGAAGCTCAGGAAGGAGACTACGACTACTGTTCCGCTTGCGGCTGTGATGGATTCTTTCCGGAGGACTAAGTCTCGTTGCTCAAGTCAATTGCCTGTGGCATATTGATGGGCCGTTTATTTGAATATTTTTGCTTCCGCTGTTATCTTTTATGTAAGAGGTTCTGTGAACCATAGTTGTAAGGCCTTGGGCCAAGACTTATGTATTTCAGTTATTATTGTAATAAAGCGTGGTTGGCAATGTATCATTTTTCTGATTATCTGTGTGTACTAGCGTTGATCTGGGACTAGTACTGCAATACACAGGGGGTCCGAGAGTTTCTACTCTAGGGTCTCACATTAACCTCCACACATGTTCTAGTCCTACCGGACATACGCAAGGACTTTGAGGTGTATTGCGATGCCTCCCATCAGGGCCTTGGATGTGTGCTAATGCAAAGAGGTAAAGTTGTGGCGTATGCATCAAGACAGCTTCGCCCTCATGAAGTGAATTATCCAACCCATGACTTAGAATTAGCCTCAGTGATTCATGCCTTGAAGGTCTAACGGCACTACTTGATCAGTAACCACTGTAATATATATACTGATCATAAGAGCCTCAAGTACTTCTTTACACAGTCATACCTCAACCTAAGGCAAAGATGATGGTTGGATAAAGCAAACTTGGCAGCTGATGCCCTAAGTCGCAAAGCTTATTGCGATAACCTCATGGTTCAAGAGCAACAACCGGAGCTTCATAAAGAGCTAGTGGCCCTCAACCTAGAAATAATAGAGCAATGCACTATAGCAGCTATGGAGATCCAACCAAGTATAGAAAAACTAATCATAGCTGCTCAAAAGGAGAGTTCCACTGTCTTGAGAATGAAAAGCCATATGGCCATGGGAAAGGCTCCGAAGATAACGGAAGATCAACAAGGAGTTTTGAAATATGGGACACGTCTTTTCGTCTCTCACCAAGAGGACCTTAAGAACTTGATACTGAGAGAAGCACACTGTTCTGCATATTCTCTTCACCCGGGGAGCACTAAGATGTATCAAGACATGAAGTAGTGGTACTGGTGGCCACGAATGGAAAGAGACATTGTTGAGTATGTTGCTTGCTGCGATGTGTGTCAAAGAGTGAAGGCTGAACATTAGTGGCCAGCAGGATTATTGCAGCCATTACAAGTACCTCAATGGAAGTGGGAAGAAGTAGGGATTGATTTTATCATAGGTTTACCCCGAACCAAGGCCGCGTATGACTCCATATGGGTCATAGTGACAGATTAACCAAGGTCGCCCACTTCATTTTCGTCAAAACTACGTACAAGGGAGACAAATTGGCAGAATTGTATATGTCCCGCATCGTGTGTCTACACGGTATACCAAAGAGGATAGTCTCAAACCAAGGTACTCAGTTTACCTTGCATTTTTGGGTCAGCCTTCATGAAGCCCTCAGCACCCATCTCGATTTTAGTACTGCCTACCACCCCCAAACAGATGGCCAAACGGAAAGGGTGAATCAAATTCTGGAAGATGTACTTCGGGCTTGTGCCCTGAATTTTACCATAGACTAGGATAAATGCTTGCCCTATGCTGAATTTGCCTATAACAATAGTCATCAAGCTAGTCTGAAGATGTCCCCATTTGAAGCCCTGTATGGAAGAAAATGCCGGACCCCTCTTCATTGGTCTGAAGTAGGGGAAGGCTCTATTTTCGGGCCAGAGACCCTACAACAAGTTGAAGAAAAAGTCCGCCTGATTAGGGACCAATTGCAAGCCACCCAATCTAGACAAAAGAGTTATGCGGACAAGAGATGAAGGCCACTGCAATTTGAGATTGGAGACTACATGTACTTGAAGGTGTCCCCCTTGAGAGGAGTTAGAAGATTTAAAGTCAAAGGCAAGGTCACTCCACGTTATGTTGGACCATTCCCAATCAAAGCTAAGAAAGGAGAGGTAGCGTACCAGTTAGAGCTACTTGCAAATCTAAAAGATATATATGATGTTTTTCATGTATCTCAACTCAAGAAGTGTCTTCGGGTGCCAAAAGACCAAACTCCTTTAAAAGAGATCGAGATCAAGAGTTACTTGACCTACCAAGAACGTCCCATCAAAATCCTCGACATGGTGGAAAAGAAAACAAGAAATTAAACCATTCGAATGTGCAGAGTATAGTGGAACCACCATACCAAAAAGGAAGCGACCTGGATGCGCGAAGACCAGTTGCAGAAGGATTACCCCTACTTGTTTTCTGATTAGCCCGAATCTCGGGGTCGAGATTTCTTTTAAGGGGGGGTAGACTTATAACATTCCAAAAATGGGAAAACTATAGATGTTGTGTAAATTGTGGCATTTTGAAATTTTAGCATTTCCTGACATTTTAAATTTCTGGATTTTCATTGGTTTTTGATTGTGGTTCCAAAGACATAAGAAAGTAGAGCATAAAATAAAGAGAGAAGATATAATGAATAAAAAGAAAATATATATACGTATATATATAACTAATGTTAAAGCACAAAACTAGGGAAACACCAAAAACAAAGGAATATATTTATAAAAGAAAATTTTGAATTAAAATACGAATCTAAAATGATGATCCACACCTTTGCCCAAAAATCTACAAAATTTAATTAGCAATAAAAGTTTAAAAAGGGAACTTCCAAAATATGAAAAATATAACATGAAAAGTGGTAATGCTAGATTGGATGTCTTGAAATCTTATACATGAAATATATATACACTTAGGTCTCAAAAATAAAAATGGAAATAAAATAAAAATAAAAATGGAAATTTAAAAGAAAGACAACAGTACTTGAGAAATCATCATCTGAAATTTTATGTATAAAAATATATACACATATATGGCTAAAAAATGCAATACAATTCAAAGCAAAAAATAAAAATAAAAATAAATTCAAAAAAACAGAGAAGGACGGAGACTTAGCTGGCCTTGCCCCTTCTCTCCTTTCTTTCTCCTGCACTCCCTCTACTCCCTCCCTCGCGCGCACGCGCCAGTGCCGCACCCGCCCCGTTCTTCTCCTCGAAATCTTGCTTCTGCGGCCCCCACCCCAAACTCCCCCTTGGACCGTCGGTCGGCAGCATGCATCCGCCCCATGCCACCTCCATGCTCACCGTAGCATGCTGCCAGCTCCCCTATCTTCTCCGAGCGCACTGAACGGCCGCGCCACCCCCGCGTCAGCTACAGCCGCCCACATCGCTATGACGCCTTGCCCGCGCATCCATCAGCACCCGCACGACTGCCAGCGCCCGTCTATTTGCCAGTGCCGCCCTACCATGGCCGCCATACCCCCTCCGCGCGGACATCCCTCTACGCTGGCTATAAAAGCCAATTGAAGCCAGCACTCGACTCCCCACGCTCTCCTCTCCCTCCCACCAAAAGCAATCGAGCTCTCACGCCTTGTAGCTCACCGGTGACATCTTCTTCTCCAATTTCGGCCAATGGGATCACCGACGATTGAGCCTGCCTCAGCCCAATTCCTTTCGCCATAAGCACCCTAGGAGCTTGGCACAGCCATCCCAAGCACTGGCCGAAGCTCACGTTGGCCGAGCTACTCCCTCGCCGTGCACCCTCCTCAGATCACCGTCGTCGCACACCGACAGCCCTCGTCAGCCCTTCTCGAGCTCCGTCGACCTCAAATTCCGCACCGTGACCACCTCGAGGTACTCCCCTAGCCACCGATTGGATGCTAACACTTTCTATCGCCATAGCCATAGCTGTCCTGTTCCACCGCCGCCTGAGCTTGCCGCCAGCCAATGCTCCAGCCAAATTGGCCAGCGGGACCTCACCCAGAGGTGGCGCAGCACGAGCAACCCATTTTACTTATGCTCGTGTCCGGTCGCCGCCCCTACCACCAGCGATCAGCCTCGCCGTCGTCGGGAGGAAGACAATGCACTGTTCATCGGTAAAATATGATTAAGGGCCAGGATTAATTAGTGTTAATGACATCTGTTAAGCTAATGAGTCACTATCGTGTGGGCTACATTTAATTTAAACCATTATCTGGTCCCATCTGTCAGCGTTAGATAAAATAATTAATCCCGTGGACCCCATCTGTCAGCGAAACCAAGGAGAATTAATAACCCCGTAGTGGGCTGTCGAGATCCGAATATGCAAATCTGGACTCTCTGTGTATACTACACTAGTCCCAGGATCGCGCTAGTACACATAGTCAAACATAGATGTAATCACAACCATATACAAGTTAAAATAAAGGAAAAAAAATCAAATATCGATAAATATCAAGAGTACGACCTTATGGTCAAGCTTACAATAGACTAGCCCGAATGGCTTAACAAAAACTAGCAGCGAAAATCCAAAAATAAAGCGTAGCGGCCAATCGACAAGCCCACAGGCTATCGAGTGGAGAACGAAGACTAATCCGCGAAGTCGTCGAAGTAGCCTTCTTCTGGAACCTCTTGCTGGTGATACTCCTCTTCCTCGACTGAGCAACATTGGGCGTAAAACCGTGAGTACATTGGTACTCAGCAAGTTGTTTATAACAAATAAATGCAATATAGTATGCAAGGCTTACCAATGGAAGGCCGAAAGGTTAATTTGCATAAAACTACATTTGAAATACAATAAATAGATTGAACCATTTGCATAAAACAGTAATAAATAGGTAATCAAAGGAATTGCAATAAACCACTTATGGACTTCCCATCCATAAGCTAAACCAACCATTTATGGACCTTCCATCCATAAGCTGAACCAACAGTGAATTAAGCATTCACTGTCTAACCATAATCCATAAGTTTTCAGAAATAACTATACCTCGTGTGAAATCATCGAGCATTATCCATGACTGAAGACGCGGCTATTCGAATAATTTTACACTCTACAGAGGTTGCACAACTGTACCCACACGATGTGATTAGCCTCGCGCTAAGGAAATCACAACAAGGCCTTTACAAAGTTCAGTTCCAACCCAATCCCGCCCGCTAGGATTTCGCATCACACCCCCCCTTGCATCACATGAAAATCAGCAACCATGGTCATCACAATGGCGAGATTGAAATTGAAACATCCCAAATTAGTCAGCCAGGTCCATCCTATACCAGATATGTGATTTGCACGGTAAAACTTAGATCAATAGCGCACAAAGTTAAGTCCTTAACATTACCCGGGCGAGACTCCCATATCCCTTGAAGTGCTCCAACACTTCCCCCTTTACTGCACGATCACTCGTCCGAGTGAAAACCAATTTTGTATAACCACACCAATGCCATGGACCAAATTTTAATAAACGTGGCACTAACCACAGTTTTATATCTCATTAGGTCAAATTAATAATTTACATGTGATGACAAACCCAGTCGTACGTCAAGCAAGGCTAAGCATTCTAATCGTACAACCCATGTGATAATTATCATAGCATCACTAATAAACTTTCCAATCTATGGTGACAATGGCGTCATGATATTCCAAATTATCAAGGAGGGGAATAGTCGAATAGGATAAATAACTACCAGGTAAAAAGGTTGTAATAAAGTAGCGATGCAGAATACTTTAAAATAAAATAATTAAATAATAGATTACAAACTGGATTCAACATGATCAAAGGACACGACTTGCCTTGGTTATGCTCAGCGAGGTACTCTTGGTCTTCGGGCGTAGATTCTACTCCTCCGGAATCCGAATCTAACAAGAGAGAAAACGACTGAAACAAGAAAAACACATAAAATGATAACAAATGAACTCCAAAAACCGTGAAACCAGAACCAAAAGCTAGACCTCGGTTTTAGATGAATTTAGAAAAAAGAACGGGGTCAATCGAAGCTAAGACGGAGTAGAACGGGCTCTCAAAAAATAACTCCTAAAGAAAAACCCTAAAAATCAATAAGTGTACTGTGCTGTGAACTCGGTCCACGGGAGAACCAGTCTACAGTGGACCCGGTGCATGAAACAGTGTGCACGGGGCGGCGGTGCTGACGCAGCGGGCTAGGGCTGACGTGGCAGTAGCTGGTGCCGACACGTGGCACGAGTGACGTGGCATGCTGACGTGGCTGATGACGCGGCACCTAGGGTCGGTTTTCGCCTGACGTGGCGAACACGTGGCATGTCACGTGGACTTAGGGCTGACGTGGCTTGCCACGTGGGTAGGGCTGATGTGGCGCTCACGGGCACGACGGCGGTGGCGCGGATCGGGTGGCTGGAAGAGTGCCATGTGGCACAATCTGGGCGATCGGTTTGGATCTGGGGAACGACGGGGATCGGTCGATCGAGATCGGGCGTGGGCTGCCGATGGCCGACATGTGTCCGGCGCGTAGCACAAAGCATCACAGCGACGGACGCGAGGCGGGAGTGGCACGCGGCGCACGGACTGAGGCAACGCGGTGCGGTGCGAGGCGAGCGCGGGGGTGTGGGGCTCGGCCGGTGCGACTGTTCGGCGTCGCGGGCGGAGGGAGGCGACGGAGGTCGGCGCGGTGCTTACCGGTGAGGACGGCACGACGGCAGGGACGGCGGCGAGGTCCGAGAAGAACGACGACGCTCGGAAGGCAACGGCGTGGTCCAGCGGCGAGAATGGCATGGTTCGGCGAGAGGTGGCCGGCGGCGAAGACCTGGCGGGGCGGCGAGTTCGGCGGGGCGAAGTCCGACGAGCGCGGTGGCGCCCAGCGAGAGCGGAGACGGAGGTGGAGGCAAGGCGAGGGAGGCAGCGGTGGGTCGAGCGCAAGAACCGAGACGGCAGGCACGTGAACCGAGGTGGTGGTGCGATAAAAACACGTCAACCGAGGGTGTTCGATCCGAAGACGATGCGGACGCGAGTGGAATGCGGTCGGGGCGCGCGGACTGCCCAGATGGAGACACGTGGCGTTGGGCTGCATCGGATGGCCACAGGCGAAAACGGGATGCGGTGCTAGGGTTAGGTCATCCGGGCGTGGGCGGCGCGGCCAGGATGGTGACACGTGGAGGGGGAGGCGGATCGGGCGGCGGTGCGAGTGCGCGGCCGAGGGGGAGCGGGCCAGGGGCGGTGCGGGCGGCGGTGGGCCGAGCCGGGGAGGTTGGCCCAGAAGAGGGTTTTCCCGATTTTTTTCCTTTTTCACAAATTCAAATAAAATACTACGAGCTCTAGAAAATAGCAAATAAATCCCAAAAATTCTCCAAAAATACCAAAAAATTCCTTGTGACACAAGGAACTCAAATAAAATATTTTTACTTATGTTAAAGTTTATTTTA
The DNA here is from genome assembly GCA_036346265.1 of Melocanna baccifera. Classification (NCBI taxonomy): domain Eukaryota; kingdom Viridiplantae; phylum Streptophyta; class Magnoliopsida; order Poales; family Poaceae; genus Melocanna; species Melocanna baccifera. The sequence goes on along the minus strand of CM070706.1, from coordinate 13,302,715 downwards.
ATCACATTAAATTATTTTAAATTCTAAAAATTTATTTTAAGCTTGTTTAATTCCCAGAAAAATTCTAAAAATTAAAATTTAAATTCAAGGTGTTAAAAATCCCAGAAAATCGGGATGTTACATAGGCCCCACGTGTTAGTCTCTGGGCAGTTAAATGATTAATAAAATTAGTGGGTCCCATCTGTCAAAGAAAGTAAAAGAAAATAAATACCAGTGGGTCCCACCTGTTAGAGAGAGAAAAAGAAAAATAAAATAACCAATGGACCACACCTGTCAGTCACACACACTCTTTCTCCTCGGATTATTTAATGATTTCTGATTTTGATTTTCGAATTAATTCGGCAAAGAACTTCAAATTTTCATAACTAATTTATTTTAACTCCATATACAGTAGGAAAAATTACTAAATTCATCTAAATTCACCATCTTTCCAATGGATCCAAAATCATGAATTTTTGAGCATGTTTGAATTTTTGTGAGAATTTATTTGGTTCTGTATATTGTTTTTAACTTATAGTTTATTGTAAAATTAGCGTACGAGGCTCAAGAGGAAGAATCCGAGGTAGACACATGTCGGACTCGGATTCAAAATCTAGAATCCTCTGTGATTCCGCCACACTATTCCTGGATCAGTAGATAGTGCTCACAGTACATTGCTGATATCATCTCATATATCGCATGATGATCATACAATCAAAATATAATTTACATATATCAGAGTTTAAAATATGCCACGTTGAGTGACTATTTTTCATGACGGGCCTCCCAGGCCAAATAGTTACAAACCAAAAGGAATACAGTGGAAGATAAAAGCAGCAGTGGGACCATAAGCCATAGGTAGGCGACTGGGGGTAAATGTGTGCATCTATATTACCTATCTTTAGGTAATATAGGCGCACACCCTTACGGTAAGCCAACTTGCCTAGGGCTAAACATTTTAAAATCCGCTCTACATGCCATCGTCGGCTTCTTGACTTGGCGCATCCTCGTGGGCATAATGATCTTGTCCTCCCGCTTCTGGATTTGATTATGCGAGTGTGAGCACACTAACCACCGTGCTCAGCGAGCCAATACA